>VWZI01020022.1:381342-408692 GCA_013396835.1 Psilopogon haemacephalus
GGGGGTGTGCAGCCTGCAGAAGAGGAGGCTCAGGGCAGAGCTCATTGCTGTCTGCAACTACCTGAAGGGAGGTTGTAGCCAGGTAGGGTTGGTATCTTCTTTCAGGCAAGCAGCAACAGAATGAGGGGACATAGCCTCAAGCTGTGCCAGGGCAGGTATAGGCTGGATGTTAGGAGGAAGATCTACACAGAGACAGTGATTGGCACTGCAATGGGCTGCCCAGAGAGGTGGTGGAGTNTTCAACTAGATTTAAAAAAAAAAAAAAGTACTAGCTAGAAAAATCTGCTGTGAAATAATAATGTTAAAAACAGTTTTAAGGAATAAAGCCAGTGAATGTTATTGAACACGTGTTAAGTAGTATTGATGCTTTCTTATTTAACCATGGGAACAAGACATACATTTCTCTTCCCTTTTCTTATGTTTGTGTCCTCTCAGCTAAAATAATTTTGTTTACAAGTGCTTGAAAAGTAGAGCAATTTACAGAAATCATCTGCAGAATGTAATTGGCCATCTCATATTCCAGGCAGCTTTGCCCATCTCTGGAGAGAAGGAAATAGGTAAGAGGACAATATAAAAGAGAAAGTGGAATTACAGACTGCTGAGAAGATGAACTGCTGCTACCAGTCCTGCTAGTTCATGAGAAAGGGATCTGCAATTCAGGAATGTGACAAAACACATTACCCTTACTAAACAGTAGGACACAAAAAAGACAGAAGGGAAAGTGCCCTCCCCGGCTGCAGAACTGTGAATAATACTTCCACTTAGGTAGACCCTTTCTGTGTTTATAAATCAAGGGTATGGTGAACACATAAATAAGGGGGAAAAAAATAAATTTTTGCAACTGAAAAAAAAAAAAAGGAACCTCGTGAAAATGAAAAATGTTGAAATAATAAATGTTCTTCTGACAAGTGGGCAAATCCCAAAGCCCTTTGAGAAGTCAGGAGAAAAACTGTTTGCTTTCCTCTTGTAGGTTTCTTTCCAGTTGATCAAAGCTGAGATTCTTTCTCCCTTTTTTTTTTTTTTTTTTTTTTTTAATGAAAGTAGAGCTCTTTGTCTATGATTCTTTTCCTGCCTGGTTACTCTAAAGTAACCAAGTGGCTTTTCTTTCTGCTTTGTATTCCCATGCCTTCAAATGCATTGGATGGGAAATTGGATTTTTTCCCTCTCTGCTGGAAATGCAGGAGTGCTGCTTTGCTTTTGGAAGTAAAGAAAGGAAAGACTTCAAGGATCAGACTGAGGAGTGTTTTTTGTGATCCTAAGCATTTTAACTTCAAGTCAAATGATACATGTTATTGATTACCTAAATGCAAGCACTATGTTCTTAACCACTGCTTTCAATGTCATGGGCTTTGGTCTTTAGGCCTTTGTAAAGTGTTAAGCCTCACCTGGAGCCCTCTGACTCCTCCCAAGGGGTGCTCTGACCTTTCCCCAGGTGTCATGGTTAGCCCTTCCCATTTCCTGCCAAGGACTTTGCTATAAAAGGGGAGACACTTTGGCTCCTCTCCCTCTCTCTTCTGCCCTGCCTGGGCCAACTCCTCACTGCTTTTGCTGCTCACCACCAACATGTGGAAGGATATCACCATTTTATTTGGAACTCTTAGCTACCTGCATTTCATCACAAAAAAGTCTGCACCCTGCTTCATCCAACATTAAAAATCATCCATCCCAGCATTTGGACTCAATTGCCTTCCAGGGGTTGTATTTCTATTTTGTGTATTTTGTTCCCTTCCTTCCCCTTCGCCCCAGCCTCTCTGTAATTTTCTCCTCATTCCCCCATACCCTACATTCTGGTTCCCCTTCTCTCCCACCTTCTGTAGAAACTCCCTTTACCTCCTATTTATTGTTAAAGTTTTATATCTTTTTACTTCCAAATCAATTTGAGTATTTATCGGGCTTTTGGGCTTAAACCCAAGACAGCCTTTTATGGAGAAAAGAATGGTGTAAAAATCTGTGAGACTTTTGGTTCATTTCATAACCCAGTTGTATGATTGTTCACCCTGGATCAACATCCTGGAGTTTCAGATTAACAGGAGGAAGTAAGAGAACCTCAGATGGAAGAGGTCTATAAATCAGATGGCTACCACTACGTGACATTGCTTCGAGCCTTGTTTAACATACTTGTCTGCACTGGAAGACATTTCCAGAGGACAGCACTATCAGTGGTTCTGAATCCAGAGATCTGTATATTCTTGGCTACTATCACTTCTGTTACAAACCCTTTTCATTTTTTTTCTCTCAGCTAACAAACCCCTTCATCCCGTATTTGTATGCAGAACAAATAAGGGTTACATCTTAAAGGAATTACATTAACAGATTAAAAACTAATGTGCAGGATCACAGTTATGTTTTTCTTGTCCAAAGTGAATAAAATAGAATTATAATCACTAGGAATGAGGCTAATGAAAGGCATTAATTACATTCCTTTAATGTGCTAAGCAGAAAATAAGTCAGTACAAAAAATACATGATGATGTTCACACTTATCAGAAGCACAGTTTGGCTTCCAGGAGAAGTTCCAGGCAATGGAGAAGGCCTCTACCTTTACATTTAACAAAGGTACTTGAAATACTTTACATCAAGGTCCATAGGAGCTTGTCAGCTTGCAGTAACATCATGAGCCATGCTTGTGCTGTTACATACACTCTGTACTCTTATGTTCATATCTGGTATCTAAAATAATGTCCCATAATATATTCTCACAATCAGAACTCAAGAAGTCTCTCTGAGATTATCTAGCAAGCATACACAACTCCAGCAATCAATTAGCTATGACTTGACATAGAACAAAACATCTCTGAACAACCTTGCTTGTCTCACCCTGCTACAACTCTTTTTATTACCACATTAATGAGCCTTTCCTGTAAGTGTTTGATTCATATAATAATGCTGCTTGGGATCTTGACAAAAATTTTTCTGGAAACAATTTTTTTTTTTTGTTGGCAGCCATTCAAGTTTTCACCAAACCTTCCAGTGCCCACTACCCTTCTTCTGAACCAGCAGATCCAGTGATGAGCAGCAGGATTTTCTGTCATGTCCTGTGCCCTACCATGGGGGGGAAGCCACATTCCTTGGGCCTGATCAGAATGAAGCATGATTTATGGAGCTGGTGCTGTAGGGTTCATTGAAAGCTCACCAAGCAAATGAAAGATGTGTCAGACTAAAGAGGTTCAGGAGCTAAAATCCTATGAGCTGCAGAGCACGAGCCCTATTTACTCATTTTACAGTAAAGCACCTCATTGCAGTTTGTGAGCTTATGGCAAAGGTACCGAGCTTGCCGTGGCACAAGTTGATCTAGCACATGTCAGGACCAAGATGATTTATAATCAGCAGGCATTTGTGTGAACAGAAGATCCATGAAGTTGGCCTGCCAGAGAGTTGAAAGAGGGAGTCACATGAAGATAAGATGGCCCTGTTTGGGCTAAAACTGCTGAAGCAGGGATCAAGTGATATAAACACCCCACTTCAAAACAGATCCTGAGGCCTGAGTAAAGACCTTCGCTTAATTAACTGCAATTTTAATATTAAAATTGACACACTTTAGTATGCTAACGGAGAAAATTAAGTACAGGCTAAACATGACTATGTTATGCCTATGGCAGGGGGTTGGAACTGGATGATCTTTGAGGTCCCTACCAACCTAAACCATTCTATGATTCAGCATTCCTCCCAGACCATGTTAAATGTCACCTAGAAGGCAAGGACAGCCTGGGCTGGGGTACAAAACCCGTAAGACGGATATCTCTGTGCTGCTAATAGGCAACCTGTGTGCCACGGACACTGGCAGCAGGGTCAGCAAGAAGGGAGTGCAGCATGAGGCAGAACCATCAGCAGCTATGACAGAGGGAGAAGGCAGGAATGAGGATGGTCAACAGACTGTGCTCCTTTTCTTCTACCCAACACAGGCTCGCTTTTCTTATTGAGAATTGTGTCCTCAATACATGGCTGAACTTTTGTCACATTTCTGTTAGAGCTACTTTAAAGGTTTGTGTCTCCAGCTGTGGTGGATGTTACTTGAGATTAATTAATCCCGAGATCACCTTGCAGTTAGCACATTTATCACCACAATCCTAAATCTGTTATACCTGTCCATTTGAACAATTAAATAATTTGATTGTTTTAACTTTCTGAGCTGTGTCAGAGCAAGTCCTTAAAGCAGCAATGAAAAGTGGAGAAAAATGTTAATTTAGCCATACAGTTCCAGCAAGGGCCCCAGGCTCTGAGACAGGCAAACTTCAGGATGTCACCCTCAACATGACAGAGCTGACCAAAAGCAGTGATATGAGAAACATTCTCCTGGATATTTCTCATTTCGCAATATAAATGGATCTATACTGGTCCTGTTTTTTACTTACCACTAACTAGTAATTCCTTCAGATGTATGTTTTCCTTCTCCGGTAATGCCTTGAAACTGGTTGGACTCAATTAAGCATCACATCTCTCAAAAAATAACAACTTTGAGTCAGCCCTACCAAGAATCAATTTGAAAAGCCAGACATTTTTATTACTTATGCACAGCAAACACACTGATTAGATTGTGACTTGCTAAATGAAGAAACCATGAAATGTCAGCAAGCAAGTGCTGACATGGCAACATTTTGTTGAATTATTTCATTGATCAATGTCTTGAAAGCCAAATTTGGCAGCTTCTATATAAATAAAGAAGCAGTGAGGTTCTCAAAAGGTGCAACTCTTGAATGGAAAAGCTCTCTTTTCTGAAGAGGTAAAGATGTTAATGGGAAAGCAAATAAAACCCTGCAAAACTAGAACCTCATTAAGATTTGATAGCTGGCAGCAAAAGAGAAGTGTAAGCCAAGTTGCTCACCTTATTCATATTGTGTCCCTAGTGGGATCTGAGGACTGGCTCACTTTGAAAGGCTTGGCCTGAACAGTCAACAAATCTGCGAGCACACACTCTGCAACACCTGGGACTAAGATAGCAGAGGGAGGCAGATGAGGTGATAGAACTCCACTTCTAGCCTCACTCTGCATCATGCGGAAGAGGCACAACTTCTCAGTGCCCTAGAGAAGGCAGTCAAAAGGTTTGTTTAATTCCATAAATCTAAAATATTCTTAAATAAATGTTACACCCAGAAAGTGGGGAAGCAGCCTGCAGTTCCTTGTACTGGACAAGCTGAGAGTCTCCCATTCCAGCCGATCTACAGATGCGTGAGCTGTAATAGATTCTTCTGCAAACGGATCCCACTGGAGCAGTAAGCCTAGCCCAGCATATTTCACTGCTGAAGGAAATGCTGTGCCTGACATTTACATGACCTGTAAATGATATTGGTCTTCTTTATTTCACAGTAGACTAACCACGTTGGCTGTCACGTCAGGGTGAAATGGTTATACTTAGGAATATAGATACATGGCTTTGTGAAGGAACTGCAGTAGCAAATATTTTGATAGCAGAAAAGTGATCACAGAACATCAATTCTCTTAAATAAGCAAAATTAACATTGGATAAATGTACATTTTGTTTGACAAAGGTTTGGAGGATTTGGCAAATGATCATAAGCCTACCCTTGACATAGATAATTAGTGGCTATTCAGGTGTTTAAACGTATTGATCTCATTCCTTTTCTGTTCCCAGCGGCATCTGAGGAATATATACGACACAAGCAGGGGTAAGCAGAGGGTCTGTTTTTCTTCTGGAGTGGCAGCTGGAAGCTAAACAATATAGCCTGTGCTAAAATGGCACAAGAACCCAACTAGAGAGAAGATACCAACCTCCTTGCTCCAGGCTTCTGCATACGAGCAATACCTGTAATACCTGATGAAATATAAGGTCAAGTTAAAGCCACTTTTAACACAGAAATTGTTGGGTTTTTTGTTTGAAGCGAGGAAAGCTTCTGCCTAAAGACTGTTCCACCCCCACCCTACCCTGAAAAGTTCGTACCGACCTGGGTAGGTTTGTCCCTCCCATGAGCCTGGGTGTCCCATGGTTCAGCTGAGCCACAGTTGGATGAGGTCTGTCTTCCTCTGAATGAGGAATCCAAGAGGCTCCACGTTGTTCCAAAAGAAAGCTACTGTTGAAACCACAGCATTCTTGAACTCCACCACCCAGCACCCGTGAGCAATGTTATAGCAATTGTTAAGGTTGAATTTGAGTTTGTCCCTAACTAGCCGGGGGGCCACCAGGCCCCCCAGCCTTTTTGGATCCCACTCCCATTCACCCAGTGTGCACCGTGGGGACTTACCTGTGGTAACAGGAGGAGGATCCCTCTGCCCAGTTGGGCAAACTTGGGGCTCCTGCTTCTCCTGGTGCCAATTAAATAGGGGAGTGGGCAGGGAGTGCAAAGTGGCCACACCTGGGGTGGGAGGAGACTCCATCAGAACCCAGGTGCTCTTCACCATGAGAGTGGTGAAAGCCTGGAGTGGATTGCCCAGGGGGGTGGTTTGGGCCACATCCCTGGAGGTGTTTAAGGCCAGAGTGGATGAGGCTGTGGGCAGCCTGATCTAAGGTAGGATGTCCCTGCCCATAGCAGGAGGGTTGTAAGTAGATGGTCCTTGTGGTCCCTTCCAACCCTGATTCTATGATTCAGGTACCTGAATAGCTACCAAGAAACCAATCAGTCCACCAAACACAAATGTGTATACTGACAGTTATAAAACCTTTGCTGCAAGCACTAGCACTGATCACATGCCAAAGTGACCATTCCAAACCTTTAAAAAGAAAGTCATTGAGGATTTAAAGTGGCACCAGTACTGAGATTATAAAATATGCAGTGGCTTCCTTGCTTCACAGTGGACCTATTTGATTTGACCCCTGAAATCACACACACAGGACATAGGCATAATATCAGGAGGTGGAAGTGACCTCAAAAGATCATCTAATCCAACCCTCCTGTTAGAGCAGGATCACCTAGAAGAGGTCACACAGGAACGCACTGAGGTAGGTAGTAATCTGCACATCCATCAGTCCATGGGTCCTGATGGCATGCACCAATGGGTGCTGAGGGAGCTGGCACAGGTCACTGCCAGAGCATTCCCCACCATCCTCAGTAAGTCATGGTGGGCAGGAGAGCTGCCTGAGGACTGGAGGAGGGCAACCATCACTCCAATCTTCAAAAAGGGTAAGAAGGAGGAACCAGGCAACTATAGACCTGCCAGCCTCACCTCCATCCCCAGAAACGTAATGGAAAAACTTATCCTTGGTGCTGCAGAGAGTGAGAAATCATTTATACACTGGCTTTTTCAGACCAATTAGCAAACCAGTGAATGATACAGACTTTATCATTATTTTCCTTTTACAACCAATGCTTTGCTCATTCACTCTATATTCAAAAGAATGTCCAGAAAGTTCCTCTCTTGTTTATCATTTAATACCAAAATAGAGCATTAGCTCTTAAACTGCTACACTAGGGTGACAGCAAAGCTGTCAGAAAGCTTTTTTTTTTCCAGTTGATTTTCTGGTGTTTTGGATCACCTTTACCTTGATTCTCCACCTCTGCCTGAGTAATATATGTGGTATATATATGCGTGTGTATCTATATCATCTAGATCTATATTTATGTCATCTATATAACCTATATAGTCTATATCTATATCCATATAATCATATATGCGTCATCTCTATCTATATATCTATCTATGTATTTCTATCTATGTCTCTACTGATACCTAGATCTGTATCTATCTATAGGTATGGAACTTCTATATATATGGATGTAAATAAATACTGTAAGCACATATATGCTTGCCACTGAGCAATGGCTACTCCTCCCAGGGCCTACTTGCATAGTATGCAGACACTAATCTGTTAGTTTTAGACTCTGTTACAGATCTGGCTGTCTTCTTCAGTGACCTTCAAGGGCCAGGAAAGAAGATCAGACATTCAGTGCAGAGGCTCAGAATACTTATCTGTCAAAAAAGAAATTCACGCTGCATCTAAAATACCTTTCCTCATCATATATACATGCTGCAATAGCAAGTGTATGATGTCAAGCTTGGCTTATGAACTCATTTTCTTTATTTGATAGGCTACAGTATCACTGAGATTTTTTTGAAAGACCAGAAGTGTCTTTGGGGGGAACAGGAGGCATTAAGCAGAGCTACGGTATATTTCATTTCATCCTTTGAGCAAGGAATGCATCTTTCTCATGCTGCCACATACAAAAAAAGGCTTAGAAAAAAAGGCTTCCTAAGACTCTAGTTACCACTTGGACACATCTTTTTATGACTGTCAGGACCTTCAAGGTAAATGTGCAACTTCTGATGTCAAATTTCACCAAAAGAACTAAGCTACATACATGTTATCAGTTATATTTATATATAGGTATAAAGTAGTCAGTTTAACACACATACATAGTGTATTTATATATAGGTATAAAGTTGTCAGTTTAACACACATACATAGTGTATTTATATATAGGTATAAAGTTGTCAGTTTAACACACATACATTGCTGAAGATATTTTGTTATCTATTTCTGTGGCAGGTACAATTGGCCTGATGAAGGCAAAATGCCTGACAGACCCCAGACAATGTGCCATGGCTTGCTAGGAGCTGACAAAGATCAGCTTGATGCCTCCTAGGCATTAAGTGGTGCCTTCCAGCCCAGAAACATTTGCGTTTCTTGGAGGACTCAGCCATGCAGCTAATTAAGAAATTGACCACAATGCACCCTCAACAGGATATAAACCTAGTCCTGCCATGGAAACACTCCAGAGGGCTGATCTCCACGCAGCAAGTGGCCTGGCAGGTGGGCCCTCTCCCTTACATTGGGACCTCATCTTAGGTGTTCTCACTCCTTCTCTTTTGGTGGGTGTAAACATTTTGGGTACCCTTGGGGAGATTTTCCCTTTCTAAATGAGTGCATATTTTGCTTCACCTCTCTCAAAACAGCTTAACTGGTTGAGCAGCAGTGTAGTCCTGACTGACATTTAAACCTGTGCTTTTATCGTGTTGGAAGGAGTACAGAGTAATTACAGTAAATCCACATTTTCAGGTGGCTGTTGCCATCTGTTTTGCAGGTGCCTCTCTGACTTCTTGTCATGAAATTACAACCTCTAAGCATTCATAGAATCACAGAATCAGTCAGGGTTGGAAGGGACCACAAGGATCATCTAGTTCCAACCTCCCTGACATGCCCAGGGACACTCTACGCTACGTTAGGCTGCCTACAGCTTCATCCAGCCTGCCCTTAAACACCTCGACAGATATGGCCCCAACCACCCCCCTGGGCAACCCATTTCAGGCTCTCACCACTCTCATGCTGGATAACTTCCTCCTCACATCCAGTCTGAATCTCCCCACCTCCAGCTTTGCTCCATTCCCCCTAGTCCTGGCACTACCTGAGAGCCTAAAAAGCTTTTCTGTAGCCCTCTTCAGATACTGGAAGCCACAAGAAGGTCACCTGGAAGCCTCCTCTTCTCCAGACTCAACAGCCCCAACTCTTTTCAGTCTGTCTCCATAGCAGAGGTGCTGCAGCCCTCTCAGCATCCTCGTGGCCCTTCTCTGGACACACTCCAGCATGTCCACAACCCTCTTGTAATAGGGGCTCCAGAACTGGCTGCAGTACTCCAGGTGGGGTCTCACCAGGGTGGAGTAGAGGGGGAGAATCACCTCCCTCAGCCTGCTGGCCACACAGCCTGCTGGCCACACAGCCTGCTGGCCAATATTCTACACTTTCCCAATTCACGTACTACAATATGACAGGGATCTATTTAATCTATGTGGTCAATGAACATTTCAGTGCATCTTCATTGTGCTTGACAACTGGAACAGAAACAGATACTTGAACTTTCCAATGAATCAGTTCAACCCTGGTCAGCAGGGCAGGGGTCATGCTAAGATTCAAATAATTCCCTTTGCATAAGTAAAGGTGAACTGATACCAAAAGGCTGATGGGTTTGTTTTATTAGATTGGACTGGAAATTTGCAAAGAAAAGGAGAGGGAAAATAAAGAAAGAGAGGAATAAAGAGAGAGTCAGAGAGCAAAGGAAGATATATCACCACCCCATGAAGCCAGGCTGTAGAATTATCACCAGAACAGTCTCAAATTCTTGGTGCACACTTCACAAGGGAGGTCCTCCATGACAATAGTGGAAATGGAGCAGTGAGAGAGGAGCAGAGCTAGCAGAACAGCCCAGGCTGCACTGGTAGTGCAGAGCAGAGCAGCAGCAGGAGCCAGAGGATGGATGATGTGGAGCTGGCAGACAGCACAGGCGGTGCAGAGCGGTGCAGTGGTGGGAGCAGGCAGCGGGTCCAGCTGTACAGGCAGTGCCAGGTGGAGCCATTGGGCACACTGCCCACACGTGGACCCCCAGACGTTGCCGTTCCCCCACACTCCCCCTAGAGCAGTGCAGAGTGCAGCGTGCACATTGGCTTTTCAGTGGCACCGTGGCAGTGCCTTTGAGCCACACCACCTGGCCACATCACACCCCGTTTGAGACAATGAAGCAACTGATGCCTAACGCTCCACCCTCCGGCTCAAACACAGGCTGTGCTCTCTAGTCTATCTTCTGGTCCTCAGTGTGGTGATAGGAAAACCGGGTGCAGGGAGAGACACACAGCGAGAGGAAAAAACAAAAAGTGACCTTCCCTTGTGCCGAGCGCCCTGCCCCGGGCCGCAGGCGGCTCCGCACCGCCCCGGGCACACAATCGCTCCTCGCCTGCAGCCATGGCCGCGCACTCCCCTCGCTCGCCTCGTTGCCATGCGCAGGAAAGCCACTGGGCGGCGCTAGTGCTGGGCGGCGCTGGTGCCGGTGCTGGTGCTGGTGCCGGTGCTGGTGCCGGGCGGCGCTGGTGCTGATGCTGGGCGGCGTTGGCGCTGGTGATGGGCGGCTCGCAAGCGGGGAGCCTCTGCCGCTGTCTTCGGGTTGGAATCTGCCGTTCCAGACGTTCGAGACTCCGAGTCGTGCGGATCTCCTCTCTCTCGGCGTCGCTGCCTTCGGGAGTCCTCTGTTCTCTTCGCAAGAGCGCAGCAAGGAGCTAGCGGTGCTGACCCTGCTGCCTCGCGGCTTGCAAGGCAAGAGTTTAGCCATCGGCAAGCACAGTAGCTTAGGTTCATGTGATATAATATGAAGTTTCCTATCTACACAATGCCACAAAATAACCAATAATTTCTGCTTTTTATGAGAAGCTCCTTTTGGGTTAGATTTGACCCCTACTTACTCATGTAGTCTCCTGCATAACAGAGTAATTTCATAGCTAAACTTAACCAGAGCCTAGACCTTGGAGCAATAACGGATACCACAAGTGAAACTTTAAGATTATTTAGAAATATCAAATCAAACGATGCACCAGCAAGTGATTTTATTTTTCCCCCTGCCCAATTTTGTTAACTGTAGTGTTGAAACTGCCTTACATTGAGAAAATAGCAGATCTGTTTCTGGTGACTGTAGTAATTCAGGCTCATGAGTTCCATCCCAGCTCAAGTTCTGCAAAGTCAATGAAAGTATATAAAATGCTCTGATAACTGTTAATGATATATATTGAAGGGGAAAAGTAAGAAAGAGAAATAACAGGGGGAAAAAAAATTATCAGCCGTTGCACACTGTAAAAGGACTGCACTGAAACCACCTTTGGTAAAAAAGAATGCATTTCCTGGTTGCCATGAAATTATAATCAGGTACATGTATTTCTACTTAAAACCTGTTTACCATCCAACACACCATTATAATGGAATTGCCATATGGATATTGATAATTCACTAGGCTTGTTTATCTTTGCAGAATAAAAGCAGTTGTATTGAAGCTTAGGTGTAAAGTGAGCAATCCAGTGTGGCTCTGGATCTGCTACATCATGCCACTGAACAAACCACCCTTCATGGGCTGTGGCAGAAAGTCTGAGGAGCTAGAGGAGGCTTGGCTGAGAAGTAAGAGTGGATCAGATCAGAAAGACAAAGGACACTGTTAACACTGCAGCAGCTGTTGTCCAATATGCATTTGCCCATTTCTGGAAGAGATTTCCCCCTTGCTCTCCTGACATAGGAGATGCTTCCAGCTCCTGAATGCTGTCCAGAATCATCACCTTTTCCTGTAAGTGAATCACAGGCACTATGCTGCCCTCAGGACTGTTGATGGATAATGTAACTGAAGTAGAAGTTCTCTTTAAACAGCCCTATGAAAGCTTAAAACATGTTTTAATGTGATTAATGGTATGGAGAACTACGCATTGTGTACCTACATTTACATGAGTAGTGCAAAACAGTGAGAGTCTTACTGATTGTGTAATAATTACTATGGGTTAAAGGAGATTTAAAATATTTCAGTGTAAAACGTGCATGGAAGATGCCTCTTCCTTTCTTATGGAGCAGGACTGCAGCACAAATACAAGACAAAATAAAATTATTCTGAAATCATATAGTCCTGTCAACGCTTAAGTGATTTGTCCATGAATTGTTTACAGATCTCTCCTCAGACATGTTCCACACTAGCTACTGAATACATGATTCAGGTTATTTCACATTCTTTATGCATTATGCTTGCCACAATCATATTTCTTACCTCATTCAACCATTTTTTTTCTTGTGTCTTATTTTGGGCATTCCAGGGCATATGACTCAACTTAAGAACTTCTCTTTTAGCAGGTAAAATTTAAGAGTTCTGAGACAGATGCTTCTCTAAGTAATTTTCACATCACCCAGTATAATACCACATATCAGTTTATATTAATGCACAGTTCTCTTTGACTATGTAAAATTCAGTTCTCATATGAGTATCTCTCCTCGTTAGATGACACAACTATTTGCAGCTTTTAATAACAAGGATTTAAATAAACCTATCTGCTTTATGATAGCTCATTTTATGGTTGAAGGGTGTTCTGCTGGCCAGTTGCTTAGATATGACTCATCACAGTGATATTTGCTGATTATTGAGCCCTTCATTAAGCTGGATATGCAGTACTTTCTTACCAAATGACACTAGGATATATTTATTTCTATTCTGAAACTAATGTTACAAAGCAATTTGGTTTCATAATCTTGAAAGTATGTTTTACTGTAAAATGCAAATACTAACTGGGTATTTAATGTCTATAAATTATTGTGAAAGTGTTTCACCTGAAATTATCTCACTCATATCTATCCTCTATTGTTCAAAATGTGTAATATTCTTTTGTTGCAAGGACTGCAGTCATTCTCAAACACTTAATGTTAGCTCTGTTTATTATTTTCAACATCTTCTATACCTGATACTTGCAAATTATGATGGAGTTAAATTAAGTGGACTGAAAATCAGGAAAAATAATTTTCTGCACTATGACCAACCACTTTCATACATGATGGTGATTGTCAGTACTATCTCCTTTATATAAGGTTCTTCAACCAGATTTTGGTTCTCAAAGAAGCTTAGCCAAGTTGAATTAATTTTTCCTTATATTCTGAAAAAAATGTTTGTGCAAGGTAAACTCCAAAGAGCATCGAGGTTTACATAAAGGGAAGATAAGGTGATCATAGAATCATAGAATCAGCCCGGTTGGAAGACACCTCCAAGTTCATCCAGACCAACCTATCACTCAGCCCAATCCAATCAATTAGTTCATGGCACTAAGTGCCCCATTCAGTCTTCGCTTGAACCCCTCCAGGGACAACGACTCCATCACCTCCCTGGGCTGATATTTCAGTTCAAATAAAATAACACTGATTTTCCACAAGAATTAGAATTCTCTGATTCAGCAGTGCATTCACATGATGGTGGCATAGGAATATACTCATTCATGGCTGTTTAAAGGTATTAGCACATATTAATTACACAAGAGGAAAAAAAACACAACAATTTGATGTAGGGAGCCATCAGTACATGCATGGGAAAAGGATGGCATCTTCAAGAGTAGAATACTATCTTATATTCTAGCACATTGCCTCATTAAATACCCTTGAATTTGAAATTCCCCCTTCCTTTCCCCTGCCCCTCCAGAATCTACAATTTTTAATACTGTAATCAAAATTGTGCATTATTAAAAAAAAAAAAAGAGTTTGAGCACTTTTAGGTCTGGATAATGAGAACACACAGTCCCACCTTTTGTCTCTTTCAACCATTATTTTATTGTAACGTTTTTATCCTAACAGATATGGGAGAAGATATGCAGATCTAGAATTTTGTTAGTAGCTGCTTCAGCAAGCAAGCTCCTCAGAAATTTTCCAGGGGCATATCTTTGTGGCAGAACTGTAATGACAGTTTTCCAGTCTAGGTTACCAGGTCCTACTGCCTACATTTGTTCATGAACCAGTGTCAAACACGCTGGTGGGGTGAGGGAAATATTTTGTGAGACATCTATATTTTACCTTTGCTCTCCAGAGCCTTTCCAGAAGTATAGGAACATGCAGAGCTTCTGCTTTAACAAAAGATGCTTCCTGTTCCAACAGCAACCAATTATGCACTGCTAAGTCTTTTGTTATTTTGTTGATGCAGCCATAGGCTACAGTTCTAGGGAAGCAGCTCCTCCACAAGGAAGCCAATGAAAACAAAGGTGTCTGCTTCATCTGCATTCATAAAGATCTTTGCCTTTGGTACTGCTTGGCTTTGATGCTCTTAAAAAGTGCTATGTTACATATTGAAATTTAGGAAATGATTAAGGGAAAATAAATTCCTAATGCACTTATCCTACAGGTAAGAGTTACTGTTTAAGGCTTCCATTATTTCGTCTTAGAACATATGCCAGAATTAGGATCCTACAGATAAGAGTTACTGTTTAAGGCTTCCATTATTTCTTCTTGAAACATATGTCAGAATTAGGATCCATTAAAAAAAAAAAAAAAAGAAAAAAAAATTTGTGACATGTGTGGCATTGCCTATAAAAGCACAGAAGAGTACAATCATTAAAGTGATTTTTTCATCTCTGTGGGACATGAGATTGTATCTCACGAAGAATCAATTTGACCTAGGCTAATGAAGTTCATAATATCAGTAAACTTACTCATAACACGTGAAAAATTTCTGATTCTCTTTCTTTTTTTGTTGCTGTGTTGTCATCCTTCCAAAATTAACATTAATACTCTTCTTAGTAAATGGGAAAAAAATTACTTATGCAAAAAATAACTAATACAAGGCAAGGGATGAATTGTTTCAAAGATGTCACTATTTTATATGAACATTTTTGAGATGTATTTAATTGCAAGGCCATTTATTCACATGTCAAAATACACATCTTTAATATTTTTTTCCTCTTGTATGAATCTTACTTTTATTTCCTGCACATTAAACTCACAAGTCAAAATGTGATCTACCTCTGGCAAGCATCCTTGGTTTATTAATTCCTGCGTGGTGTCTAAAAGAGAATTATATAAATAATAGCAGCTGTCCTGATTATTTAACAAGCATTTCAAAGAAAAACCTTTAGGTCATCACACACAAGAATCCTGGAGAGGTAAAAGAAGCCTACACAACCCCCTGCTGCAAGGAACATCAGAGTCTTCCTCAGTATACATGGTGAGAAATAATTAGGGCAGCTTAACCAATTCTTCCCTGAAGAACACAACCTCCCCATTGTATCTGAGGCATACTGAGAGTGTGAAATTGTAGCCTAACTTGTGCTTGCAGAAAAGAAGCAAGTAATGCATGGACAACAAGCAAGAGCTAGAACTAAGGGAAACCTGACTACTTTCAGCCTATGGATTGATACTTCCTCTTTTCTTTTGGGATTTCCTTTGTTTGTTTGGTTGGTTGTTTTTTTTGGTTTTTTGGGTTTTTTTTCAACCTAGTACATTCTTATTTTAGTTTTGAACCAGGGAACAGCATAATTATGAAAAAAATAATTGCTAAGCCAGTGGAGGAATTTCTTCACAGAGAGAGTAATTGGCGTTGGAATGGGCTGCCCAGGGAGGTGGTGGAGTCACCATCCCCGAAGGTGTTCAAGAAAAGACTGGATGGGGCACTTAGTGCCATTGGATAGGGCTGGGTGCTAGGTTGGACTGGATGGTCTTGAAGGTATCTTCCAACCTGGCTTATTCTGTTCTGTTCTGTTCTGTTCTGTTCTGTTCTGTTCTGTTCTGTCCTATTCTATTCTATTCTATTCTAACTACGGAGACATAAATGTCAATTTAGGTACTTAAAAATGTTTTGATCAAATTTATGTTAGAGAAGCTTACACTCGAGAAAATTCTTGTGATTGGATTCTGCAGGCTTTACCTGCTGAAAGGGTCATTGAACAAGCTGCATCAAAAAATACTGTGCTGATAGTTTCTTCTTGCACCAGTGGAATGGTAATTCTATTTCCAGCTCAAGTGGAGCCTTGTAACAGGATATTCTACTCAAGAGCTTCTCAATCTTTCTTCCTCCTACATCTCAGTATACGTAATCACACTTTCCATGGCTTTCCATGACCCTGCAGCCAACGTTTTGCAGCAATTTATCCTCATATTCAGAAGTGCTCCAAGATATTTTCTGTGTGTTTTCCACAGGTGTTAACAAAAGTAAGACCTATGAACTCAACGAAAGCTGTTCACTGCTTTGGTCATAGGACTAAGTCGCTCATAAATGAAGATCCTCTGATCTACACACAAATTGAGAGATGAGATGAGATGAGATGAGGTGAAGGAAGTGCTGAAATATTTCAAGACTTTACCTCTTTAAAAAGCAGAGAGAGAAGTGTGAAGATTAAGCAGATGGAGATTGTCAAAAGCCTTTATTAATGATTGATTTTATGTATCACACGATATGAGGCACTAATATAGTCAATCTTTTTACTGCTCCATATATACATTAGATAGAATTGCTGCTGTCTGGAATGGCTGATATGCATAAAACACCTTTTGTAATTGCAAGTAAAGAAGTAGTAAGACTTATTACACGGGAAGAAGATTTATAATACTGCCACGGGGCACATTACAAACAAACAGGAAAATAAATGAACATTAAAGGCCAGAAGATATTGACTTCACTGTGCTTCAAGGTCTGCCCTCACCATATGGTCTATCTCACAATCTCTGATTGCTTTTACCTTTCCTAGTTTTTTATTCTTCCTTTGTGTTGCACATAAAAATGTTAGGAAAATTAACTGCTGGCGTACTCTGATAAGATAGTTTTCAAACACAGAATGAAAAACCTTTCATCATTTTATTTTTTCCTTTGAAAATAATACTGGCCACATTTTGTGCCTCTATTCAAAACCCTTATTTGTTTTCTAGGAGCTGCCAAATGGTGTCCAGAAATATGCTTGACAACACAGAAATGTATTTTCTAATGCAGTCAGAAACAAGTTGTGCCACCACGCTGAAAGAGGACGAAGAAGATGAGAAAATGGCCCTGCAGAAGAGGTGAAAGCAATTCTTGTGCTGGCTGCATTCTCCCCATTTTTGAACTACATCTAGAGCACGCATAGCCCATATGCGTGCAGCCCCTCTGCTGCCCTCTTCTACCTCTTTCATAGAATCATAGAATCAGTCAGGGTTGGAAGGGACCACAAGATTCATCTAATTCCAACCCCCCTGCCATGCCCAGGGACACCCTACCCTAGATCAGGCTGCCCACAGCCTCTGCCAGCCTGGCTGCAAACACCTCCAGGGATGTGGCCCCAAACACCCCCCTGGGCAACCCATTCCAGGGTCTCATCACTGTCATGCTCAAAAACTTCCTCCTCACCTCCAGTCTGAATCTCCCCACCTCCAGCTTTTCTCCATTCCCCTTAGTCCTGGCACTACCTGAGAGCCTAAAAAGTCCCTCCCCAGCTTTTCTGTAGGCCCCCTTCAGATACTGGAAGGCCATAAGAAGGTCACCTGGGAGCCTCCTCTTCTCCAAACTGCACAGCCCCAACTCTTTCAGTCTGTCCTCATAGCAGAAGTGCTGCAGCCCTATGAGCATCCTCATGGCCCTTCTCTGGACTGGCTCCAGCATGTCCACAACTCTCTTGTAATAGGGGCTCCAGAACTGGATGCAGTACTCCAGGTGGGGTCTCACCAAGGCGGAGTAGAGGGGGAGAATCACCTCCCTTGCTCCGCTGGCCACACTTCTCCCAGGATCTGGTTGGCTTTCTGGGCTGCAAGTGCACACTGCTGGCTTATGTTGAGCTTCTGGTCCACCAGCACCCCCAAGTCCCTCTCCTTAGGGCTGCTCTCCAGCCAGTCACTGCCCAGCCTGGATCTGTACTTGGGATTACCTTGACTCAGATGTAAGACCTTGCCCTTGGCCTTGTTGAACCTCATGAGGTTGGCTGCCTGTCTGCTGTACCACACAGCTTGGGGTCATCAGCAAACTTGCTGTGGGTGCACTCAATGCCTTTGTCCATGTCGCCCACAAACATGTTGAACAAGACTGGTCCCAGGACTGATCCCTGGGGGACTCCACTTGTCACTGATCTCCACTTGGACATGGACCCATTGACAGCCACTCTTTGGGTGGCTTCCACTTACAGTCAGAGCACCCATGCCACATGAGTGGTCCAGGTGTTTAAGCTGGCAGGGACACTCATCAGCAGATTTGAGGTGCCCTTTCCCCCCACCTTGAGCCCTGCTCATTGCTTCCGGTTTTGTTTCCTGGACTGTCACTGTCTGCCTGTAGATAACACTGTGGAGCACCTTTGAGGGGGGTCTTCAGAAACTTCTAAGTTGTCCAACTGAGGTGCATTATCAGAACCACCTCTGTCCTTGCCTTCATGCATGTTTCCCTGTGGCTTTCAGGTACATTAGATCTAAGTACGGGCATGTGGCAAGAAGAAACAATTGTGGTCCCCATGCTTTTAAGACACCTTCATCTCCAATAGGACAGAAAAGGCTTCTAAAATGCAGGCACAGCTGCTAAACTGCTCAGCAAGGTGAAAGTTTCACAAAGAAAGGGCTTGAGTTTGATCCAGAGGCATTTTGTGAGACAACATGTTCTCCTGAGACCCTAAGGACTCTCTCAGTACCAGAACAACCACATCTGTGAGCTAGGTATATCAGAGGTGAATCTGATAGGAGAAAAAAAAAGCTATGAACGGTCTGGAGACTAAAGACACAGCGAAAAATACTGTTGGTTATAAGCAGGTGCTACAGTGCTATGGAAGTTTCACTGTGCACCTCACAACAACTTCTGATGAGTTCTCTCTTCTGAACAGCAGAAGAATGGCCAGCCAGATGGACCCTCAGCTTTCTCCTCAGATAGGATCTGGCAGTGTTTTACAGCCTGAGGCATGTAATACCAACGTTCCTTCATTTCTCATTTGTATGTATATGGCAGTGCTGACTTAAGATCTTTTCACATTATTTGTGAGGTAATTTTTACTTTGCAGAGTAAATGGTCATCTTTTCTCCAAAATCGATGGAAAAGATTCATTGATTTGCTAAGAGGCATAAAAAGCCAATATCTAAACAATTATTTCTTCTTTTCTTTTGGGCACTGGATCTCATTGCTTCTCTCCCTAATCTCTTCCACTAACCTTGACTGAGCAGGTAGCACATAAGCTTTGCTAGCTGTTTTCCATCTGCCAGGAGAGAGAGGCTGGTGATAGTCTCTTCTGGATTTTCTTTGTCCATCTGGGGGTGGGAAGATTTGGTTTCTGTATTATGTCTAATTGGTATACAACTGTAAATACATGTAAGTGTAGTGTGTATGCATGCTTGTATGTTTAGCTTTGCTGTAAGTACAGCTCCATCTTACTTCCAAGCTGTCTGAGCTGGTCTGGTAAATTTTAACTGAGAGGGGAAAGGTTCCCAACCCAGCACATGCTCGTCACACTGCTCCTCATACAGGGCAGGATGCCCCTGGCCTTCTTGGCCACCTGGGTACACTCTTGAATCCTCATGTTAAAATAGGATATAAAGCAAGCAGCTGGTTAATTGTTGTTACCAGGAAGTGTTTTAATCTCAGTATATTTCTAACAGGACAATATCGTGTAAAAATGAAAGTAGATTTCTGTAGCAACTGTGTGCTGGGCTGCAGCAAGACCAGCTGTGGGCAACAGGGCAAGGGAGGGGATTCTGCCCCTTTGCTCTGCTCTCCTCACACCCCACCTGCAGCACTGTGTGCAGCTCTGCAGCCCCCAGCACAAGAAGGACATGGAACTGTTGGAGCCAGTCCAGAGGAGGCCACCAAGATTGCGAGAGGGCTGCAGCAGCTCTGCTATGAGGACAGGCTGAGAGAGTTGGGGCTCTGCAGCCTGGAGAAGAGAAGGCTGCCAAGAGACCTTGGAGTGGCCTTCCAGTATATGAAGGGGGCTAAAGGAAGTCTGGGCAGGGACTATTGACAAGGTCTTGTAGTGACAAGATGCAACCCCACCTGGCTACAACCTTCCTTCAGGTAGCTGCAGACAGCAATGAGCTCTGCCCTGAGCCTCCTCTTCTGCAGGCTGCACACCCCCAGCTCCCTCAACCTCTCCTCACAGGGCTGTGCTCCAGGCCCCTCCCCAGCCTTGCTGCCCTTCTCTCAACACCTTCCAGCACCTCAACATCTCTCTTGAATTGAGGGGACCAGAACTGGACACAGCACTCAAGGTGTGGCCTGACCAGTGCCGAGTCCAGGGACAGAATAACCTCCCTGCTCCTGCTGGCCACACTGTTCCTGCTCCAGCCCAGGATGCCATTGGCTCTGCTGCCCACCTGGGCACACTGCTGCCTCCTGTTCAGCTCCTATCTCCCAGCACCCCCAGGTCCCTCTCTGCCTGGCTGCTCTCAGCCACTCTGTCCCCAGCCTGTAGCACTGCCTGGGGTTGTTGTGGCCAAAGTGTAGAACCCTGCACTTAGCCTTGTTCAGTCTCATCCCATTGGCCTCTGCCCACCCATCCAGCCTGGCCAGGTCCCTCTGCAGGGCCCTCCTACCCTCCAACAGATTGACCTGCTCCTAACTTGGTGTCATCTGCAATCTTACTGATGCTGGACTCCATCCCCTCCTCCAGACCATCAATAAAGATACTGAACAGGCTCAGGCCCAGCACTGATCCCTGGGGCACAGCACTTGTGACAGCTGCCAACTGGATGTGGCTCCATTCACCACCACTCTCTGGGCCTGGCCCTGCAGCCACTTCTTGACCCAATTTCAGAACAAATGTATCCAAGCCACGAGTGAGGGTGGTGAGACACTGGCACAGGTTGCCCAGGGAGGTTGTGGCTGCTCCCTCCCTGGAGGTGTTGAAGGCCAGGCTGGACGAGGCCTTGAGCGGCCTGTTCTGGCGGGAGGTGTCCCTGCCTGTGGCACAGGGAGGGTTGCAGCTGGATGAGCTTTGAGGTCCCTTCCAACCTGAACCATTCCATGATTCTATGATTTTATATGTAATATCTGAGGTCTAACTGGATGCTGAACCCACCAGTTTCTCGAACTCTAACGCTCTTTCACTGTGGAAAACCATGAAGCAAAACTCACACGTAACTTGGACTAAACAAAAATGCAATCAACCATAACAATATTTCCCTGTTGTTCAAACAGCATTTTCCTGAACATTTGCCTGTTTCCTGAAGCTGTGGCAAGATGTCTGATTGGCCTTGTACAGGACAATCATTGCTGAATGCACAGTGTGTACCTTGGACCTGGGAAAGAATCCCAAAGGTATAATCCAGTTTTGTAAGCGTTATACCTTAATCCTAAATGCTTTCACAGCTGGACAGGCTGAGACAGTTGGGGCTTTGCAGCCTGGAGAAGAGAAGGCTTCAAGGAGACCTTATAGCAGCCTACCAGTATCTGAAGGGGGCTACAGGAGGGCTGGGGAGGGACTGTTCACAAGGTCTTGTAATGACAGGACAAGGGGGAATGGGTTCAAACTAGCAGAGGGGAGATTTGAACGGGATGTTAGGAAGAAATTCTTCACAGTGAGGGTGGCGAGACACTGGCACAGGTTGCCCAGGGAGGTTGTGTCTGCTCCCTCCCTGGATGTGTTCAAGGCCAGGCTTGATGAGGTCTTGGGCGTCCTGATCTAGTGGGAGGTGTCCCTGCCTGTGGCAGGGGGTTGGAACTGGATGATCTTTGAGGGAGGTCTCTTCCAACCTAGACCATTCTATGATTCTATGATTCTCTAAGTGTATTAAAGGGTAAAATGTGAGACCCGTTTGGCATTTCCATCAACGCTGGTAAGGATCTTTTTGAACTACTAAAACTAGATTGTAATTTTCAGATGAGTTGATATGGTACTGCTCAGGTGCAGCTAGATTGAGATTAAGTTCTCCCGGGGGATTAGGGTTTAGAAAATGCTGCAGGATATTTTAGCTCCTTGCATAGGTTGTGCATGTGTAGGATACGAATCTGTAACAGCAAGCTTTCCTTTAGTGGATGCTGGAAGGAACTAAAGAACTATTTTTACATCACAATTAAATTTGTTTCAATGCTCTGGACCGTTATCTTCCAAAAGAGAGTGTACCAAAAACTTTTTAAAAGTCCTATCAAATCTCCACATTCAGAGACATTGAATGGATAGGAATAATCAGCCCCTTCCTCACTCAGCTCCAGCATGTCTAGGAAGTTTCTTCTCCCACTGTACTCTGTCCTGGTGAGACCACACCTGGAGTATTGTGTCTAGTTTTGGGCTCCTCAGTTCAAGAGAGGCAGGGATATGCTGAGAAGATTCCAACAGAGAGCCATGAGGATCATTAGAGGACTTGAGCATCTCCCCTATGGAGAGAGACTGGGACTGCTCGGTCTGGAGAAGACTGAGAAGGAATCCGATCAATGTCTACAAATAGCTGAGGGGTGGGTGTCAAGTGGACAGGGGCAATCTCTTTTTTTGTGATACACACTANGCGAGAAGTAGTCTGTGCATAACATGAATGCTTAATTTCACCTTCTATATAAGCGCGCGCATGTTACAATAAAATCGGCACTTTTCTATCATCCATATTGGATCGGCGGTGTCCAGGTGTTTTGTTTCCTTTCCGCACACACTAATAAGACAAGGAACAATGGATGCAAACTAAAGCATAGAAGGTTTCACCTCATTATGAGAAACTTCTTTACAGTGAGGGTGATAGAGCCCTGGTGCAGGCTGCCCAGGGGAGGTTGTGGAGTCTCCTTTTCTGAAGACTTTCAAAACCTGTCTGGATGCATTCCTGTTTGGGCTACCCCAGGGTACCCTGCTTTTGGCAGCGGGGCTGAACTTGATCTGTGGAGATCCCTTTCAACCTCTAACATCCTGTGATTCTGTGATTCTTACTATGTTTTGCCTTGGATTTGAGTAAAACTCCAATTGTCTCAAGAACACTCAGATAAAGTTTTACCGTTAAATAATGCAGTCCCCTCTCTACACCTTGAATAACAATTCTATTTGTGACTGGGAAGGACAACTGAATTCAGCTGAAGTGCCACCTTTTTATAAATCCTACATGAAAACCCAAAACACTGAACATGCCAAAATGCTTAGGAATATTAAGCTCTTAGCTAAGTAATAATTCTTCATATGATTTGTTAAAGTTCAGCAGGTCCAAAAAATATTTTAACCCCGCTGTTCAGACAAATCTTGTTCATACAAGATTATCTATGGTTAGTATCTGGTTATCTATGGATGAAATTGTAAAGAAGGACATCCTGGTCAGGTCCTGGGAAATGGAAAGCTGTCTTCAGTACCTAGAATCCAACTCTCCTGATGCAAATACAAATTAATTCACAAAGCCTACAGGTACTACAAATTCACTTGTACCCTACTATTGCCAGTCAAGCTTAATACTTCAACTGTAATTACTCATAACCAGACTGAGTCAAAACCAGCTGTGTCTCAGAATAGAAGACACCTTATATTTGAGTGTCTACCACTAAAAAAATATTTCCATGAAACCAGGAAATAAGCTCATGCGAATACAACTGTGGCAAGCTTATCTTATATTTTTATTTTTTTGGCACAGAAAACCATCCTTATTCCAGGATTTATATGTACTTTGCTCTTAGGTAAGCAGTGCCACATTGCAATGGCTGGTAATTAGGTGCCATTTAATAATTTAATAATTATAGTTAATAATATAGTTTAATAATTTTGATATTCAAGGCTCTCGCTACCAGCCACAATTTTAATAATAGGTTCTTTGCATCGATCATGAAAACATTGCACATAGGAAAGCAGAGGATCTAGAACACTTCAGAAATAGCTAGTAATAACACAAAAAACCTGCCTGCCTGTGCTTTTGACTTGTCAGAACAAGAGGCTTAGTCACTGAGGAAGAAGTAGGCAGACAGTACCTACCATAGAGATGGCAACCTCTTCCAGAACTCAGTTCCACTCCTTTTTACCTCCTCACCTTTCACTGTTCCTCCTCATCCTTCCTCCGTGAGAGCAGCAATAGGAGCAAACAGCCATTTCTGGAGATCTGGTTCAGCTCCCTTCTCCCTCTCCTTCTTTATATCCTTAACTAGGGCTCAGTCTGAGCTCCCCTGGTGTCAGGGAATGTTGAAAGGTGATGCAGGAAGAATCAGGGAGATAAGCAGTAGGAGGAGGAGTGGCTCTGTGCATGCTATGATACTTTAAGTTGAATGCTGTATCACGTAAGACAATGATGGGAAAGAAGAAAATCTTGTGAAAGAAAAGCAGGTATCTTCAGACACCTCTCAGATTCCTTCAAAACTGTTTAGACTCCAGCCCTTGCTTCACCTACAGAGGGCTCTCATTGATATATGCCTGTGTTACTACTATGCTTAAACTTCCAGGAACCACAGCTTCCAGACTAGTACTTAAACATAGATATAGGTACCCGGGGAGTGTGGGGAGAATCAAGTGGCTTAGGTGCATTCTTCACTGGCACACTCTGCAATTAGGCCAGGTGTATACAATTCCCAGGGTCGTGACAACGCCTCTGTTAGATGGCTGTATTTCATAAGGACAGAAAGTAGGACACAGCCTGTTTCTAGTCCTCTTCCTTTGTTGACAGAAAAACCTTTTGGCTCTGAAGAGAAGAGGTTGGGCTACAGAAACTGGATCCCATGATGCTATGGTGGATCTAGGATGCTATGGCACCTAGGAATTCTATTATCAAGCGCATCTTGAGGCTTAGCAGTAAGATAGTGAGTCTAGGTATTTACCACTACTACTTTCAGATCAGAAACTGGTGCTTGTCTCAGACTGGGAATCACATACCGAGGTCTTGCACTTAATAGACATTATGTTCTTCATCCATATGTAGATGATGAGTTGTTTTGGCTTTTTTTTCTTTTTTCTCTCCTTGTGAAAGGGTAGCTGCTGAAGGGTCCTTCCTTCCTCTGAAATACTTTGGAATTAGAACACTTGCCAAGAAACAAGAGAGCAAACTGATGTGTCTGATTAGGAGTTTGAAACTGGAAGACCAATCTGTTTCCCATAAAGAGCCTTACTTGTCAAACAGTGGGCTAAGCTACTGCACAGGTAATTTTTATACTTCCACCTCTTCATTTTTCCAGTCTTGGACAGTGAGGGCAGGTCTGATACTGCTGTTTACAAATTTCGATAAAGACAGAAATGGCAATTTTCCTTCTTTCATTAGATGAGGAAAAGATTCAGATGGGCAACCTCTTAATTATTACAGATTTGTTTAATTATTTAAAGTTGAATTGCTTCCTGAATTGCTTAAGTAGGCTCCTCTGAACACTGATTTTCTCTTCCTATGGTGCATCTTTGAAGAGATCGAAACAAGCATGTGTATTGTGAGGCTAGGGATAGCTGATAAATGAACTGATGTCACAACAAGAGCACACAGAACTCTGCATTTAATGCTTCCCCAGTTAAACAGCAATATTGTGATGGTCTAGGAGTTACCTGTCCGTGTCCATCCCCCTCCCCCCCTACTCCCCCAAATCAATTCACTCAGACTAGACTCAGCTGTCTGGGAGTTACGGAATGAAGCTTTATATTCACAGCTTAGCACAATTTACAAAGCAGAGACTTACAAGATATTACAAATATTTACAGCTATATACAGAAATATACAAGTTAGAAGTAATACAGAAACACAATGCTCCTCCCAGAAATCAGTCCCCAGGAGGGGCTCCCAACCACCCTTCCACTTTCTTTCCAGCCCCCAACCTTATCTCAGAATCTGCCTTATGTGCAAGGTGAGTTGGAAGGATCGGCAGGGGGGTTAGAAGCAGAATTGATTTGCTGGGTTACACAGATCCAGCTAGAAGCCAGGGAGACAGACTCTCTTATCATTGTTTATGTCCTTGCTTTTATACATCTCAGCGAACCTAAGAGTGAAGAAGATATCATCATTGTTTTATTTTCACAGCCTATAATCTCTGTCACTAAAATATTCCAATTAGACTGAAACCAGCACAATCCACCCCTACCCATTTCACTCCAAGTTTGGCTGAGAAATATCTGCCTCACCTAAACCAACATTTACAATAACCAGCACAAATAGTAAAATGAAGCCAAGTCACATAGGGGAATAAACCAGGAGAAGATGCCACAGGCAGAAGACAAGCCTTTCCGATGCTGCACGCAACACGAGGGATGCAACGAAGGGCAGACGCATTCTCTGCCCTTCTAGGGAACGGAAAGGAGGGCAAACTGCGTCACCCCTCACCGAGGTGAAGTTCCAGTGGTTGGGAAAGCTGCGCAGAGGCGCAGCGGCAGGTGGCAGCAGCGAGTCGCTCTGTAACGCCACCGCGGCGGCGATCCCTGCCGCTAGAGTCGCCAAAATCCGCCTACAGATACATCTTTCAAATCCAGCCGTTAACAAAGCTCCTGCTATGATTTATTCAGCCAACTATGCGGCGGTCTGGTAGTAGAACGGACTCGGCGGGACTATCGGAGAGGATGAGAGCGCCGGCGCCCAGGTTCGCCCGCCCCGCTTGCGGCGGGAGCCGCCAGTTCGCCTGGGGGAGACGCGGGTTCGGTCCCTGCGAAGCCGGTGTCACGGAGGGCAGGGGTTCAGCCAGGCAAGCAACCGACTGTAGGCGTTGCCCTGACGTCTCAGCCGAGTAGATGGGCTTCCCGATCGCTACGTTGATACTCGGCTTGATGCGCCCGCGAATTAGCAGCAATTACCCCTGGCAAAAACAACCAAAAATTTGGTGTTTTTCTTCAGAGAACAAAACTGCGCAGCAAGTTAAAAGGACTGATGGAATGGCAACTTTCAGGTGAGTGCGCCAATTGCATTTTACGCAAGTTTCTCAGTAAAAGGTTAAGTGTACATGGGAGTAAACACCACATCCTTACCCTCTTTGCTCCCAGTAAGTCTGATGACGACATGGTAGATTTTTCTACCTAGATTTTCCAAGGATGGAGAGAGAGAACCGGTAGAGAGCCAAGCAGGGGCATAAGCTGTAGTTCCCCTATTGCTTTCACCGTTTTGGCAGGTAGACCTCGAGTTTCCGACACCCCACGCAAGAGTGCGGGAGTCGCTGTCACTGCCGGAGGGCCGCTCCCCACTAGCCCACTTCCCCCCGCACCGGAGCGCGGCCCTACACCTGAAGCCGCTGCCCGGCGCTCTTCCTTCCCCTTCCCCAGGAAAGCGGAGCGCCTCGGCCACGGCGACCAGGGAAGCGCACTCCTCCGCAAGCGCGGTCCCTGCTTCCCGCGGAGCGAGGCACGGGGACCCGGCCCGGCTCGGCC
>VWZI01020022.1:408775-429969 GCA_013396835.1 Psilopogon haemacephalus
CGGGGAGAGAAGGAGGCAGGGCGGGAGGGAGCGCGGCGGCGGCAGATGCTGCGGCGGCGGCTGTGTCTCCTTCGGCCACATCCCGCGGCCGGTGCGCCCGCCAGGCGCGCTGCGTTACGGCGCTGCCGCGCAGCCTGCTCCAGCCGCCACCGCAGCAGCCCCGTACCTCGCCCGAGCGGTGGGGCGGTGGATGCTGAGTCCGCCTCGGTCTGGCAGTCGGCGGGCGGTTGTCCTGCGGCGGGGCCTCTGGCACTGGGATCAGCTTGCTCGCACGGACACGGGGGGACACGGGCGCACAGGNTCAGGACCTTGCGGTGAAGCCCGGGGCCGTGCCTCCCCCCCGCCCTTTACATCCTTGCCTAGCGGATTGAGGATTTGCTGTTGGATTTTGGTATATGTTTGGAAGAAAACAGACTGAATCGGCGGCGATCGGTGAGTACGACAGACATCGTAATGGTGCCAGGTCCGTCGTCCCCTCCTCCCTTTCTGCTTGCGTGATATTTCTTCTCGGTGCGGGCTCCTGCACTGCTCCTGTCGGCGAGGCAGTCGGGCTAGGTTGGGCTGCTGGGAGCGGTGTTTGCGCTTCCAGCGGAGAGCTAACCAAGTGCGTTATTTTCCCTTGTTTCTTCCTCCCGCGCCACCGCCCCCCCAGTCTCTTCCTTTCTTTCTGCGCTGGTCGTTGCTTATGTAGGGCATCCGCGGCACCGTGTCTCCCGACGCCCTGCACTAATGTACTCGTTAGGGCAGTGAAGTCATGGGCCGGGGAGGAGGAGGAAGAAGAAGGGCTGCGGGGGTCCGCGGGCGCAGGCAGCGCCCCGCCGTGCGCGGAGCCAGGGCGGGTATTGCCGTGCGGTGGCCCGGGCCTCGGGGCGGCTCCGAGCGGTTGCTGCTGCGCGCGTCCGTGTGTCTTGCCCGTGTGTCTGTGTGGGTCCCTGCTGTTGTGCCTCTGCGTGTGTGTGCGGCGGAGGGGGGGCAGATCTTCCTTTGAAGCCAGCGTCTGCGAAATGCTGCGCTGGAGGAGCGGGCGGAGGAGGGTGGGGAAAGGAGCCGCGATGTGCACTGTGGTGTTTCGTTGATCTATATTTAATGGCTGAAAGGGAAGATGCTTTTCTTTCCCTTACCTTACTCTTATTCTGGTGTGTAATGTGCTTGCATCGATCCGTCAAAGCGTAGCTTCAGCTGAATCGAGTCACCACGGAGGAGGTGCAGCAGCAGTACAGGCAGTACACGTAATGCAAAAATTCCTCTGACCGAGGAGCTTGGAGAGAAAAACCCAAACACCCAAAAGCCAAAACTGAAGAGGGATCATTTTAGAAACCATGTTAGTGTCCCCCTGGAGGGATTGGAGGCAAGGATTCGTGAGAGACTGGAGTATACTATCTTGTGCAGAGATATTTTCTTTCTCATACTTTTTTAGTGTGTTTTTTTTCAGAGCCGGGGTGTTATGACTAGCCCTGCAGAAAAATATCCAAAACATACAGAAAAAATTTAGAAGCGAATAGGCCTATTTATTAAATACCCAGCTGCTAACTTTTTTGGCTGTGGGACCTGGTATTTGTGTCCCTTAAAACATGTATGCATTTTTAGTGGCAATAAGAAGAGAAAAGCTTAATGCTTTAGTAATTGTCACGGTCTGTGTAGATAGTCTGTATGTAAAGTACGAGAATTGGCCTGAGCTGTGATTCACAGCAAACCTCTCCTTAGAGTACGTCAAGACTTACATACCTCAGGATAGCCAGAGGTCTACCTGGTCTTCTGTGAAATTTATCTGAGTGTGTTGTGGGCTTTTGCAGAATCCAAAGAGGGAAGAATGTCTTTTTCATCATGTACTCAACGATCTCTTTATCCTGTCTTAAAAAATGCACTTACTACCTAACCCAGGTAGGCTGGGGTGATGTTTTCCAAGCAGCTGAATTAGTTGGCTGGTTTGTAGGTGACATAGCGTGAGGCAGTGTAGTGGGTTTGCAACACAGGCAGTTAGGTGCAGGTCTCCAGAGAAAGCTGCTGCATGTCCTGCTTGTGGGCCTCTGAGACTCAAAATGCCTTTGAGGGCTTTGTGAGTGTATTTGCACAGGTTTTGTGGGGAGGAGCCTCAAGTGTAAACCCGAAGCACATAGGAGGGCAGTGATATATAAGCAAAATTTGCACATTCTCTTAAGTCTTGTGAGACTAATTCTAAGCCAAGTTGGTGAAGCTGTTTCTTAGTGTGTGAAGGACTTGACTCTTTGGGAGTCTTGGCTATTACCTTGCATCCTGCAAAACTGTCGAGAACTTGTGACAGATCATCCTCATTAGGATGAAGTTGATTAATGGCTTGGGAGTGCGTTGAATGTGATTATTCTGAATGTCACAGTACTGAAACTGGAGATCACATCTTTATCACGTTGGTCAGAGATGGTTTTTGCAGTCTGTTATGTAAGAGGCTTGAAAAAAATCAAGTAGCGGGCTCAGCTGAGTACATATAGCAAAGGAATTATCCACCCCTCCAGTCTGATGGTGAGAAGCAAAGTATTTCTGAATGCCAATTGCATGATTTTTCATGAATTGCAAAGATGATGCCTTTGGAAAGGAACTCCAGCTGTGGTGCTTGAGTTCTGTTTGTCATCTACCTTACTGGGCAGTAAAAGTGATAAATATCTCATCAGTGAAGCAAGCTTGTGAGTTTTGCTGGGTTTTTTTTGAGCAATGCTACCAAAATAATTTCACCATTGTGTAATGAACTCTGACAGGCAGCTGCACTGAATAGAAATAGTAGGAACAAAAAGAAAAGGTGTTTGCATAATTTACGCTTGCAGATGGATGGTTTCAATTTAATGACTGTGGTTTGGTGTTAAGTATTTGCTTCTCAAGATGTGTAAAATCAACTTGTGCTACAAAGGAAGGGCCAGAGCATCTTATTTTAAGGGTTTTAAGAGATGCGTTTTTAGGTAGGGCTGTAGATTAGCGTGTAAATGGAGCAGATAACAGAATCAGCAGAACTCATGAGTGTTAAATTTTGCACTAAATTTCAGGTACATTTTCTGGGTCATGGTTCAGTGTGAGGGGATTTTTAGAACTTATCACTTGTGGAAATTGTAGTATGTCTTTGTTTGGATTTCAAATACACATTCCAGAAATTCCTAGAAGCAGTTATTTTCAGGAGCATCAGCGTGATAAGGAAAATACATTATTGCAGTACTTTTTACCTAAATAAGGACCTGTGGTTTTGATGCTTATTGATTGTGCTTGTAAGTCATGAAGAGTTTAATATTTCAAGTTACAGCTGAGATTTGACAAAAATTAAATTGATTGTTTCTTCTCTTTGAAGGCCTCAGTAAGATCTTATTATTGGATGCATTTTGAATGCTTATTTGACTGCACAATATTAAATTTAGTAGTCTGATTATTAATGACATCGAAGTAAGCAGTAAACCCTGATGGAGGCAGCATTTTAAAATATGATACATTTATTTTTTTTAAATGACAGGACAACTCAAGCAGAACTAAAGTACTTTTGCTTTTGAAGAAGAAACTGTTTTGGGGTTTTTTGGTGGGTTTTTCCTTTTTTGTGTTGAATTCTTTTTCCTGACAAAACTCTTTACACCTCTAAAATCATCTTTACTACCTTCTTCCTTTTGTTTTTGATGGGATCATGATGCAAAAAGTTATTTCTTGTATGTTGGTAGGAAGTGTCCATGCAGGACAGGTGTGCTGTTGTCACCCACTACAGCATCACAGGAGCCTTTGGCTAATGGCTGTTGCATAGTGAAGCTCACTTGGTAAGAAGTCTGAATGCAGCATGATACCACTTCTACTCACTAGGGATATGCTAATGTGATGTCTTGGATGGGTTGTAAAAGCAGATTACTTGACCAGATTCTTTGGCAATATGCTGAACAAAATTCTGAATTCAATAAAATGGAAAGAAAATATGGTATCTGCTTATATATAATCTTTTAGCTGTGTTAAATGACTTTTGATTAGTTGTCAGTTTAGTGTAAAACTGAAAAAATGAAGAAACATCATCTTATCCATGGAAGCAAGTATTTAGCATTTGTTTAAATTGCTTTTGGCATGCTAACTTTCAGTGCATCCTACTGACTCTTCACCTGTCTGTCCTATATAACAAAACTCAATCATAATAATAATTACTTGAAGAGAGTGGCATCATCTTGCCCTTTTGGCCACTGCCTGCTTTACTGAAGTGTCTGGGGAAAAACCCCAGACCTGTAATGAGACTTTAAAACTTCGTACGTCTGACACTTAATAAAAAGTAGTAACATTTAAAAATTCCTACATAAAATAACTATGCTTGATGTTACATGTTATAGTTTACTGCATTAGCCATAGTGACTCTACTGTATAAGAAACATCCACTTGTTTTCATTCATTTTGAGGAGCTGCAAAAATGTGGAGTCCACCTTTGAATAGTAACTTTCAAAATCAAGAACGTTGCAGAGCCAAAGAGGCTTTTCATAGAACGTTCTCTAGGGGAAGATTTTGCATTTCCCCAGGCTGTTTGTTTTATCTTTGCCTCCAGTCACCCCCTGCCCTATTCACTTTCCCACCTTTTGTTTTATTTTCCATTTTCTTGCAAACTTTGCAATTGATTTCTTCATTTGCTGAAAATCTTCACAGTACAGCAGTTTCATTTTGGTCAAGAAAATTACTTTTGGAAAATAACACTAAAACTTAAATTTATTTGCTTACTGTAAAAAACAATATATATATATATATTTAGCCATAAGTATGTTTTTCTGTCTTAACACAGTTACTATTAATGGAAGTAACAAGAAAATTTACCTTTTAAGTCTGAATTTTTGAAGGGAGTCAAATGAAATTAGGTAGCATAAAAAGGGATTAATAAAACTACTGTATGAGACTTAACTCTTACATACTCATTTATGTCAGATTAATATCTTGTAAATGACTAAGAAGTTTTGGGAAACAATTAGAAATAAGTTTCAGTGTGGTGTTAGAAAATTGCTGTACCTTGTAGCACAACTAGGATTACTAAAACTGGCCATCTCCTGCATCCCCTAATAGTGTGTATCCCTTAACCTGGCTATCTCCTGCATCCCCTAATAGTGTATCCCTAAAACTGGTCATCTCCTGCATCCCCTAAGAGTGTGTATCACTAAAACTGGCCATCTCCTGCATCCTCTAATAGTGTATATCACTAAAAGTGGCCATCTCCTGCTTCCTCTAGAAGTATATCCTTCCATCACAACCAGTAGTTTGGAAGGTTGACTGGCAGGGGTCTCAGGTAACTCTAAGTGCCAGACAGCGACTACTCAGGAGCGTGTTGCATTTTAATTTGTGCTTCCCAAGACAGAACTTGTACAGTTTTTGAGGATGAGTATCTGAAATGCAAGAAAACACTCATCAGATGTTGAGTACTTGTGACCCTTACCATTTTTATTTATAGTTTTTCACCAAAATACTGAAACTCAAGAATGGGTTCTTCTGGTATGTTAGTTGATTTGCAGATTATAGGTTTTCTGTTTGTTGTTTTTGGTTTGTTGTTTTCACCCCCCACCAGTATATTTGTATTACTTTGGATTTATCTGAGTGAAGAATCTTAGCTTCAGCTCTGAAGATGACATTCATGACTATATGAAGCAAGCAGTGGCATTTTAGTGTTTCTTTCTAATGTTGTGCTTGACTAGGTAGCAATCAGGTTTCTTTGAAAGCAGGTTGTTGTTGTCTCAGTCAAATTTGCTTGTTTAAAAACAACTATTTTTCTTGCCAAGAGATTGACTGTTTCTTTACTTCTTCGGCATGCAGCAAGGCGAAAAGCCTTTTCATGCTCTTTTTTTGGCATGGAAAATGGAATTGAATTGGATATGGAGGTTCATAATCAGTGAAATCCAGAGTGAGAAGGCAGAAAGCTAGGTCAGAGAACAATTATCAAAAGGAACAAGAGCTTAAAAGTTTTCAACAATGGCAGTGGCTCGAGGTTAGAGACAGAAAGCCTGTTTGTTTTCTTGTACACCAGAAGTTTTAGAAGGCTTGAGTTCTGTGGATAAACAGCTACTTGAAGGCACAAAAGTTTGCTACAGAGTCTGTTAAAGGCCACTCAACCAGGATGGAAAGATAGAGAAATTATTCTATAAGCAACTTGGAGAACTCTCATGATCACTAGCCCCTGGGAGAGGGGCATCAACTTCCCAGGTATCTCCTGGATATCCTGCTGACCCCCCTTCCTTAGCCCAAGAATGGAGAGCTTTATCACTGCACTATGCCTCAGGCATCCTCCAGTCCTCAGGACCCACCAGTCCTCTGTTCACAAACAACGATCCAGAGGGTACTGTCTCTTGTTGACTCACTCATCTGCTGTGTCTGCACACTCCAGGGACCTCCTAGGCTCTTTCCTCTCTGCTGGGTTTAAAACTGTCTGGGTGTCTAGACTCAAAAGAGTGGTGGTGAATGCAGTTAAACCCAGTTGATGGCCAGCCACACGTGGTGCTCCCCAGGGCTTGGCATTGGGCCGGCTCTATTTAACATCTGTATCAATGACCATGGTGAGTGGATTAAGTGCACTCTCAGTAAGTTTGCAGGTGATGCCAAGCTGGGAGCTAGTGTTGTTCTGCTGGAGGTGAAGAAGGCTTTGGAGAGGGATCTGTACGGGCTGGATTGGTGGTCTGAGGCCAGCTGTATGATGTTCAACAAGGCTGAGTACTGGGTTCTGCAATTTGGTCATAAAACCCCCATTCAGTGCTGCGGGCTTTGGGGAGAGCAGAAAGGGATCTTGAGGTGCTGGTTGACAGCTGTCTGAATGTGAGGCATTAGTGTGCTCATTAGGTGTCCAAGAAGGCCAGTAGCATCCTGATCTCTGTCAGGAACGGTGTGTCCAGCAGGAGCAGGGAAGTGATTGTGGCCCTTTACTGGGCACTGGTGAGGCTGCATCTCTAATACTGCATTCGGTTTGGTGTCACTCACCGCAAGAAGGGCATTGAGGTGCTGTGGTGTGTCCTGAAAAGGGCCAACAAGGCTGTTAAGGGGTCTTGAACACCAGCAACAGAAGGAGGGGATACAGTCTCAAGTTGTGCCGGGGGAGGTGTAGGCTGAATGTTAGGAGGAAGTTGTTGCCAGAGAGAGTGATTGGCATTGGAATGGGCTGCCCAGGGAGGTGGTGGAGTCACCATCCCTGGAGGTGTTGAAGCAAAGCCTGGATGGGACACTTAGTGCCATGGTCTGGTTGATTGGCTAGGGCTGTCTGCTAGGTTGAACAGGATGAGTTTGGAGGTCTCTTCCAACCTGGCTGATTCTATGATTCTGTGATTCTACAGAGTGGACAGTCTAGTGAATTGTTAAAAATAAAAATCTGGGTCAAACTGTGAGCACTTTGACAAATGTTAACAAGATAGTAATATCTGACACTTTCTGAATATTTCTGATGGAGATCTTTGATCAGCACATGATGGTAATCGGAACCTTCAGTTCAGTGCCTAACTGCTGACCTACTGTGCTTCAAAACCCAGTGAATAGAGGAAAAAAAACCTTTGAGCGTATAAAAAAAGTTTGTGCTTTAGTGAAGGAGTTTGACAGTAATTGATGAATTGCATAATTTGCTGTTCACACTTCAAATGAAGCTTAAGTTAAGGGAGTAATGTGACTTTACATGTGGCTTTCCACTGCAGTGCTGATGCTGATGTGTGTCATCTGGTAGCACAGGGGAAAAATTGGAAGTGTGATAGTACATCTCTTCTTTGTAAGTGCCAATAATAAAGAAGGCCTAATGCATTCTCAAAATTATTATTGCCGTTAAACCAGCAAAAATCTATTGGCTTGTGTTTATTTCATAGCATTAATACCTCACAGAAGGATTAAGTAATGAGGTTGGAAGCACTGCTTAGGGATCAGGTTAATTCCCAAACACCTCTCAGCTATGTTTACACCATTTTCAAAAGGAAAACTTTGGTTCACTCTGGGGAAAAAGTACTGTTTGCAATATGACCCTAATAAGGGTTAACTACTACACATGCTTTTATTTTACTGATGACATAGAGCATCTTATAGTTGAAGGAGTATGAGACATGCAGCACTATATCCTGCTTTTCTCCTGTATAAATATGCTGCTTTATAGATTCACAAGTATGTGGGGTTTATTGAAGGTGTTTCTGACCAGCATGGCAGCTTACTAGTTTTCTCCTTCTGACTTCTATGGTGTTTACCAAGAACAAGTACAGCACAAAGCCTCAAGAGTCTTGGGGGACTCTGATGAGTTGAGCTCAATTAGAAATATGCATGTCTGAGCAAAGGCTAAAATTCAGAGCTGCAAGTTTTTAAAAAATGGGCATTAAAAACAATTGTAATACCAAGGAATCGTCTTCATATAAATGAGACCATTGAACAGAAGCCATATTACATCTGAGAAACCTCATGCATTATTCTGCTAAGCCATTGTTTTAATACTATCAGGTAAAAATAGTCTTTTTAGTATGTGTCATTACATGTTCTTTTCAATAGAAACCAATTTCAGTGCATGCCTTTCTGGTGAAATTAGGGAAATTGGTTAGCTTCTGAGTGCCTCCACTGGGATCCTGCTCCCTTAATTCTCAATGCTTATTGTCATAATGAGCACTCAGAGGATGGATAATACTCTAAATTCAGAAAGAAACATGGATTCCTTACATTCTGTGTCATCTTACCTAGCATGGATCTGTGCAGCCATAACTTTATTTAGGTGAAATGCAGTGATGCGATGTGAGACGTAACCTTTACATCTCTTCTTTGCCTTTTTCATACAGTTTTGATCAGTTGTCTTAAATGTTCTCTCTGTAAATAACCTTGTCTGCTTTTAATTAGAAGACAATCACCTTTGTAGTGCTTGCATTTCTACCTGTAGGTCCAGTGCATGCACAGGTCCTTTTTCCAGTCTGTTCCAAGACATGTAAAATCTTGATAGTAATAAATGTTTCTCCATTTTTGTGCCTAGTAGTACAAAAAGACTTAAACTGTGCAAAGAAGACAGTTTTTTGAGTGGTAAAACCAAAATTCTAGTTTGATCTTATTTTATGCCTTAAATGTAGTTTAGAGTGGCTAAAACTTTGCTGTGCAGTTAGATAAAGTAAAACAGTTTAGTTTGATTAAAAAAAATATTAAATTAAAAAGTTCGCAAGCTCAGTGTTAGTGTTTGAGGAATTTACTGTACTTGACAATGCTGTCAAAATGCCACATAAACTTCACCTGATTTTAAGATTTTGGAACATCTTGAATTTCTGAGATCGGGTATCTTTGACCTCCAGAATGTGCTGGTGTCAATAGATTGGAAAGCCTGCAGGGTAAAGTCACTTCAAGAGACCTGTGTGTGTGAAATCTGTATGGATATTTACCCAAACCAGAAGTGGCCTCTGAAAGGGAAAGGGATTTTCCTCTACACCATCACTCTGCTCACCAAAGTCCTCACACCAGCGCTGCTGATAAGTTTTTCTTCCTGAGACTGTCAGTGGTCTCTCCACTAGGAATACGCAGTGAGGAGCTACTTGGCTTTTTATCGGTGGTGATGACAGCATTACAGGTCCCCACATGACAGGTTGCTGGTGATCCACTGACAGAACAGACTTGCTGCAGTGGTGGTTTGTCAAAGAGCCAAAGACTGCAATGTAAATTGCTTTTGCAGTTGTTTTTTGTTTGATTGCTTTTTGTCTGAATTTGTAGTGCTATGCAGTATAGTCATATTTTTGCTTAATAAAAGAGAATGAGTGGTTCAGTCAAAAGGGCTGAATGCAGCTGGAGGAATCGGACAAAAGCTTTCTCTAAAGCTGAGGAGGGAATGGGAAGGAATTGTAAGGACAAAAAAGTGATTGCGCTTGAGGTAACAAATTTAAAGTATTAAAATTATTTCCCTAACTGCTCCACATGTTGATGCACTTTCTGAAATGCTTCAGTCCTATGCACTGGACTAGAAGGTGAATCCTTACTGTACATATAGACTCTTGAAGTATTTGTCTCTAGAGAAGTAGATGCCAGGTTTCCTCATCTGTGCACATTGAAGGGGATAGTAATCTGTTGTTTTTTTTGGTTCCACTTTTCTTTCATGCTTGCTTATCTGGCAAAAAAACATGAGCTGCTCTGTGTGTTGCGTGTGTTGGGATGCTCTCATGTTACAAAGCTGCTATGCTGGTGTTTCCAGTGAAAATAGGGTTAATGAGTTTGTAGCCATAGCACCTCATATGGCCTGTGTAATTCATCATGAACCTTGTCTGGTGGGATGATATGAGTCAAGATGTATGGGTTTGGATCAACAAAAGGAGGCATGATCACTGTGATAAATTCTCTACTGCTTCAATGGAGTTTGAGGATAGCTAAAATAATGTTAGTATTGCATTCCATTCCCTTACATAGGCAACTAATAGTAGTTTACTTGCTAGGGTTAGATATAAGGAGTGTTTTTTGAAGCACAGCTATACATCTGCATTTCACAGAAACAGTCAGATAAAGGAAGGCCAGCACAAAGCTTTTTCTTCTTTGCACATGAATCATTTTAGAGCTTCTTCAGAAATGTGCTTTACCCTGCTGAATGAATTGATGGAACTTTCTGTAATGTCTGTGATGTTTTAATCTTCACTTTTTCATATACGTCTAGAAGACAAGAATAAAAAGGGACTTGCAATGTAAGATCTGACCATTTATATGCCCCAGACTTTTGAAGACATTTTCAGAGTGTGTAATAATACCTAAATATGACATTCAGGTATTACCCCAGACATAATAGATGTATAAAGCAGTACTGTCTCTCAGTTATTTCTGTCAGGCAGGTTTCCTCTTCTAGGAAGACTTTTAGTTTGGTTGTCTCAAAATGGCCATTGATGGCTTAAATAGAATGTCAGAAGTTTTGGTGGCCTTGTAAATTCTGCTATTGCCTTTTTCCCCCCCTCTTTCTCTTTTGTTTCTCCTCCTCTACCCCCCNGGTCTCTCATCAGGTTGTGAGTGTTATGACTTATTAATAAGTGTGCATGTGTTAATATCACAGAATCACAGAAACATTCTGGTTGGAAAAGCCCCTCAGGATCATCAAGTCCAACCCATATCCCTGCTCTACAGGGTCCACCCTGAACCATAGCCCGAAGCACCACATCCAAACGACTTTTAAACACACCCAGGGTTGGTGACTCCACAACCTCCCTGGGCAGCTCATTCCAGTGCCTGACCACTCTTGCTGGGAAAAAAATTTTCGTAATACCTACTCTAAACCTACCCAGCACCAGCTTGAGGCCATTCCCCCTTGTTCTGTCTCCAATTACCTGTGAGGAGAGACCAGCAGCAGCCTCTCCACAACCTCCTTTCAGGTAGCTGTAGATAGCAATGAGGTCTCCCCTTAGCCTGCTTTTATTCAAGCTGCACATCTCCATCTCCTTCAGTCCCTCCTCATGAGATTTATTTTCCAGGCCCTTCCCCAGCTTTGTTGCCCTGCTCTGCACAGTCTCCAGCACTTCCACATCCTTCTTGTACTGGAGTACCCAAAACTGAACACAACACTCAAGGTGTGGCTTCACCAGAGCTGAGTCCAAGGGGACAATCACCTCCCTATCCCTGCTGTTCACAGCATTTCTAATACATGCCAGGATGCCATTTCATCTCCCTACGGTTTAACATACTGCTTTAGAGTGGAAATGATGATTTTATGGTGCAAGAAGATATTGTGAAGTAGCTGAAGCTGCTGCCTGTAGATGCAGGCTAACTTGTGGTACAAGCCCTTCAGTCCTGTTTTCAGCTCTTGTTTCAAACTTTCTCATAGTTCTACTTAGTGACTAATTTGTCAGTGTTTGAATGGCAGTGATAATGAACATTGATACTGAAATTCAGCAGGCTAATGTAACAAAACCAGACCACACACCTGTGCTAGAAGAGGACCTTGGAGTTAGCTCTGAGTCTTGCAGTGTTTCTCACCTTGAGATACAGACTGAGCTCAACACCTCAGAATTACTCTCTGACCTTTTGTAGGCAGTGACAAACACATGAATCACAGTTGGGACTATGCTTCAACTTTCTCTGCCTATGCAGAGTGGCATCTAATCAGCTCTCTGCCTGGGCATGTTTAGAAAGCAGCATGCAAGAATACAGATGGAGTGACAGACTGCAGTGTTATTGTATCAGTCATCTAATTAATGAAACATAGTGGTGGCTACTGTGATGCTTTGACAGGTGAACTTAGATAACACCACCTCCATTGAACCAATGCTGTTCAGAACATGCTGGCAGATTGGTCCTTGTGCTGAAAAGTTCAAAAACATAGTGAGTGCAGCTCCTGAAGGGAAAGCAAGTGTAGAGACATTGAAAACACATCAGGTACAGGCATGAAAAAGTGGGATCCTGTTGCTTGTGGACTGTATGTCTTAGAACATGGAGCCCTTTTCTTGTTGCTTAAGCAAATACTTCTCTCTTATTACACTGCCCTTAGTGCACAACTGGTCTAAAACCGTGTGCCATTTTCCCAAGCAGGTAACAACAGGAGAGCAAACTCCTGCTTCCACCAGCTTTCTGCTGTTTCATTGCTTCTTGATGGTTTGGCTCATGTTGGACATGGTTTATGTTAAGCAAGATCCATGTGGTGGTGGTGGTTTGGGTTTTGGTGGGAATTTTGTATTGTTTGTTTGCTCCCAGAACAGAAAATGTAGTTACTGAATTTATGTCCATTGTTAAAAAAAAAAGAAAAGAAAAAAAGAATCATTTCAAAGGGGTAAAAGGAGGGGGAAGTACACTATATGAGGTTCTTTTTTCATGAGAGGTTAAAGGAACAAAATCAGAAGTTACTTTTGCAAGAATAATGAAGCTGTACAAAGTGTCAGTGACTAGTCTTCTCCTGGTTATTTACTGCAACACTAATACTGATGTATTAACAGAGTGTATAAGAAATGATATTCAAATAATTTGTGGGCAGGAGTCTGTTGCTATTGCTTCCTCATGCATTAAGAGAGAGAAGCCAGCAGGCAGCTTCTCTTCAAGCCTTGTGTTGTGGTACCAGTAATAATTTGTTTCAAGCAAGGAGAAGCAAGCAGTGTCAGAGCAGGAAAATGAAGGACAAACCTTTTAGTTTCCTGTGTTCATAGGTGTCCTTCTTCAAACAGGGCTCAAGCTGATGTTGAAGCAATTAAATTCAGCAAAATAATTAGCATAGGCAAGGCCTCTTGGCAGTTTTCTGTCATGTTCACAAAACATTTAAAAACTATTCTAATTTTTGTTTGTCTTTAAAGTATCTCAGAGCTTTTAAGGTGGTTTCTGAGAAGTCTTTTTTTCTGACATAATTTTGCCTAGGCTTTGACTCAGTGGATCAGAAAGCAGCCATAGGCTTTTTCTGTACTTTGTATATCAGGTAGAAGTTGTCTTTCATCACTTGGTGTGTTGAGTATGAAGTGAAGGGATCTCAACAGATAGAGGTAATTACTTTGGCAGCAAGAATCTGTAAATTTATTTTAAATTTTTTTTTTTTGGCCATATTATGGATGGGATTTATTGTTCCAGAATATTTTACAGCTAGTGATAAAACATGCAGTAAAACACACTATTAATGCAATATTAATTTGAAAAATCAATTTTGTTAAACTTAACAAATTCCATGAAACAGTAGCTTGTAGCTTTTGTAGCCGCTGCTGTTTCAGTTAAGAGAATTAAACAAACAAAAAAAAAAGGTTTGGTCAACAACATTAATTTATTAAAGGAATGTAATTTTCACAACTCTGATCATTTAAATGATGATCATTTATATATTGTAATCAACATTGACAGTATAGTCTGTCGAAATACACAGTGAATTTTAGAACATCTGCCTTCTAATTATTCTACATATCACTCTCCTAAACACATGTACATAAGGTGGTAAGTAATCACTCCTTATGTTTGTATACATTTCCATTCTAGCAGCTGCTCAAAGCATGACTTTGTTCCTCTACGTTTTCAGTAAGTCATGAGTAGTTGCTAAACCACTTACACTTCAAAAGGATCCATACAAAGTCAAGGACAATGTTTTTTTTCCCCACTGATACAATTTAAAAAGAAAGTTTAAAAATATTAGTTTCCAGGAGAGAAGTTTGTGCCTACAGCAGAGTACATTTTTTTCCTTTATTCATGGTAGAGATTTATTCCCTGGATGTGTTCAAGGCCAGGCTGGATGGGGTCTTGAGCGACCTGATCTAGTGGGAGGTGTCCCTGCCTATGGCACAGGGGGGTTGGAACTGGATGAGCTTTGAGGTCCCTTCCGACCTAAACCATTCTATGATTCTATGATTTATTTTTTTTTATTCAGCTAGTTAGACTTGGAATTTTTTTTACTTCTTCATTTCTAGATTGTTCCAATGCACTGTTTCACAACTGAGCACCTTTTCTTGGCATCATTCAGTCTGCTATTCTCATGAGCTTTGTTCTAAGCTTCATTACCTGTGTTTCCAAGTACTAGCTGGCTTGTTTTGGATACTGCTTTTTATTGAGTTAGTGCACAGGTATTTGTTAATTGCAGAGAAGCAGAGCTTGCTCCTCGTGACCATGGTAATGTGAAATTTTGTGGCATCTTATTACTAGTCTCAGGATAGTTCTAGTAGGACTTTTACTCCATTCTGGTCTCTGGTAGGATGGAGGAATGATTGAATGCTAATAAACAGCTGACAGGCACTTGGTAGTTGGCTTGTAAACACCAGTCTATTTGCTCATAGAATCATAGAATGTCAGGGGCTGGAAGGGACCTTGAAAGATCATCTAGTCCAATTATTATGTGCATGTCTCAAATTACTCTGATAGTGAAACTGCGGAAGCACATGTAGTGTGCTCCCTTTTTTGTCTTGCTCCTGGGGTACCTTGGTGGGTTTTTTAAAAAATTTGCTTTCTCAACAAAGCAAAGGAGAAATATTGGCAGCAAAAGATGAGTGGTCACTTATTTGGAAACCAGTGGATTAATGGCTTGCAATTTCAGTCTGTCTTCAAAGTAAGCACTTCAAAACTGGAGCTTACTTCCCTGTGACAGTGTTGATGATAGAAAATGCCTCTTTAATATTATAGTTTTTTGGTAAAAAAAAAAATCTTTCACAATGAAGTAACTAAAATGAGCTATTGTTCTGTGCTTTGTTTTGAGGATGTTACTTAGAACTGCACAACTCCTTTGAACATTCTCAGTTTTCAGTCTTCCAGGGGGATGATAGCAGAAAATGGAGGTTTGAGCACACTTGTTGCAGACGTGGAGAGCCTGATCTACTGAGGTCTGAAAAGGTGATAACTCATTATATCATATAGGAAGCTACATCCTAACACCAACTTGATCAAAAAGTCAGAAGGCAGTATGCAAGTAATTTTTCCTTAATAGTTTGTGTGGCCAGGATTTGGTGGACAGGAGAAGAGACTGAGCAAATGATGGCAAAATCATATGAATAATACTGATTTTATTCAGAGAATGTGAATAAAAATTAATTTCTACTTTATAGACAGAATAATCCACGTGGCACTTAATGTTTGGATTATTGTCTTACAGTGTGGCATGGGTGGATGATCTTTTATTTTACAAGCTGTCTTTGAGTTTGGCTATTTTCTTATAAACTAAGTGAAACATTTGGTATCATAAAGCTTTGGAATTGCATGGTGGAACACTGGATTGCCTCATCTTTTAACAGGGTAGTTAATTGTGATGTGTTTCTCTACTCCTTGTTCCTACAGACTCAGAAGCCCTGGGCTAGTTGAGGGAAGTGAGCAATCTGAGCACACCAGAATTGATCCTCTACTGTAGTGGTTTTGCATTCTTGCCTGAACTTTGTTGTACCAATCTGCAGTGGTTACAGACTGGTGATCTGGATTGTGAGCTTTCCCCTATTTCACAATAATTACAATTAATTAATCTTTGGAGTTGTTTTTCTATTGGAGGAGAACCTCTAGGGGGTGCCAAGAAACTGGGCTTGGTTAAAGAAGCTGTTAGGTCCTGCACTGCTGCTGTCAGAAGTTCAGGTCAGAGTTGAGATCCTGAGAGCTCTTCCTGCTCTCAGCATTTCAGCTGCCTTTAAAATGTCTGCTCCTTTAGTTTCGGTTCTGAAGTCTTTCTGCTCTGTGGTGATAGTCTTTTTGTAGAGTGTTTTTTATAGTGGGCACTAGCTGTATGATTGACTGAACCAGTTTTGCACTTCTTTTATTTTTTGAAAACCATACTTAAATTGGTATTCACATTCCTCAAAGTGGAAAGAAGACATGAGATTTCCAGTGTCACACAGGACATGTGCTAAAATAAATGCTGTTTCTTTGTCCAAGGCTTCCCATAATAGCAATCTTGATATCTGCAAATTACATATTTTCCCACTCCTTTGTAAGTCTTCATCTTGCCCAAAATTGTGCCGTTCACTGGTGCCCAATGTCCAAAAGCCATGACTAGCTCTGACATGTATTGCTCTTTTCATTCTGTTTTATTCATTGAAAATAAAAGAGAGACAGAGAGAGACAGAGAGAGAGGGGAGGTGCTCAGGAGTAAAGACAGGTACTGGGTAGAAGCTCCAGAAATTAATAGTTTCTAAGGAGTTGCTTTTAATTGACTTCCTGACATTTGAAGCCATGTTTTAAGAGAAACTAGGTGAGTGTTTTTTTGTTTCTCTTTTTTCTTTTTAAAAAGAAACACTTTTAATAGCAGTTAAAACACTTATGACATGACAAAACATTGCCAGCTGGACTATATATCAGGCAGTGTCACTGCAAGTGAGCTGTAGCCAATGGACACTATCAAAAGCATCAGGCAAGGAGCTGCTCCTGATGCTCCTTGTCAGAGATACAAAATTAGCTGTTTTCTTCTTGTCTCCATCTATGTGTGCCAGAGGTACCTGGATACATTCTCCTATTTTAGGTAGAAATATTCCTAGGAATTCTTGTCAACTGCAGCTTTGTGGACAGCCTTAACAACCATGCAGCAGTTGTAGACAGTAATGATGTGTATCTTCAAAAATGCCAACCATGCATTTGGAAGCTTCTGCTTTAAGATATGACTGTTTGGGGGGGTTGTGTAAGGTCTAGGACCATTGTCCCCCATCTCTCACCACTTCAAGGTATGGGAAGTTTTTGTATCATGGCCAACACAGTCAGATCAATCACTCTCAAAATTCTGTTGCTATCAGTGTGACTATTTACATGAGTGAAGCAAGTGGGATTTGCCTCAAATTATTAAATCTTCCAAAGAATGTGGTAATTTGTGTGCATTAACAAAGTATTTGTAGTGATTAGTGATCGATATTTAGGCTGCAGAAACTCTGCTGGATATAAATTTAGTTACATGGCCTGTAAATACATGACCTACACACAAAGACTTTGAGAACATTACAAAACTAAGCACCTAAAAAGAAAAATCTCATCATAAAAAAAGCTTAGCCTATATTCTTAATTGAAGATGCCAATGCTGAGTAGAGGGAAATATGGTGAAAATGGTGTGAGAGAATTAGCTAAAGAGAAAAAGGTGTCCCACTAAAATACAGTCTTGTTAGAATGGCAAGACCAGTGGGTACAGCTGATGGAATCAGCTGGTTTTACCAAAAAGCCAAGATAGTTTTATTTATGAAGCTAGTCACAAGAGTGCAGAGGCCATTCTGATGTCACCTCTAGGAAAGAGTGAAACTTGGAGTTTAAGAAAAAGGGACAAAGTCATATGGTATGCATTGGATTAAAAATCGGTTGAATGATCTCAAATCATAGAATCATAGAATGGTTTAGGTTGGAAGAGACCTCAAAACTCATCCAGTTCCAAGCCCCCTGTGCCATAGGCAGGGACACCTCCCACTAGATCAGGTCGCTCAAGACCTCATCCAGCCTGGCCTTCAACACATCCAGGGAGGGAGCAGCCACAACCTCTCTGGGCAACCCATTCCAGTGTCTCACCACCCTTGCTGGAAAGAACTTCCTCCTGACATCCTGTTCAAATCTCCCCTCGACCAATTTGAACCCATTCCTCCTCGTACTGTCATTACAAGACCTTGTGAATAGTCCCTCCCCAGCCCTCCTGTAGTCCCCTTCAGATACTGGAAGGCTACTGTAAGGTCTCCTTGAAGCCTTCTCTTCTCCAGGCTGAAAAGTCCCAACTCTCTCAGCCTGTCCTCATAGCAGAGGTGCTCCAGCCCTCTGATCATCTTCGTGGCCCTCCTCTAGACTCTCTCCAACAGTTCCATGTCCTTCCTGTGCTGGGGGCTCCAGAACTGCACACAGTACTGCAGGTGGGGTCTGACCAGAGCAGAGTAAAGGGGGAGAATCACCTCCCTTGCCCTGCTGGTAATACTTCTCTTAATGCAGCCCAGGACACTGTTGAAGGATACTTAACCCCTCAGTGCAGTCAGCTGAGACACTGCACGGCTACTGAGAAGGGTCTTGCTGAAGTGCATCTTAATCTAGAAAATGCACTTGCAGAAGATTGTAGAGAATATTAAGGGACATTCTGTAATTCTTCAGCCAGCTGAAAGGACCAAGTTGATTGCAGTCTGCATGTACCTCACAGGGAAGTTATTTCTGTTGGAGAGCTTTTTGATTTTGTAACAAAAGAAACAAAGAAGAGTTGGGGTTGGTGGCTAATGTTAAACAAATTGCATTTAGACTTCTGATCCTGATTGTAGTTCATCATGGAAATAAAAGCTATCAAATTACTATAGTCTTCTATATTTATTGAAGGCTATATATATGTAAAGCACATAAATACATTGGTAAACTATTCTGTTGTGAATATTGGATCAGACAGACTGTATTTTGTAGCTTTGCTAATGGATTCATTACTGAATTAATGCATTTCAGAGGCAATTATTTAAATTGTTCTCAGTTGCTCACTAGTGCATAGTGTACTGGTTGTGTATTCTACCTTCCCTTTAAAAAAAAACCCCAACCTTGAAGCTCATTTATTTCTACTTACTTAACTAAGGGAAATACATTTGGATACATTACTGATGGTATTGCTCATGTTACTGCTGGTTCTGGGATGGTTCCAAGAGAATCATGTATTTATAGATACAGGAAACCCTAATTGGTTTTTTTGTTTGTTTGTTCGTTTGTTTTTTTCATTTAATGATGCTGTGATATAAGAATCTTACCAAATTTAAAATAACTAACAAAATCTCATGTGCAGCCCTCAGGATCTATTTCTTTCTCTGTCTGAAATTCACAAACAATTTGTATTTGATCTTCTTGTCTAAATATTCTTCCAAACAAGTACCAGAAGGCAATTAATTGAATTCTCTGGTTGTTTCTAGATTTTCACTTCTGTCCACTTTTTGAGAGTATAAAGGAGTGTCTGGTTTAAATAAGATCCTTGCTAATGCGTGGTAAAGGGTACTGGAAATACACTTTTGATTATGCCCTGTTTTGGTCTTGTGTTTATCAGCTTGTTTTGGAACCTGTCTTAGAATACTAATGGTCACAAATATGTGTTGCAAATATTTGCTAATTGACTTACTGCATGATGAATGTAGCAGGAAGTTACTAGGAAGAAAACTGAAGAAGCATAACTGGTAATAAAATTTGCCGAAGCTGGAGTTTTGTTCATGAAGCTACAGAGATTGATTTCTTCATCATGCATGTAAGAAGTCCCCAAATAAGATGGAGGAGCATGGAAAGACAGAGCTTGGTGACAAGTTATGTGGGGTTTGTGTGATAAATGTTTGATGACTTTCTAAAATAATTCAACTACTTCTGTGAAGAAGCCTTAAAATGATGCCACTCTGTAGGGATAGCAGTGTGAGCTTCTCTGCAGTTTGTCTTGAGTGATGCTCTATGTAATGCTTTCCTGTGATGATAACTCACAACTGCTTTGTAAACCCAGCTCTACAATCAGTACCTGAATATGCAAATACTTAAAATGATGCGTACCACTTAATTTCTTAATATAAACAACTAGTGTTATGAGACAAGTATAGTATAGGCTTGGGCAGCTGTGTAGAACACAGGTTTCTAATAGCCTTGAAGTGTGGTGATACTTGGCTTTGCCACTTAAGAGGAAATGTGATTCTCCTGCAGCTACTACTCCTTATCTTATTGGCACTTTATAGAATCACAGAATCATAGAATGGTTTAAGTTGGAAAGGACCTTAAAGCTCATCCAGTTCCAATCCCCTGCCATTGGCAGGGACACCTCCTACTAGAACAGGTCGCTCAAGACCTCATCCAGCCTGGCCTTCAACACATCCAGGGAGGAAGCAGCCACAACCTCTCTGGGCAACCCGTTCCAGTGTCTCACCACCCTTGCTGGAAAGAACTTCCTCCTAACATCTTGTTTAAATCTCCCCTCCCATTCCTCCTTGTCCTGTCATTACAAGACCTTGTGAATAGTCCCTCCTCAGCTCTCCTGTAGGCCCCCTTCAGATACTGGAAGGCTACTGTAAGGTCTCCTGGAAGCCTTCTCTTCTCCAGGCTGAAAAGTCCCAACTCTCTCAGCCTGTCCTCATAGCAGGGGTGCTCCAATCCTCTGATCATCTTTGTGGCCTCCTCTGGACTCTCTCCAACAGTTCCATGTCCTTCTTGTGTTGGGGGTTCCAGAACTGCACACTACTGAAGCTTCATGTGGGCTTCTCAGGAATGCTAGTTGAACTTCATTAGTTTTAAATGCCTTAGCAATGTTAGGGAAGAGCAAGCAAGCATTTATATTTCCAGTAGGGAAAATTTAAAGGGATTGGTATTTCTGTTTTTTCCATTCTTGAGTTGTAAGATTTCTCCTTTCCCAGCCTTGATGTGTCTCATTGGTTGTTTTTTGGGGTTTTTTTGTGTGTTTTTTTTTTTTTAATAAATAATATTATTTAGGAAAATTTGTCTTGATTTTGATACACAGAGATAGATTTCTATCAACAGTAAAAAGTGATGGAGCTCTTTCTTTATCAGGAATTTGTGTGATATCAGTCTAGTGGTATGTTCTTACATTGTGGTGTTCTACTCTTGGTAATGCTGATTGATAGGTCATGTTTTGTATCAACCTTCTAGTCCATTTCCTAGTGTTTATATCTACCTGTGATTATTTTGTTATTTGTTAATAACAAATCCTGGTAATTTTTTTTTTTCTTTTTTACTGTCAGGGAGGGTATTATTTAGACACCTGCTCCTGCCATCAGATAAATGCATTATGCTGTCATTTACTTGTACATAAAGAATAGTTTAAATTTCCAGGGAGTGAAAAAGGGGCTGGAATTGGTGTGTCTTTGCTAAAATACTTCAGAGGTTTTCATGGCATTTGGGTGTGTTTGTTTTTGGTTTTATTTGGGTTCTCCCCCTCCACCCCCCACCACCCCCTTTTTTTT
>VWZI01020022.1:429976-450430 GCA_013396835.1 Psilopogon haemacephalus
ATTCTCCCCCTCCCGCCCCGACCCCCGCTTTTTGTTGAGGGGGGGGGAGGGAGAGGAGTTGACATTTGGGTTAAAATCAGAGACCTTAAATTATGATTGCAGAAGTGAAATTAATTTATACTAATTATATTTAGTATTTTTGGTAGTAATTTTTCAATTAGTAATATGATAGTAAGATGTTCATAGTGTAATATAATAAATATATAGTGCTTAGAGTGTCTGTAAAAGGTTAACCCCTTCTAGGGGGCTTACCTGAATTGGATCCTGNCCTGCTCCTGCTCCTGCTCCTGCTCCTGCTCCTGCTCCTGCTCCTGCTCCTGCTCCTGCTCCTGCTCCTGCTCCTGCTCCTGCTCCTGCTCCTGCTCCTGCTCCTGCTCCTGCTCCTGCTCCTGCTCCTGCTCCTGCTCCTGCTCCTGCTCCTGCTCCTGCTCCTGCTCCTCTTGCTTTTCAGCAAACACGTGGGGAGAGCAACCGTATTTGGAACTCTTTAGCTCACTGCATTTCACCATCATCTTGCATCCATCTGCATCCGCCACCAATTGCATCTTAAACATCTGGATTCAACTCTATTCGCATCTACCGGTTGTATACCTGTATTTTGTTTCCCTTCCCTATATCCTCTGTAATTCCCCTTGCCTTATACCTATATTTTGTATTTTGTTTCCCTTCCCTGTATCCTCTGTAGCTTCCCTTACCTAAAATACTTTGTATTTATTGTCAAAGTTTGTTTTACTTCCAAGACAAATTAAGTCTATTTATTGAGCTTTTGAGCTCAGGGGGGCTAGCTTAAACTAATACAGAGTCTTACTACACTGAAGGTGGAGACATGTTAAGTTTGCTACATTCCACATAAATATTTCCTTTGACAAGGTGACTTTGTGTGATTTACTTTAGCAAATACCTTGTCAAAGGAAACATTTTTAGAACCTTAGTGAAATTTCACTGGAAGTTTTGTTTGGAAATTACAGTACCTCTTACAAATAATGAGGAGCTTTTCAAACAATATGTTTTGTAACTTGCAGTGTTGCATTTTATTGCTTCTTAAGTAAAGGAACTGAATGGGTCCTTTGAGTGCTTGTGTCCAGTTCATTCCAAGACTGTACGGATTACTCTGTTAAATCTTGGTTTCCCCCCACATATAATGGCAATTGGTTATTATGTTTTCTCTGAGGAGTACTGAGCAATGTAATCTAACCACCTTTAAATGATGCAGAAATTATTCTTTATATGATGATGCATAGCTCAGGACTGTATAATTCTTGCAAGAATATAATGACCAAAACTCTCCCATTTTGGTTTTGTAAATTAAACCACATCAGACAATAGTGAGACCTTGGTCTTTTCCCCTCTATGGTAACAGTGACAGTTCTTTAGTGAACTAGGAGTTCAGCATCTCATAATTAACACAGAAGTATATGTGCAAGTAGAAAATTATTCATGTGCTTGTTTTTATGCTTGGTGTTTTAACAGCTTTATATTTCAATTAGGTGTGGTTAATTAGAAGTCTGGCTTAAAGGTTTTTTTTAAAACTGCTTCTGGCATTTTATTCACAAGAAAATGATCTGAGTTGATTTTTACTCTCTGGATTTCTTCTATGTTGTGAACAGTGTTTTGGTGCCTGCAAAGATGCTCCCAGTTGTATTTTACTTATTCAAATGCTTTTTCTTTGCAAGATTTTTTTTTTTTTTCCCACAGGATGCTAACACAGTCTTGTTATCACTCTATTTGGTTTGTCAAGATGCTGGATTCTTAAAACAGACTCTTTATCTGTGGGTGTTTTATAACTTTGTTTTTAGTAATACATGCACCCAAATACCTGCTTGAGAGAATTGGGAAGAACCTATGACTGTGGGCTTCTGCTTAGTCCAGGCAGAACTGAAGTCTCAAAGTTGGAAAGGGATTCCCACTGCTTTCTGAAGGATACTGTGGTGATTCAGCAGTTCCCTGCCCCGCCACGCTTTGAAATAACCCAGGCTAGGATTCAGTTGGCTGGAAGTTAAGGAATGAAGTTTTGTATTACAGCTTTGCACAATATACAAGCAAATATTTACAATATATATCAGGTATTTACAGATATGTATAGTGAAAAGGTAATAGAGAAACCCCTCTGAGAGATCAGAATCCCTAAGAGGGAGTTCTAACCACCCTACCACCTCCCCCCCACTTCCCAGTCTTATCCCACTTTGACAGGAAAGCAAAAGTAGATAGGCCAGGGGGACTAGCAGCAGGAAAGTAGTTAGAAGTTATTCAGATCCAGCTAAGAAGGCAGAGAGATGCTGCAGCCGGAGTAGCTCAAGCAACTCTGTCTTATATATCTGTGGATTACAACTCTTAAACATTTTTTTTTTCCTTTTTCAGTAAACCTGTGAGTGACCTTTCTCAGCTTATAGTCTAATTTCTTATTAAAATCTTCCAATTAGTTGAAACCAGCACAGATACTGTGCTGGTGGACCTTGAGTCAAGAAGTCAAGCCCTTGTTCTCTCCATTGCCTCTTGCACTATTCTCTGGGGGCTTTGGCTAAAGCATCAAAGTTTCTCTCTTGAGCAGTAGATAATTCATGAAGTCGTTTAAATGGTGTGTAGCTTTCCTTGAGCCTATTGGGTTTTGTCAGAAGAGATGTGATTTTTATGCTGTCATTGCACTGTGTAGACTGAAGGAGTTATGCCTTCTGAAAGGTGCAGAGACCAGCTTTGCACCATGGCCTAGTCTGGAACTGTCACAGAGAGAGGGGGAAAAACCACAGTGCTGAAGATAAGGCTTTTGGAATTGGGAACTAAAGTTGCTTTCTCGATTTATACAGCTCATGCTTGAAAGAGCAATTACAATGTCAGGTGAAATGAAAGAGCATTATGTAAGGGGATCTTGAAACATCCCCAAGTTGAAGTAATTGGGACAAGATTCAGTCCAGTTTGTTTACTGCATCCTTCCTTGTGATAAATCTATTAAAATTAACTCTGATGTTAACAGAGGAGGTAGGAAACTTTGTGTTTAACTGCTAGTAAGACTAGCTTTATCTTGGATGGGTATGTCTAGCAATTTCAAATAAATAAAATGTGTATCTTCCAGAATGACCCTTGGGAGGGTGCAGAGATTTTGGTTGGTTTTGGTTTTGTTAGCTTTTGAGTTCATTGTTTGATTATTTGTGGTTTCTGTTGTTTTCATTTTATCTGGTAAAATACATTGACTTACGGGAGAAATCAAGCTGTGTTTTGTCAGCATTCAGAAATATAGCAGAAAGTTAGGAGCACATTCGACACTATAAAAAGCAATTCAGCTTCTGTTCAAAACTGCTTAAATAACCCAATTGTTAGTTTTAAGTAAACACCCATTAATAGAACCTATTTGGCTATTATTAGAGTTCATGCTAGTTCAGAAAGGCATTTTAACTTTACTAGGGCAGAGGTTTGGTGATTGTTTTTTTTTTTTATTGGATTTTTTTTTTTTTTTTAGTTTAGTCTAAGAAAATCTGCTTCTGTCTTCTAAATACTTCATGCTTATGGTCTTGGTGCCCAAAGACACCTAATTCCTCACAGACACTCGTTGTGTGCAGTTGCAAAGAGTCTGGAGCCACAGCCCTGTGAGTAGAGGCTGACGGAGCTGAAGATGTGCAGCCTGGAGAAGAGGAGGCTGAGGGCAGACCTCATTGCTCTCTATAGCTACATGAAGGGAGGTTGTAGCCAGGTGGGGTTGGGCTCTTCTCCTAGGCTCCCAGTGACAGAAGGAGGGGACACAGTCTCAAGCTGTGCCAGGGGAGGTCTAGGCTGGATGTTAGGAGGAAGTTGTTGCCAGAGAGAGTGATTGGCATTGGAATGGGCTGCCCAGGGAGGTGGTGGAGTCTTGGTCCCTGGAGGTGTTTAAGCAAAGCCTGGATGTGTCTTAGTGCCATGGTCTGGTTGATTGGCTAGGGCTGGGTGCTAGGTTGGACTGGCTGAGCTTGGAGGTCTCTTCCAACCTGGTTGATTCTGTGATTCTGTGATCTCATCTTACATTTTTATTTATTTTTTTTAAGACATGTTAAGACCATCTCTTCTTTGAATGGATTAAGAGCAGGCAAATAACTCACAAAAAAAAAAAAAAGACAGAAATGCTGATGAGGAGAACAAAATAGAAAAGCTAGATTCAAAAATGATTTGACGTGACCTTGGTAGAAGCCTGCTTGTACTTTTAGACTCTTTCTTATACAAATGTGCAGATATCCACTGACATCAAGGGGTAAACTTGATAAACATCGACAGAATCAGGTTCACAAGTGCTAACATCCTTTTTCACTGAGGATAAAATACAGTATTTCTCAGGCCTTCCAGACGTTTCCACTGTCATCTTCTGATGTGGATAATTTAAAGATTCATTGCTTACTTAGCAAAGGGGGAAGAATAAATTTTTTACAGTGCTTTTACTGTAAAACCAGACAGATGTCACATTATCACACTGCATTGTTTTTCTTTGAGATTAATAGTGCTTTGTCTGTCTCCCAGATGTACACTAAACACCTGCCAATTTAATATCTATCTATGTCATTGTTACAGAATGGCTCTTCTCTATATGTATGCTATAAGGATATCTCCTGTAAAATGGCTTTGCTCTGTTTTATGCTGGTTCTGCTTTTTGGTGTTTACAGGATACATGTATTGATCCATGCAAGACAAGTCCTTAGCTCCCTTCCTTTTCCTTCTGGCAATGTGAGGGGGGCTCTTCAGTGTTTTCAAGCCCTATTTAACGGTCCTGTCAGAGGGAAAGAGAGGTGCGAATTTCTTTTGTTGTCCATTTACTTTCTGTGTTGTGTTTCTAGCATCCATTTAGCTCATGAATAACTGCATCGCTTGTTTCTGGTGCTCTTCAGAGGGCCTTGCCAACAGCAGCGCTGTGCAATAAGCCTGGTTCCTGCAAGGTGTCAGTGGCTTCCCACCAAGCACTCAGTGGCAGTGCTGAATGATAATAACACTGTCTTCTTGTTTTCACTCTGCTGAGGTTTAACAAGCCTGTGTCTAACAGTGGAGATTAATTCAGTTTTCCATCTGCTGACTTAGGGCAGCATTACAGCATTGTGCATTAGGAAGTGTAAGTTTGCTGTGTGAGAGAAACGAGCCCACTCATAAAGAAATTTCACTGAGGAACAAATCTGGTGAAGCAGAGTATTTATTTTACAGTGCTGGGGACACACCTAATAAGCTGCATGCACAACTTACACCCTCAACTGCTGGATTTTTATAATATCCTCTGGTTACCTTCAAAAAGCAAAGCCCAGCCCTGCAACAACCTGGATACATCCCAAAGGTAAAACCCTGCCCCACAATTACCTGGTTACATCCAAGAGGTAGAAACCCTGCCACAAAAAGAAAACCTCTTTCCGTGTTGGCTGGTGCACTGCTCTTCAGCTCCTTTTTGCACATGCCTAGCAGGGTGGTTGGTGGGTAAAGCCAGCCATTCTCCTCACATGTGCATTGTACTTGTTTACCATCCTTTTCCAACCCACAGTATGTCCCTGAGTCCTCCCCCAGGAGGGTTACAGAGCCTTTACATACTTTCCATCTGCCTGTATCCTTATTCTGTATTCCTATCTGGATAACCCTTTTAGCTAAAGAAAAATGGCTTCCCTTATCTCTTCTGTCACTATCCACCCTTTCTCTTTTTTTCCTCCTTGTTTTGCTGCAGCAGCATGAGTGTTATACATCTGCTCAGCCTTGGGATCCTTTCCCACTTGGAGAGCATCAACCTGGCCTTTTCCAGCTCCTCTCCTTCTTTCATTATTTGCGGAGTCATTATTCTTGAAGCCTCTGCAGCAGAGGCCATGGCAGGATGTTCTTCTATCAGTACTGCTTCAAATTTCAGTTAACTGATGGTCCTGGCTAGTCTGACCTCTCCAGAGGTCAATCACTTAATTTCCAATATCCTACCTTCAGTTCCCTCCTGGGCCTCTTGAGTCTTGTGTTATACCAGAACCCTCAATCTCTAACCTTGGTTTATTGGGAGGAGAAATAAGCTTTGAGGTCCCTTCCAACCTAAACCATTCTATGAATAGTATTGCTAAAGTGTTGCAGAACAAATAGTTCCACAGTTGGATTGTGGGAAAGGATTGGATCAGACAGGTGGAGTCATTTCTCCTCCAGGGTTATACAAAGTGTGACCAAAGCTCTGGCAGCACACTGGGATTTCTGCACCCTGTGGCATCCTTAAAGCTCCAAGAGGGTTGAGAGGATGAACCAAGCCTTGAAATTAACTATAACCAAATTAATGACTGAAATAAAGCTTCTTTGGACTAGATGTCTGGCTCTGTTATATGATGCAGTACAATATATTCTTATTTATATCCATGGTACTATTATTACTCCTAAAAAAACTCTTCTTAACAATTTGGCCCAGGGAAAGTTGTCAGGCTGCTTGGAAGAGAGAACTAGTTGCTCTCCTTCTCAAGTCCAAGGCTCGATATTATGAGGAAGTTCTTGACAGAGTGATTGGCATTGGAATGGGCTTCCCTGGGAGGTGGTTGAGTCACGGTCCCTGGAGGTGTTGAAGCAAAGCCTGGATGGGGCAGTTAGTGCCATGGTTGATTGGCTGGGGCTGGGTGCTAGGTTGGACTGGAGGAGCTTGGAGGTTTCTTCCAACGTAGCTGATTCTATGATTCTGTGTTTACTGAGAAAGGGTGCAACCTTTTTTTTTCTCCTTGTAGAAATGTAAGCTGCTGCTTCTCTGCCCAAGGCACCATGATGGGGTCACCAGTATTGGCAGTTTAGAAAAGGTCTTAATTTTCCAGCTTACCACACTTACTATGATTTTAAGAGTTGTTGCATCCTTGTCCTGAAAACTGTGGCTTTTTCTTGCAGCATATTTCTTTTTTCAGTAGAAGGAAAAAAAATCTTAGCAGGTTTTTTTGCTGCTGTTAGTAGACAGCCTCTGTACAGTGGCTTTGTCATTTGTAATGTGCTTTTGAAGTGCTAAAGAGCAGGTTCATCATCAGGTATTTCAAGTTGTCTATTTATTATGCTTTGAAGAAGATACTTAGTTTTTTTTATCCCTCATGAATCAGGATCTATTCAAGGCTGTTCTCAGGCACCTCAGCTACATGGTCTAGTTGATTGGATAGGGCTGGGTGATACGTTGGACTGGATGAGCTTGGAGAGGTCACTTCTAACCTGGCTGATTCTGTGATTCTATACAGAGGGCAAGAAAGTCACATGAGAAGGACTGATTTGGTGTTGTGGCCTGTGTTGTGCTGCTAAGGTTGTCACCACAGTACTTCACTCTTCTGCCCTTGTTCTGGGGAACAGGTAACAGCATGCTCTCATGGCATGAAAGCAGAAAATTCTGATGCTTATCCTGAGCTTAGCTTGGGGAAGAAAATACATAGATGTCCCATTCTGCAGTACAGCCTAAAGATTGACTTTTATCTTCAGCTTTATGAGATCTGCAGATCTGTGGTGCACCTGCAATAATTAGGTCTGTTTTATTTTAACATTGCAATTTCCTGCTTTTGCAAGGAAATGAACAGAATGGGATGAAAGATCCATGTGTGCAATGTATGGACAGACCTGCTCACCTCCTTCCATAATGTGCTTTAAAACTTGCTAGAGGAAATGCAGCAAAACGAGTTAGATTTTGCCCATGAAGGCGGCATTTGTATTTGCTATGGTGTAGTTTGCTGCCTCTGTTAATTAGTTTTAGCATTTGAAGCTTCTTCTGGTACCTCCAAGGAGACAGTGACTGAAGTTGCCGAAAACCAGTTGCCATTGCAGCTGCTTCCACTTCATGAAGACATGGGGTATTATTTCAGTCTTGCGTGAGTGTATCTGTGATGCAGGAACAACATTTGCAGATTAATGCCAACTATTTGTCATTTGCATCCAGTTCAGACACCATTCAGAAGCCAGTTAAAATTAGTCAAAATTAGTTCCTAAATGTTAAATTAGAATGTGTCCTTTCATTTAATGTCATATTTATCTTGAAGACTGAGGAGGCTTTAACAAGCTTCTGCAGCTAATTCTTGGGAAACAAAAATTACTCCATTTGCTGGCTGTTATTTTAGAAGTGTGATTTCTCAGGTGTCTGGATGACAGAGACAAGCTGTTTTTTGTGTGCACAAAATAAAATCATGTGCAAATGTCAATATATATTTTCAAGTATGCCTTTAAGGAAGTTCACTTTCAGCCTTCAACCTTTCAGAAATGAAAATGATCTTTACCAGACATTAGCTTACATTTTAGTACATGTGAGTACTGCTGAAAAGTAATGGACATTTGTTTTAGGGACAGACTCTTGAGATATGAAGTTTCTGAAATTTTGGTAATATAGAGAAGTCAAATTAAACATTTTGTTTCAGTAGCAAGGACACTGAAATAGCAAAGAGTTCAAAAAATGCTTTTGAAACGGTGTCTTCTGTGTTTGTGAATGTTTTCCTGGGATACAGATTTTCCTCCACTCTAAAAATCTCACTTTAGTGATCTAGCAAAAAAAAACCAAACCCCAAAACTCTATCTAAGCAGAGAAACTGTTCTGCAAATACCTCCTTACAGGAGCTCTGGAAACTTTGAGAAGGCAAAGCAAAGGGCTGTAAGGGTGAATATTCATCAAAGCAGCAAGCCTATTACATGGTCCATCAGTGCAGCCAGGTGCCTCGGCTGCAGTCAGCAGGCAAAGGCCAGCTCTGCCTTTCTTTCTTTTGCTGGGCTTTTTGCTGATGCCAGGAGCTTGGGTTTCTGCTGGAGCTGTGAAATATGCCCTTTTCATACATTCAGCACAAAGTCTGTGGATCATGTGAATCCTAACTAGCTGATGTTTTGAAGGGTTTGCGAGGGCTTACGTGAAGCACTGCATGCTCTCTGCTGGGCCTGTGGGCTGATGTTCTGTTTCACTGAGGCTATTGAGGGTGCCCTCGCACTGGTGGCTATTTTTGCTGTCATGTTGCAGGATGTAGCTGTTCAGTGTAAATGGCATAACTTTTATTTTTATCACATTGCAAGCAAAACAGCAGCGTGTTTTCCCTGAAGAGAAAACTGCCTTTTGTTTCCTTCCCTGGTAAGTCCCAGTGGTCTGTGCTCACCTCGGGCTGTGAGTTTTTGTTTGAGGTAGTGGCTCCTCCACAAGTCACCCATCTGCTGTGTTGTATTGCTGCCGGCTTTGGAAGTACTCTGGCTTCTGTGAACAGCTTTCTCCTTGTGTGTCCTGTGCTCAAGTGTAAAATAGAATCGTTCAGCTAACTGGGTGATGTCTAGTTCCTGCTGAAGGTGGAAGGTGTCTCTGTGTAAACTTGCCCTTCTGGCACACTCAGAGTAAACTCTGAGTGTGCTGCTTCCTACAGTGAGCCCAGATCTGTTTTCTTTAACATCTGTACACATAGTAATATGGTAAACCAGTGCAGTTAAAGGAATATGACTGCACTGGATATGTAGCTCTGAGCTTTTGCCATGCAACTCCCTAGACTTTCCCCTCTTAGGAGGTCCCCAGAGAACTTATGTCCATCTGACACTTCCTTAATTATTTCTCAGATTAAAAAAAAAAAAAAAACTAAGTGATGTGTGTCTAAAAGGAATAAAAGAAGACTGTGTGCAACTATTTTGTTCGGGTGTGTGCTGCCAGGGAGAGCCCTTACTGCTGGCTTTAGCTGCTGTGGCAGCAAACTGGGCTTGTCAGAAGTACGTGGCAGTAATAACTGGTAGGTCACTGCTAAATGCTTACTGGTAGTACTGGATTAGTTCAGAAAAGATATTAGAAGGCAAAGTAAGGAACGAGCTCCCTAATGTACTGTAAAATGTTACATTTAATTTTGTTCTCCTTAGTGTTTGTCCTGGTTTCAACCCAGCCAGTAGCTGAGTTCCAGAAACAGTTGCTCACAGTTGCTCACAGCAGACGGAGACTCCCACACACAGATGAGGAGTGACAGAGACACAAAAGGCCGTGTGGGTTTGGGTAAGGAGACATTAATGGAGCAGCACAATCTAAAACACCTTAAACACTCTGTCTTTGCAGAAAAGCTTAGGGAAAAGCAGAAGCAATCCAGCAGGACCCCAAGCCCACAGTCAGCAAAACAAGAGATGTCCCCTGCCCTGGGAAAAGTAGCTGGGGGGAAGGCACCAAGGTGCAGGCAGTGCCACAGGTAACAGCCTGAGCTCCAAGCCTCTCCCTGTTCTGCTCCTGTGGCACCTCAGCTGCAGAGCTGCCGTGGTGCCAGGTGGTATGGGATGCTCCTTAGCTGATTCTGCAGCCTGGCTTTGTTGCTTTCCCAGGCAAAACTAGGATGGTGTTTCAGTGATGTGGGAGTTTGTGTTTTTTTTTCGGTAGTGGGTTTGTTGTTCAGGAGTTTTTTGGGTATTTTTCTGGTTTCGAGTTGAGATTTTTTTTTTAGGCTTGTGAGTTTTTTGTCTTTTAAGGGATGAGTGGTAGAGGTGGGCTTTTTGTGTGCTGCATTCTTTGCAGTTGCTTCAGTGTTTTGTTTGTCTTTCCTTCTTCCTTTTTTTCTGTTTACAATCGTAAGTTTCTCTTTATGCTAACAGTTTATAGTAAGGAAAGACTGGAGACTGGCTGCTGCTGATTCTTAGCATTTGTAAATAATCTTTCATTGTTCAAGTGAAAGAGAGAGCTAATGAAGGAGAGGCTGTGCATGTATTGACTCATGGTCTCAGCACTTCAGTTTAATTCTGTGTTGTGCTTTACTCTCTAAGCATTTTGAGGAGGGACTTTTTTTGGCTATCAGTTATTGAGAGAACTAGGGGGAATGGAGCAAAGCTGGAGGTGGGGAGATTCAGATTGGATGTGAGGAGGAAGTTGTCCAGCATGAGAATGGTGAGAGCCTGGAATGGGTTGCCCAGGGATGTGGTTGGGGCCAGTTCCCTGGAGGTGTTTGCAGACAAGCTGGAGGAGGCTCTGTCCAGCCTAACCTAGGGTAGGGTGTCCCTGGGCATGGCAGGGGGGTTGGAAGTAGATGATCCTTGTGGTCCTTTCCAACCCTGTCTAATTCTATGTTTCTGTAAGACAGTCTGGATCTGTCTGTTGGAGTCTGTGTGTCTCCCTGGCTTCTAGCTGTATCTGTGTAACCCAACTGATGAATTCTGCTTTTAACTCCCCTGCCCATCCTCCCAACTCACCTTGCACTTAAGGCAGATATTCTGGGATAAGACTGCGGGATGGAAAGAAGGGGAAAAATGTTTGTGAGCCTCTCCTGGGCACTCTGATCTCTGGGAGGGGCATTGCATTTCTGTATTACTTTTAACTTGTCTATTTCTGTATCTAGCTGTAAGTATTTGTAATCTATTGTAACTATCTGCTTGTCTGTTGTGCTAAGCTGTGAATATAAAGCTTCATTCCTTAACTTCCAGCCACTTTTTGTTTTGCTTAAAATACGATTTTACAAACTAACAATCCTCCAGCCACAAGCACAATACGGTGACTACTAACATTTATTTTATCACTGAAGGGAAGATGAGCACTGTGTGTCAAACACTAACAAAAAATATGCCAAGCACAGGCTACTGTCCATTGGAAAATGTCAGCTGGAATATAGACCCCGTTTCAAGTTGTCATTTTATAAATTATGTTCCTGACAGATGTGGTCAGGTCCATACATTCTGCATCTCACCCACACGGTTCGCAAAGGCACTTACTGAATGCTACAAACACATCAAATCAGAACGGGGGAAAAAAACCCCACAAAAATCCCTGGAAGTTCATTAGTATTGCTGGAGCTCTGCTCCCACAACCCAAGCACTCATCACATATCTGCTGTTAACATAAAATTTATTCAAATACAAAGAAGCTGTTACAGCAGTTCCCTATCTACATGTTCTTGAAACCTGTGATGATTAAAATGCCCCACACAAACTGAGAGGACTTTACCATGGAGAGATTTGCTTCAGGGGTCTCGCACCTTGTGTTCACTTGCAGCATTTCAAGTGTGTTGTGCTAAATTACATCACTTTGATTCTGTACTGGGTATTTTCTACAGACCACCACTGATCTTGGAGGTTCTTGGAGGTCTATTCCACCCTCAGTAATTCAAGTCTGCATGTTGAGGGGGTCGTGTATTGCTCAGGTGCCTAAAAACTAGCATTAAAATACTGAAGTATGTTTTGCAATGGCTGATTGAGTGACCAGCTCCATCAGGTAGTATGTGCATTGTTTGTATACTGCTTCCATTGTGAACTTTAGAGAGAGTACTTGAGTATTTGCCAGGAATTTTGATGTCCCGTGGGTCCTCCTGGTAAATAAAACTGTAGAAGACTGGAATACGTGGAGGTCATCAAGACTCCTGACTTTTGGTGTGTACTTAAGCCCGCTGTTCTCTGCACAGAGTAGTTCTTACGAAATCGTGACTTAAGAAACATTTCAATATCATTAGCAGCAGTTACATTGTGTTGTTTTAAGCATAATTTTGCAATGAATGTAAGCTGCAAATCAACTGTGCCATCCTGTGAATTATGTGTGTTATAGGGCCTGTGTACAAAGTATTTTCTCCTTTATTAAAAAAATAACAAAAAAAAAATTATATTTCCTTATAGCTGTCCAGAATCTTTCACGTACAATATTTAGGTTATAATAAAGGATTGTGACTGATTTTTATTACTGAGACATTAATGAGAAGATGAAATGGTCCTACAGATTTTTTTTTTTCCTTTTCCTTGTCTTTAAATTAGTATCAAATTGTAGTAGACTAGAAAGCCCTCCTCCTACCCCCAGAGGATCCTCACCCTAGAATTCACTGAATGAATGCTACTGGAATGACCATAAAACCTGAATGCTACTAACAAATGCTACGTAAACTGCTCTTTATGAGACAGAGAAGGGGGTAGAGAAGATACTGCAGGTAAAGATTCTTTTGGTCTAGGGCAGAGAGCAAGCTACACTACACATGAGAGGCATTTGACTGAAAAATTTGGAGCTGTTTAAGGTTGGTAAGTATAGTTGCTACTGCTTAGATTGTTTTGTAATATCACATTTAAATTTTATAGGACTAATGAATTCACGCTGGGGCTTTGTTATATTTTTACTGGGTTTGTGTAACCTGTATGAGTTACAAGTAAAATTCTTGGAGAATCACAAATAACCAATAAGCTTCAGAACCAAATTTCAGGTAATTTATTTCTCTAAATCTGAAGTAATAGAAGCAGATACAGTTTTATGAGAGTGTTTGACTAGAACATGCCATGCATATTTGAGCTGATACAGACAAATATGCACACAACCAGGGAGAAATAAAAAGCTTATGTGTCCTGTCTGTCAAGGTTGTACATGTTTTTTTAAAAAAGCAGATAATAGGGAAGAAAACCCAACCTATCCCTAACTTACTTACTTTCTCCTCCTCAATTTATTTACTTTAAAAAAACCCCAAACCTAAACTCCAGTATTTCTTGAGTATATTGGTCTTTGCTATGAATATTAATTCCTGCCATGACTGTGCTCAGGGCTTCACTTAAGCTAAAGAATAGCTGTATCAGCTAGATGCACAAGAAGCCTGTTCAGATGGAGGTCTGATTCTGAATTATATCAAGGAATGCTTGGAAAAGCATCAGGCAAACCAAAATGCCTACTTAGCTAGGAATTGCAAAAATGCAGGTGGTGATAAAACTTAATATCAAGCTGCTGCTGCTTTGGGTGTAATTTGCTGTCCTGCATTTGGCCTTTTGCTTCCTTTATATGAGATGAGAAGAAAAAGCAGCCAAAAGCAAGTAGGCTACAAGCAGTGAGTGCAGTAAAGTCAGCTTTGTGTGCACAGGACTGTGCAAGTCTCTTACTCTCATGTATTTGGCTGATAACTTTCTGGAACAATAATGGACATTAAATGTTTTAAAGTTCTACATCTTTTTTTTTAAAAGGCTGATTAACTTATTTATATAAGTTATATATATATAACTGGTGATAAACTTTTATTAAAAAATCACGTTTGGAGGGCTGAAAGATTACCAGGCCCTAAAAACTCTGAAGTACAAGAAAATGTTTCCTTAGATGGGTTTAAAACAGAAGATACCTCCTTCTACTGTGGGATGGCTGATGCAGGGATGAGGAGGAAGCTTCTGTAAAAGGTTGTTGGTTGCATGTTCACCCAGAATATGTTTTATGTCTCAGAAGACATCCTACTGTAGTCTCTTCTCATTGCCATGGACTAAGGTACAGATGGAATAAGTAAGGTCTATTTCTGCCTATTGTGTATATAGAAGATATGAATAACAGTCTTCAAGGTGATCTGGTTAGGAGTTTCTGGGTCTAGAAGCACCAGGAGGAGTAAATTTCAGGAAGGCAGCTGTAGGAGTGAACAGGTCTCATTGTAGCTTTTCCTGAGGCAAAGAACATTGGTTAAGCCCTGATGACCTTCAGGATGAAAAGACTCATTGTTATGGGTGGTTCTTGAAGGTTGCAAAAAGCCTACCTAGAATGAGCCCTTGGCTCATTATCGTGAGGGGTCCCTGGGTGGATGCCAATGACACACTGATCCTGCAGCCTCACTGCTGCCCAGGGCTGCTTAAACCTGTGTTTTTTCTGTGCTGGCAAATATTTGGCTATGACAGTGAGAATGAAGACAACTTTGTTTTGAAAGTCACCTTCCTTTCTTTACGATTTGATACAGGTGCACTGCAGTAATGCCACAAGATTTGCTACATACAGGCAGCAGTCAGCATCATCCCACCACTGAACCATCTCATGCGTTTCTCCTGACTTAACTAAAGCTCATGGGAGTTTTGCTCTGTGGGGTGCTGCATACCTTCTCTGCAAATATCCCATCTGTAACAAGCTAAGTAGTAGAAATGCACTTTAAGAAAACAAAAACCCAAACCTAACCAACAGCAAAAAAACTCATCAACCGAACGAAAAACATACAAACAACAAACCCAACCCACTCCAAAAAAACCCCAATAACTCCATCACCAAGATGCTGTTATGCTGCTCCAGTGCTTTGGTCCTGGAGAGCTGCTTGCTGGGTCTGGGTGGAGTGTGAGAATGGAGGAGGTATTATTGGTGCATGTCTTCCTGTAGGAGACCCTTGTGCAGTGGATACCAAGTCAAACCAGTGACAAAACTTGTACATGGCTTTGCTGTATCTTCCTTGTATGTTTTGAAAAAAGGCTTTGGAAGGCTTGTGGGGTTTACAGGACTGTTCTTTTTGTTTGTATAGCTACACAGTGCTTTAGAAATTTAGGCTGGGTAAAAATGATAAAGAATCTGAAAGGACCCTACAGGAAGGCTGGGGAGGGACTATTGACAAGGTCTGGCAATGACAGGATGAGGAGAGATGGGTTTAAACTGGCAGAGGGGAGATTGAAACTGAATGTTAGGAGGAGGCTTTTTCCAGTTAGGATGGTGAGACACTGGCACAGGTTGCCCAGGTGATCTTTGATCACATTGGGTGATTCTGTGCTCCACAACCTCCCTGGAGGTGTTAAAGGCCAGGTTGAATGTGGCCTTGAGAGACCTGTTCTAGTCTCTCTGCCTGTGGCAGGGGGTTGGAACTAGATGAGCCTTGAAGTCCCTTCCAACCTAAACCATTCTATGATTTTATGATTCCATGTCAGTGGTCTACTGAGTTTGTAGCTTTACTTGTGGTTCTGGTTTGTTTCCATCTCCTGCCGTGGGTTGGGTGAATTAATAAGAAAACAAAAATTGATTAGTTTGGCTTACATCCTCTTATATAGTGCTCTCTAATCTAAGCTGCTTTTCATGTGTGAAGGAGTCCATGCCTTTGTCACTGCAACCAGGTTCTGGGAAGTCTTCTACAAATGATTCTTATTTTCTTTTTCATTCATCAGGTACTCTCATTTACATGCTTCATCACACAGAGATGCTTTGTTCTGCCCACACAAAATGGGTATATGGTGGCAGAAGTTACACAGGTCTGTGCAGAGGTCTTGACAATGTCATGGTCCTACCTAAGTTTACTTTCCTTAGTGATTTAAGGACTTTGCAGTCCTAGCTTGAGGAATTATACATAACTTCCTGTTGTAAAGCTCAGGGGTGAAAGGTGTGGTTCTCTCCAAAACTGCAGAACTGTGGATGTGTTGGCATAGTGAACAAATCCCAGGGGCTGGACAATGTACAGTGTAAGACAGCAACAGCATCAGGAAAGCCCAGTGGGATGCCTGTCATAGCATTGCTGTGCCTAGGCAGCAATACAGGAGTCTGGATGAGTAGAATTTACTGAAGCAGAAGAGCAGAGGAAAAATCTGTTGATTGCATGAATTGGTGTTGATTTGGTGTAAGGAAATTAACTTGAAAATTTGATTCTGGAAAATTCCTTAAAAGCCTTAAATGTATTTTCAGCAGCAGCAAATCAATCATTTCTTAGTCTGAGTTTAGCCATCTGTCCTTTTACCTTCTGGGGCAAAGGCTGGAGGTGTTCTTGTGTAGGAGAGAGATATTTTACATTATTCTATTGGAAGTACATCCTCACAAAGCTGATTACATTCAGTTGTCCAAAAGGTTTTATGGATAATCCATCCAATAATGCATGTATTATGAAGATGTAAAGACTAAGGAGTCAGAGAATAATTAACACACTAGCAGCCTTAGAGAGTCTAAAGTTTTTATTTTCTTTATTATTTGCTCTTTCAGCTATTCCTATTTTCTTTCCACAAATTAGCATAGTATTTATTTTGAATAAATAATATTTATTTAAAAATACTATATCTGTAGCATTCAAGAAAGGATAATTATGCATTGTTCTACCAGGATTTTGAAAGCTCAGTATTCTTTTGATTAGATCCTGAAGGCAGATGGGGGAGACAAAGCAGAACTGGTGTTGAGTTGATCTGTCATTCCTCATTTAAACAGAAAGGTTTGCTGATAGTTTTCCAGCCTATATGAGGAGGATACACATGGCAGAGTAAAGCTAAAGAAATGGATTAATAAAGTGAAGGGCTGGTAAATTCTGGCATACCTATAAAAGTGTTAATGAATCAGAGCATAGATAAAACCATACCCTGGAAGCAAAGCATATTCTCTGTATTGATTGTATTGATTGCATTGACGTGTGTCTTGGTTTGTCTTCTTTTTTTTAACTTAATTTAATCACTGAACACTTGTTCAGGAGACTGGCCAGCCTGCTGGTGACACAGGATGAGTAGTCTATTTCTGTGTTGTTGGAAAGGCTGAAGTAATGAATCTCAAAATACACTGGAAGAGCTTAGTACCACTAAGTACTTTTTGTTGATGGCCAGACTAGTAACATAGTTGAGTCAGACCAATGTCCCTCCTAACTCATTTTTGCATGATAAAAATGTTGGAATTACATTGTTTTGGGTGACTGCTTCTGAGAAGTGAACTTTCTTTGGCACAAAACAGTCTTTTGCACATTTCTTTTTAATTTCTGTAAAAATATTGACGTTCAAATTTAAGGTGAGGATTTTGCTGTTTGTGAATCCTGTTTCTCTTTCTTTGAAGACTATTACAGGATAAAGACGCAGAGGTGCTCAGCTTTTTCATGTTTTTTATCCCTAACGTACATGATTTTTCTCTAATATAATCATGTCTAACAAATGAATTTGATAATGAAGATTCAAACTAGTGCCTAGGATAGTAATATAGAGAATAAAGGCTCCTGTGTTGCTTTATGAGCAAAATCCCAAAATGCTTACATGGCAGATATTATAAATTTCCGGGTTAATCTTGAAATAAATATATGAATAACTATAAAATATGGCCATCAAATAATTATAAAATATGACAACAGAAAAAAAAAATCTATCATGTATATGGTATTGTAGCAATATTGATTTATGTTTTATAACCAACAGCTACTGAAAGTTGCTAGTTTTTTCCACCACAGTTTAGCAGTGATAAAGGCTTACTTTCTCACAGGTTTAGAAAGTAGCTGACTGCAGAGTTTCACAGCTCCACTTGCTCCCCTTGAAAAGAAGAATGCAAGTCTTTAGACTGAGGTTCACTCAGTGCAACTAAACTTCACTCACTAGCTTTAAGCTCGCCCTCTTTATAGACACTGTAACACTATTTTTATCTGAGGGAGAGGAAGGATGGTGAACATGAATGGTCTTGGTTGAATCTTGTTGAAGCAAGTGCCAAGAGGAATGTGGAGCTGTATGCAATACGGAGTGGGGAGTCTTTTGCCCTAAACGCATAGAATCAGTCAGGGTTGGAAGGGACCACAAGGATCATCTAGTTCCAACCCCCCTGACATGGGCAGGGATACCTTACCCTAGATTAGGCTGTCCAGAGCCTCATCCAGCCTGGCCTTAAACAATTCCAGGGATCTGGCCCCAACCACCTCCCTGGGCAACCCATTTCAGGCTCTCACCACTCTCATGGTGAAGAACTTCCTCCTCAGTGTGTCTGGTTCTCTGCACTGAATGATGCTGCAGAAGACCTGAAGATGAGAAAAAATGTCTTACCATGTAGTGACACCTAAAATTACATGTAAGATCAGTTCTGGATCTTGTGGAAAGCATCCTATGCAGCCAGGCTTCAGCACTCTGCTTGATTTGGCTGGCATTGTGTTAACTTTTAAACATAATGAATATAAGTTAATGAAACATTTTTGTTTTCTTTGTTGCAATTACTTTTCCTATGAATACAGATTAATTAAACATTTTTATTTTCTTTGCTGTAATTACTTTTCATATGAATACAGTTTAAACATTTTTGTTTTCTTTGTTGTGTTTTTTTTTTTCTTAGAGTGGTAACATTGAAGCCTAGATCTGTCAGGGTGTTGACAATCATGTGGAGAATATTTCTCCACAAACAGGAATCTGGTTCTTGGCTTTGCTTTGGCCAGACAAAACCAGCTTGACCTTTTTAATTGGAGCAGGGTTGTGTCTCAAATATGACTTTAAAAAAAACCCTGCTTTTTTCATGTTCAGAATGTAAAAAATCCTACCTGCTGATGACACTTGTATGTTCATGGACACGTGCACTTCCATCTTACTCTTTCTTGCAGTTCTTTTGTAGATTGTTATTTATTTTGTACACTCCAGGAAATCACTGATGAAGATTGAGCAGCAGCTGTAAGGTGCACAGGTACTGCCTTACTGATGCTGTTTTCTAGATCCAGAGGTTTCATTCATCCACTGGGGTTTTGGCTACTGACCTTGGCAGTGCAAGGTTGAATTGTTCTCACAGTTTACGTGAAACTCTTCAGGGTTTCTTTAAGTGTTTTACCTTTCTTGTAGACTGCTTGTTAAGCAGTGTTAGGAAGCTCTGCATAACTGATGTGTTTTTAGAGGTGGAAAGCTGTGAATCATGTCTCTGTGACTATGTGGTATGAGAATTGTTTCCATTTGTTCTTTAATGCTGTGTTGCGAAACATTGACTTCTGTGATTCTGTTTGGGCATTTCTAATGCTGTGAATGTCATGGGCTTTAATAATCTCTCAGACTTTTTTTTTTAATGTAATCATTTTTCTGGCATTGGAAATCTGGCAAATTTTAGATCATTTTCATGTTAAAGCAATACAAGTGTTTGTAAGTTGCTTGAAACACAGTACTTTAAAAAAAAGGAGCAATTATCTTTTCTTTTTACTGTCCACATTAAACAGCAAATGCTGACAATCTTCTGAATTCCTTCTTCTGGCTGTTTTGAAATAATTGCTTAAATGTAATTTGTCAGGGTCTTAACTGTTTAAAATCCTTACATTTTAAAGATGGTGTGGTACCCTTGAGTGGAAAGGCAGAGCTGTATGAATGATACACCCTACTTGAAGCAGCGTAGCTTTCATGGTATTCTGCATTGCTGACGAATTGGAGTCACTGAGCCTGGCTTCAGTGGTACTTTGTACTGGTTCTTAACTGGACAGTAAGTCCCAATTCCTGAGATGCTGAATGTAATGGTTTTCAGTATGGTTCACTAAATAATTTATTTGCTATAGTGTGGAAAATACTGTAGAGCTCCATCAAAAATCTATCCTCTATACTAGTCCTATTGCAGTAATATTTCTTGTGAGGTCACTGTTTGAAAGTTGCTCCACTCTTGAATTCCCTACTGATCAGTTATGGAGCTTCTATCCAAGACAGGGAATTTGGGACATCAAAGCAGAAGAGATTTATGCAGACGTGGCCATATCTGAAATAACAGGATTTAAATCCATGGACCAGACAGCAGCAGCAGAGATAGAGACGTGGTTACTACAGCTTTGTTAGGTCCCTATGTGAACAACTTAGAACTTTTGAGAGAACACAGTTGTGCTGGTTTAAACCAACTGGAGGATTTTAATAAGAAATTAGACTATAGGTTGAGAAAGGAAAACATTCCAGTGTCTCCTTCACTCATTTGTTTACTGAAATGGTGTAAAGTTAGNTCACATTTCAGAATAGCACAACACCAACAAAAGCTGTGCTGCAAGCCCATGTTGTTCTAAGGTCGCTTCCTTCAGAAGCAGTGGCTGAGAGCTGCTCAGAAATGCTGCAGTTGCTGTAGGTGTGTGAATGTGTCAAGATGCAAGATATTTTGCCTTCCTGAGTACTTTTTTTGGCTAGCCGTAGATGGTAATTTGTGTACAGAGAAGATCCTGCTGACTGCAACTGCTTTGT
>VWZI01020022.1:451372-521469 GCA_013396835.1 Psilopogon haemacephalus
AAATTAAAATTTTTTTTTTTTTTTTTTGGCAATAGCAATTGATTGAAAATCTGGTCAAGACCAATGTTACAAACAGGTACAAAAAGTGTGCTTAATTCCCCTGTTTGTTGGCACTCATCAGATCACATCTGGAATATCGTTTTGACACCTCCCCTCCTCCTGGCAGCCCAGTCCATTGATTGACTGGAATACTGAATAGTGGAGGGCCACCACAACAGTTGAAGGCTGAAGTGAGGGAATGGTGCTTGTTCAGAAAGTGGTGAGAACATAATGGGAGCAAAACGTACACACCAGGATGCAATCAAGAAAAGAGGAGCTAATCTCTTCACTGAGGCACTTGGCTGGAAGGTGAGAAACAACATACCTAAATCAAGATAAGAGACTCAGATTTAAGGAGAAATATCCATTCACTATGATTAAACGTTGGAAGAGGTTGCCTAGCAAGACAGTGGAATCTCCATCCTTGAGATTTTTAAGCCCTACCTGGGAAGGCCTTAACTAACCTGTTCTGAATTCAGAGTTGGCTGCTTTCTGCAAGTTGGAATAAATGACCACCTAAGTAAGTCCCTTCCAGAATGTGTATACAAAATGATTCTGTGAACCAAACAAGATCCTGGGAAGCAGAATGTTTACTGTCAGAGACAATAGTCTCTAGCAGACAAACCTACTTCCTCATAGCTGATCAAGAAAATGATAATAAATAGTTTTCAAGAGGCCACATTTAATATTTCCAAATATTAAAAATTATACTAAATAGGCTTCAAGAGGCTGCATTTAATATTTCCAAAGGATTCATTCCCCTCACCACCAGAATTATGCAGTGATCCAAAAGTATGGCAGTGATGTAAAAAGTACAGGAAGTGGAAACAATGTCAGAGTAAGAAATAGCTTCCCTATGAAGAGTCGTGGTAGAGAAAGGATAGCTGAATGAGTGAAAAATAAATCCTAGGAAGCATGGAGGATATGAACTGTGAACTCTTATCTCTCTTCCACTGGCAGGTAAACATGGTCATCATGTGGTAACCAAATGTAGTGGTTTAAGCTGAATTGTATATGCTACACCATTCTGAGCAATGCTTGCTGCTTGGCAGGAGTGGGTACTGCCAAGAATTAGGAGACTCCTGGTATGTTATGTAGTTTGTAAAGTTACTTCTTCTGGGGTTGGATGCTCTGCTTCTTTTTTGCTTTTTTTTTTTTTTTTCTTCTGGATTTGGTTTGGTGTGGGCTTGGCAAGCTCTCCTTGTGGTACAGGTGCAAGGGCTAACCTACCTGCTCCCTCAGCACAAAAGTGAGGGAAACAGTAACACACGAAACTCAGGGTTGGGAGAGAAGTGTTTAATATGACATGAGATAGCATGAACGCAATGCATAATTACCTTAGTCTATAATTTAATTAATAATCTATAATACAACACATGTCTAATACTCTAATAGTACAATGCATGATTGCTTTAGCTTAGCCTGTTTGCAGAAGCAAAGTGAAATACAGGAAAAAAACCTAGCACCTGCCTGACTCCCACAAGCCTGAACACCCCTGCAGAAAAAAAAAAAAAGAGCCAACACCCAAGAACCCAGAACTCAGAATCAGCCACCAGAACAGGAAGCCTCCCATGTTGCAGTGTGAACTTCAAGCCCCATAATACTTTGCTCCAGTGAGCACTTTCACTTTTGCAGCTGGCCTGACTGTGGCATGGTGTGAATAGCAGCAGCAGGTTCAACTCAACCCATGACAGGTAGTTACTCCGTTGTGGAAAGCCACTAGATTGGTCAGGCAGGACTTGCCCATAGTAAAGCCATGCTGGCTCTCTTGAGTCACCTCACTGTCCTTCATGTGCTTCATCACAGCTTCTATGATGACAAAAATTCTACTGGATTTCAGAGGTTCATAACAAAAAAAAAAATTGTGGGTTTATATACACGCAAGAGTACCTAAATACAGTTATTGTACTGTATTTGCTTTATGCTTTCTATTTGCAAACACTAAAAGTTGAAATGTGCAAGGCACATTGCACTAGCATTTACTGGAAAAAAAAAAAAGGAAGATATTTATATAAACTTGTTCCCCAAAGCTGTAAACTCAGGGATATGTTTTCAGCTGTGAATAATCAGCTCTACATATTTCTAATTTTATCATCCTTCATGTGGCTGTATTGAAGACTTCAGATGGCTTTTACCTCTTCTACCTCTCCATTCCATGCATAGTTCTCTTGTTCTAGTGTCAGTTTCTCATGTAGTAAATCATTCTTGCTGATCCGCAGCAGTCATGTATAATGAGATGTGGTTCCGCTCAGGTGATCATTATTTTACTTGTATGTGTTAATTAGCATTACTCTTATTTAAAAAAAGCAAACAGCATGCACAGAAAAACAACCTGGACAGCAAAAAAAAAAAAAAAAAAAAAATTTAATTGCTAGCCTGAAATGGTGCAATGGGAATTTGTAGGACTACTCTGAAACCAGTTTGAGAAAGAAAATGAAGTGTTCTGAACAATGCAGTCTTATATGAAGTCTGTTACTGTTGAATGACCAGAAATATTAGAAATATTTCTGTGGACAACAGAACAGTCTCAGCAGTGGAGTTGATGAGATGCTTACAGCAGATAGCTAATGTCAGATAAGATGTGCATAATGACTTAATTCTTCAGAGCCAGTTCATATTATATGTATGTGCTAAATGGGAAAATAACTACCGAATTGTTGAGTACTGCTGGTATGTTAACAGAGTATTTTACAGTGGGTGACATTTGAATGTATCTGCCACTAAAATACCTTCTCTATTAGTGAGGATCAAACATGACATCACTGTGCACAGGAAGATGGCTTCTAGTTGAAGCAAATGTGGTTATGTTGTCATTGTCTATTAAATTGTCTTAAAGTAGTCCTAAATAAGACAAGTGATGTGCAAGGTGATCATAATACTTGCAGCTGACCAGCTCTGTCCATTTTATAGTTGTATGATGATGAGAATTGGTTCTCTGAGACTGCACAACAAAGCAAAGATTAGATGTTTTGAAGTGTTTTGGTACTGAGGGTTAGATTTTTCAAAACAGTGCATCTGTCAGTCACAAGAAGAGGAGGGCCCTGTGTTGCTTGCATGTCTCTGTCAGAACTGCTGCTTGCTGGGTGTGTTTGCTGGTGCTTTGTAAAAGGAACCTTGAAAGATTGGAAAATGGATGAGATGAGGCTGGAGCATTCCTCCTAGGTCCCATTAAAATGGGATTTGAGGTATGTGCAACCAGTAGCTGAAAAAAAAAAAAAATCAGTGCTAAATATGATCATATCTTGCTCTGCAACTTTCTGACACTTAAAAGCCATGCCCATAAGAATATTCATAGTTGGTTATATAGAGGCTGCTGTTGTATCAGGGCTTCAGTTTTATTGTTCACTTTCCTCCTTGGTGTCAAATATGAGGCCTTGAGCAACCTAATCTAGTGGGAGGTTTCCCTGTCTATGGCAGGGGGTTGGAACTGGATGATCTTTGAGGTCCCTTCCAACCTAAACCATTCTGTGATTCTGTGACTGTGAAAACAGTGACTTATAGAGAAGCATCATTAAAGGAATGCATCAGGACTGAACAATCCACAACTTGTAACAGAAGAACTGGAAAATAATCTTTTTTTGTAACACTTTTCTGTTATAGTGATAAGATCCATCTTGATAGGACTTAACTGCTAGTAAGTCAATATAGTTATGCAGAACAAGAACCTTTTGTTTCTGCTATTTAGAACACTACATATATTGTTACTTTTATTACTTCCCTTCACTTGCTTGCATTTTGCCTGCAGCAATTTTCCTTTCACCTGTCCTTTGTTTTTTGTGAATATTTTTTCCCCCATTTCTTTGTTTCATACTTTGTTAAACCAGCTTTGAAGAATTGCTTTTATTACCAGAGACACTGAAAAGAGTCAGTGATGTTACTGGCATGAAAAAATACCTTTAAATACTAACACAGAGAAAAATATTGGAAATTAATAATCATAACCTGATTCACTGCTCCTTGCTGAATTTTCTTACTAAACATTTGGCACAGTTCTGGGTGGGGGTTTTTTTGTTGTTGTTGGCAGTCATTTCTGTTACTCATTTATTTCTAATACCTGGATAATGATCACAATGAGTTTTCTTACATCGTGCATTTCATGGAATCATGGAATCATAGAATCAGTCAGGGTTGGAAGGGACCACAAGGATCATCTAGTTCCACCCCCCCTGACATGGACAGGGACACCCTACCCTAGATAACACTGAACAGAACCTCATCCAGCCTTGCCTTAAACACTTCCAGGGATGTGGCCCCAACCACCTCCCTGGGCGACCCATTTCAGGCTCTCACCACGCTCATGGTGAAGAACTTCCTCCTCCAATCTGAATCTCCCCACCTCCAGCTTTGTTCCATTCCCCCAAGTCACTACCTGATAGCCTAAAAAGTCCCTCCCCAGGTTTTTATATATATCTGACAGATACTGCTCTGGGACTTTTACCTGAATCAGAAATTGCTAGTCTGAGCTGCCAGTCACTGCACAGGTATGGCAAGAAGTGTTCTGTGGTTGTAGCAGGTTGTGTTAGTCTGTTTGACAGGTAGCACAGTGAGATGATAAATAGGGGGAAGAGATTGTCTAGTTAGCAAAGAAGTGATACCTTTTTGGGCAAACACTTAGTTTCAGAAAGCCTCCAGTAATTACTTTTTTTCTTTTTTTTCCTGAACTGACTCAAATTTCCCAGTGCCTAAGGAAAGCTGCACAATGGTTGTGGAACAGTTTCTTCTCTTCTTTCAAAGCCATTACGGAGCCATTTGTTCTAGTAATACCAGCCTGTAAAACAGTTCAGAAGTGTTTTCTGCAGCAGGAAAAGAAAGCGTTTGCCGGGGAAAGAATGGAAGAGTTTAAGTTTCATAGCTGCAGTGTGACTGTATAATTAATATTTCCGTATTACCACTGTAATAGAAATGAAACAGTAAGGCAAATAATTTTTCCCTGTGACATGTAACTGCAGAGAAATAAAAACAATGTTGTAGAACTGGCAGGTTGAGAGCATTTATGAGAAATTTCCATTTAATTTAGGAACATATTTGGTGAACAAGATATTGCTAATACAGAGGCATACAACAAAAGAAATCCCAAACAATTATAAAATAATTCAGTAGTAGTACAATAAAGAAAAATTTCATGCATGTTTTGCTTTTCCCCTGACCTAAAGCAGATTCTGTTTCTGAGAAAATTGCAAATGCATATGATGGCTCTGGGTAATTCCAGCTGATGGAGGAAAGTGCTCTAGGAGCATCCCATCCTTCTGTGCTCCTTGGTTCTGAGAAATACTGCTCTCTAGAAGAGATGCGTGCACAGAGACTGCCTATGCACTTCTTACAATGGACCTTTAGAGTGGTGCTTGGCATACTGCTTCTGGCTGGCATTAAGTGCTTGAGAGAGAGTGATTGGCATTGGAATGGGCTGCCCAGGGAGGTGGTGGAGTCGCCATCCCTGGAGTTGTTAAAGAAAAGACTGGATGGGGCACTTAGTGCTGTTGGCTAGGGCTGGGTGATAGGTTGGACTGGATGATCTTGGAGGTCTCTTCCAACCTGGCTTATTCTATTCTGTTCTGTTCTATTCTATTTCTATTCTATTCTATGAGTTGGCACATGCTGGGGCAAAGAAATGGAGAGCTAAAGGGTGCAACCATTTGATTTCAGAATGATGTTTGTGATTGTTACTTCTATGCATGGACGTGCATCAAGACTAAGAAAATTTGATCTGTCATGAAAAATAAAGAGATTGTACTTTCTCCATTCATCTGTTCTGAAGACAGACACCACTGACACTGCTCACAGTTTTGGCCAAGACCATATTGTGTGAAACTATGGCAACTTGTGTAATTTCTGTCTTTCTGTTGCTATTTTGTTGGAGTATTCATTTATTTTCCTGATGTAAGGAAGAAAAAAACTTCAACAAACAATTAAGCAAAACCTGTTAATGAAGAGGTTCAGGGTGCAGAACAGAGGAGGGGTTCTGGATCATGGCACTGGAGTGCCAGTGCCTCAGCATGGCTGCCTCTAATTGCTTGCTCTAGGGGAAGAAATGTATTGCAGTAACTTGAGCCGGATCAAGCTATAATATGCTGCAGACCTTCTTGTGTTTTCTGTTTGATTTAAATGGCTAAATGCCCCCTGGATGACTTCTAGTGGGATCAGGGTCTCTTCCCTCGATACTCTGTTTTATGAAATACATGTTTCTTGATTTTTATTGAGTTGGAAAGGAATCATAGAATCAGTCAGGGTTGGAAGGGACCCCAAGGATCATCTAGTTCCAACCCCCTTGCCATAGGCAGGGACACCCTACCCTAGATCAGGCTCTTGAGAGCAGTGGCTTTTGTCTTCCTTGAAGGCAGTGGGGCAGGGCAGTGTCAGCATCCTTGGCTTGTCTGTGGGTGTGGTGCAGTGCTATTTACACGAGGGAAAAAAGCCTTCCCTTGGTCTGAGGTCCCTGGTTTGGAGCTGGCTTTAGATGTTTGCAGTCTGTTCAGCCACTTTTTCTTCCCTAAATGGCACACGGGCTAATAGCACTGCTTATTTCACTTAAATCTTTATTACAGTATGGCTAAAACATATCATGGCAGAGTGAGCAGTAAGCTGCAGCAGGGAAACTCATGTTAAGTTGTAGAAAAGAGGTCATTGAAGAGCCAGTGTCCAGCTGCAGGAAATAATCCTTCTTACCCTCTCCTGCCCCTTATCGATATTTGCAGTTCAGTTGAAGCAGACCCATTACCATTTGAATCATTCCCTGTGAAGTGCCAGAGCTGTGAAGCTGCCCAGGGGCTGCTGCTGGCATTGCCAGGGCTGCAAGGAGGGAGGGATGGCAGTGCATGGCATGGGCACTCTCTGAGGGGAGAAGCTCAAGGAAAGGATGCTGAGAGAGGGTGCAGAGAACATAAGACTTCACATTAGCAGTGGATAATCTGTCAGGGGGTATTACCTGGGCCTTCCATAAGTGAGTTTATGAAAAACCAGCACAGGTAGTAGCAACTGAGAAAATCACTTTTTGCTTTAACCTTACGATCCCAGCTGGCCAGTTTGGGCAGCCAGGAGAAAGTCAAAAGTTTGAAGCACACATTGCCTTTCTTGGCACTTGAAGTCTTTGATTGTGCTTTAAGCCTTTATCTTTAAAATGCCATTGATTTTCATTAGAAAGCTTTGTAATCTATTTCAGAACCGCTCTCTTAAAAAGAAATTAAAAATCTATGTTGTTAAGGGGTTGTACTGATTTCCTATTTTGGCCTCTCTCCAGTCTTATAAATTGGGATTTAATCAGGGCTACTGAACTGAAATGGACTTTATAGAGACTAGCAACCCATTAAGGTCTTTTGCTTAAATAAGTCTTTAATTGCAGCTCTGTGGAAATGTGATAGTGGAAAAATCTTGTGGGCTTCTTAGTGCTGTGACTTAATCTTGACTAATATAGTTCTTTGAGAGAAATATATTAAGAACTTTATTCTGATTCGTTGAAAGGACACAGAACCAAATCTGGATCTAAGCTTTTTTTCCCCTAGCCAAGTGTAGTTGAGACATAAACAGATTATTTTTTTCTGAAATGCCTCTCAGTGTTACCTTGTGTAGCAAGCTGGATTCAGCTCCTCAGAGCTCTCAATCGTTAGAATAATGTACTTCAAGGAGTGAAAACCCTGTAAAAGCTTTCCACCCCTCAGTGGCCAACATAAGTTCCACTGCTGGGAAAACAGAAGTCTGCTCAGGTGAAGTATGAAAATGAGACAGTGTCCTTAATTAAACATGTCTTAAATAAAGATTATTCTAAATGAACTGATTTTTTGCCCCCAAAACTATAGTGGTCTCCACAGCTCGTTGAAATACCTGAAGCAGTTTGAGCCTGATAACTCCTATATAATCTGGCTTTAAAAAGCCTGCCTAAGTCTCTGCACCAGCTATACTTTGTTCATTTTCAGATGTGGTTTGGAAGGAAACATTGCCCCTCTCCCCTTGAGCAAGCCTGTGAGAAGGAGAGGTTGGGAGGTGTGCTGCTGTGTAATGCAGTGATACATCTCTAGCTCCTTAATGGGAGCACTGCTCAGGGTTGTGTAATCTTTAATCCTTGCATATTGAACTGGTTGCACTGATGTTGCTCCTATGCCTCCCTGCCAAACTATTTTGTTTCTGAATGTCAAGGTTTTCAAGTGACCATGTTGTCTCTTTTGAACAAGGTTATCTTCCTCAGCTGGAAACATAGGCTCCCTTTTGGGGACACTTGGGTTTACAAGTAGTGCTGAGGCTACTGGTTCCAGGCTTGAGGACTATTAAGTGGTGTTGCCATTTTTAATCTTCTTGAGAAGCCTCACATCAGAAATGTGTTTGGAAGCTGTGCTTAATTCAGAGGTGGGCAGATAGCTGACAGTTGTCAAGGAAGCACAGCATTTCATTGAGAACCAGCCATGGCTTCTGCTGATGCCACTCAGGACAGCAGTGCTAGGGGTAGGCTTTTGTCTGTGAGCTGGGATGCTTCTGAGGAACTTGCAGCCAGTGTATGCTGACAGAGTCAGAAAGCAGAGAAGCAGAGAACTGAAGCCTCTGTTGCTAACAGCTGGACCACCAGGTGAGAAGCAAGATCTCTTGAGGCCTGCTCACTTGGCTTTGTGCTGCTCCAAGCACGGGTGACAGCAGCTTGGACTTGTTAGTCATGAGAAATCAGTGCAAGCTCAGGCTGTCTTCTGTATGTTATAAAGGTTTATGTGTAGCTGAACCTTAAATACAGAAATCCCTGCACGCACTCTGACTCTGTTCGTTTGTGCTACGCAGCAGGTTTGCCAGGCAGTACCTCCGTACCTTTGCTCATGCAGCTTTGCAGTTATTACAGGGTAAGAAGTTCAAGTGTGTTGCAGCAGACATTTAGTACATATGGCCTAGAGATTCCCAACCTGTTCTCTGACCAAGCAGACAGCTGGACTTGCTCCCTCAGAAGCAACTCCAGCACTGTTAAGATGCTGAACCTAATTAGCTTCCATCCCAGACTGATTTGTCATTCTGACTTGGAAGCACTACTGCTCTTTGAAAAGAAAATATAGCATCTTTATTTAATTGCTTCACCATTTAACCACAAATTAGCCAGGAAATTTGTAAATGAATAGCTTTCAAGTTTATGTTCCAAGTTAGACACCTAAGGAATATTTGCATTACTTCATACAGGTGGAGTAATTAGCCTAGCTAACTAGTCCTCAACAGCTTTTCTGTTTAGATGAATGTGTTTAAAGAAGCACAAAAGGCACAATGGGAAAATCTTAAATATTTTTGAAATTTCAGAATCTCAAGCTCTTAACCAAAATCTTTGGAATTCTTTATATGTACTTCCTATGCCTGCCCAAGGTATGCAGATGTGTCCTTATCATAGGCTTACAGAACACTTGGCATTGAAATAGGCTTAGAAAGATCATGTAACCCAACAGCAGGATCACCTGGAGTGGATCACAAAGGAATGTATCCAGGCAGGTTTCGAATATCTCCAGAGAGGGAGACTCCAGAACTCCCCTGGGCAGCCTCTTCCAGTGTTCTGTCACACTTACAGGGGAAAAAAAAATTCCTCATGTTTCCATGGAACTTCCTCTGCCTCAGCTTCCAGCTATTGCGCCTTGTCCTGTCACTGGGCATCACCCAAGAGAGCCTGGCTACAGCCTCCTGGCACTCACCCTGCATATATTTATGAACATTGATAATGTCACCTCTCAGTCTCCTCTTCTCCAAACTAAAGAGCCCCAGCTCCCTCAGGCTCTCCTCATACAGAAGATGTTCCACTCCCTTAATCATCTTCGTGGCTCTGTGCTGGACTCTCTCAAGCACTTCCTTGTCCTTGAAGTGAGGGGCCCAGAACTTGACATATTCCAAATATGGCCTCATCAGGGCAGAGTAGAGGAGGAGATCCTCTCTTGACCGACTAACCACCACCCTTCTAATCCACCCCAGAATGGCATTGGCCTTCTTGGCCACAAGAGCACATTGCTGGCTCGTGGTCAACCTTCCACCTAGTAGAACTCCCAGGTCCCTTTCCCCTCATTGCTCTCCAGCAGGTGGATCCCCAACCTATCAGGACCAGTGGATTTATGGATGTCCAGGTTACTTAGCTGTTGACTAACCCAGTCCTCATCAACCCATTCCTCATCAGCCAAGGAAAACTCCTCCTTTGTCCTCTGGGGCCTCAGAAGTCCACATCCTCCCAGTCAGTTTGTTCTAATACCACACCATTGCAAAGCTTGTAAACCTCAAGTGAAAATCAAACAGAAAAGCCACACAAAACCCCAAACCCAAAATAAAAATCCTGATGTATCACTTAAAAGAGTTTTTGGCTGTGTAGATGAGTAGCTATGGAACACTTTGTCAAGGGAAATAAAAATAAAAGTCAGTAATAGAAAGCTAGAAGTGATAGTTATTTTTCAAAGGTTGAACTCCATAACTGATTAAGGTAGTGGATAGTATGGGGGGTGGGCAGAGGGGCTGGGGTGAATATACCTCAATTAAAACACAAACAACAACATAAAAATGCAAAAACAAAACCCTAAAATTGCAACTAACCTGTGGTAGTTTGGAAGTCGTCGTTTGAGTAACTCAGCTGGCTGGAAGTTAAGGACTGAAGCTGTATTTTACAGCATAGCACAAATTTGCAAGCATATATAGACAATAGGTAAGGATATTTACAACTGTATACAATTATATACAAATTAAAAGTAATAAAGATATTCAGAACTCCTCCTGAACAGCAGAAACAGCCCAGGAGGGTTCCAAACCAACTCCCTCCTCATTTTTTTTCCACCCCCTCCCCTGTTTCAGAAGGCTGATGTGCAGGGGGGAGATTGCCAGATCAGGAGTTAGACAAAGAATGATTAGTTTGGATTACACAGGTTCATCCAGAGCTGGTTAATATGGCAAGCAGCAGCGCAGACTGACTTGGTTTGTGTTTCTTGTTTTTCTGTCTCTCAGCAGAACCTATGAGACATCACTATTCTCTTCTTTTCACAGCCATGATCTAATTTATCTCATTAAAATATTCCAATTAGCCTCAAACCAGCACACAACCACACTTAGAAATTAAAATCTGTGAGCTGGGAAATTCTTTCCCAGCCAGAGCCTCGCACTTCTTGTCAGAACGACTCTTTTAAATACCTTTAAAATACAATATTTCAAGAATCTCTGAGTCTTTGCCTACTTTGCATATGCCTCTTCTGTGTATAAAACTTGGACTTGACAGGTTAGTTTTATGTGAATTTTTTTTTTTCTTCAATTGTTTCCCAGTAGTGTAAGAAGCTTCTGAGAAACCTGGAAACATAATGACTGCAAAAAGTACTTTATTGAAAGGTATCATACTGGATATTCCTGAATTAGTGATGCTTTGGTACAGCCTACTTCTCAGTCTACTTTTCAATCTTCTTTTCCTTTCTTCTTCCTCTACACTTGCCCACTGCAAGCATGGTGCTGAAACAGGTTATCCACCATCTAGTAAAACATCTTTGTTATGTGACAATGAGCTGTCTCTTCTATTTGCAAAATTAATTTAGATGAAGCCCTATTAAAAGCAAATGAAAAGCAAAGGTAACCAGTTAAAAACAAAACAAAACAAAACAAAACAAAACAAAAAAAAAAAAAAAAAAAACCATACCAAAAATAGTCCCCACTGAGTTTTGGAAGTCAGAGCCCTGGTCCTAGGAGGAAGAAAAAAGAGAAGGCAGGGCAGAAGGGTAGTGGAACACTGGGACAGGTTGCTTGGGGAGGTAGTTGAGGCCCCATCCCTGAAGAGACTCAAGGTGAGGCTTCACAAGGCTTTGGGCAAACTTATCTGGTTGAGGATGCCCCTGCTTGCTGCAGAGGGGGTCAGACTAGCTGACCTTTGGAGGTCCCTTCCAACCCAAACCATTCTACGATTCCACGACTCTATTACTCCTGCAAAAGATGCTCTCTGTGTAATTTCTTACTCACTTTTTGTTTTACATAGAGTAGAAGCTGGTCTATTTTTGGCATGAGACAAACTGAATACATTTCAGTGTGGGCTTGCAGCACAAACATTTGTGACAAAGACACTACTGAGTGTTACATATCAGAAGATCCCATTTAGCCTTAGGCGTGACCTTCCTTTCAAGGGGCCTTATTAGTAGTTCTCAACGCTGTTGAAGGCTTCTCAGGGGGTAGATGGATCACTTTGCATGTTTATATTGCAAAGGTCAGGACGTTAGCTCTTAGGAAATGGCTTTTGCAGAGAGATGTAACAAAATGCATGTGCAGCTACGTTTCTGAACAAGACAGTTCTTTCCAGTGTGGAGTTTCTAAGGGGCTTGAGTGTAGCTGTCAACACTTATTTCTAAGGCTTACATTGTGACTTTTGAGCTAAAAAGGCTGCTAAGGATATGCCTAAGCTGAAGAAGCTTTGTGATGTGCCTGCATCAATGGGACATTGCTGGTAAGTCTACTGTAAACTGAAATTTAATTTTGCATTCCTTTGTGGAGTGAGTTACACTGGCAGATGGACAACTCTGCCTGTGTAACTGATGCTAGAGTGGGGGAAGTTTGTTGGTTTGGTTCTGTCAAATAACCGTGGTGGTAACTGAGATGTGTATGAATGTGCCCTGATTTGATTTAGGAACTGTCACCATACATCATGGCATCTTTTGGTTTGAAGAACTGGATGTAAATTTAGCAAGATCATCTACCGTGTGGAAGCTGATGACAGACAATTGACCTATTTGTGCATGCTTTAATGGAGACCTTACATGAGCAATTTGAATTTTATTTACTCATAAAGAATAATGAAAATAGTTGTGGTTTTGCTGTTACAGTTTGCCCACTGGACTCTGTTCCATAAATAGTGGCACTCTTGTTGGACCCTCTACAGTAAAGTTGCAAATATTTTGGTGCCATCAGTACTGATGTGGGATCACCTCTAAAAAGTTACATAAAGCAGTGCATATAAGATGAGGAAAACAGATTCTCTTCCACTACCACCCAGAGAAGAACTCTTAAGTCATCTGTAGCAATTTCATAAAGGAGATCAAGGAAGCTTATGAGTACGGAATTTACAATATTTTGAAGCGTTGAGAATCTGAAATCATAAATTACTCTGCACTTATACTGCCTTTAAATAGAAAGAGTTTTAGCATTTGACAGAAGGTGTATTTAATCCTAATTAGTTTTTTAATGAGCTGGTGAATTGCTGAATAGCACCACAGTGAAACATTATGAATTCTTCTATAATTCAGAGATGCAAAAGGAACGAAACAGGATGGCAAGCTTGGAATTGAAAGGCAAAGTTCAAGAGTGGTTGCGTGAAGTAGGTAGCAAGATCAAAAAGTCTGAGAAGCTTCCCATGCACAGGTGTTGAATCCTGTTCACTGAGAGCACACTCACAGTTTTCAGCCCAGTGGGAGGAGAGAAATTCTGGCTGCTGCTTACCCCAAATGTAAGTGCCTCCAAGGTTGAGAACTCCAGAAGAGTGATGAGCAGCAATATGGAAATACAACATCATTCTGTTACTCATGTGTATCACAAACCTTGGCTCAATCTAGAGTGGCCTTGAAGCTGCTGCCATTTATGTGGTGGTGACAGTTCCTTGACAACTCTGCAGTTGCAGAGTTACTCACGTATGGCATACTCATCTCTTCCTATGGCAGCAGCAGTTAGGTTGGAGGCCATTTTTTTGGGGATCTGTCAGCATTCTTTGTCCTTACACGTGAGGAAATGAATATTTTCAGATTCATAGAATAGCAGGTTGGAAGGGACCTTGAAGGTCGTCTAGTCCAATCTTTCAGGTTAAGAACAGAGCTGAAATGAGATGGCCCAGCACCCTGTCGAGCTGGGCTTTGAAACTGCCTAATGTAGGGGAATCTACCACCTCCTTTGGGAGTTTATTCCAAAGTTTAATAGTTCAGATGGTGGAAAAAAAATAAATAAATCTGTCATCCAGTCCGAATCTCCCCAGTAGCAGCTTGTACCCATTACCTCCTGTCCTTACCATGGGGCTCTTTGTAAAAAGGGAGTCTCCCACCTTGTGATAGTTGTATGTGGTTATGTATATATGTTGTATGTGGTGATGTAGTTGTATGTGGTTATGAGGTCTCCTCTAAGCCTTCTCTTTCTCAAGCAGGACAAACCTGGTTCCCTCAGCCTTCCTTCATATGACAGGTTTTCCAGTCCTCTGATCATTCTTGTAGCCCTTCTCTGGACCCTTTCCAGCCTGTCTGCTTTGTTCTTGTATAGTGGGGACCAAAACTGTATGCAGTACTGAAGGTGCAGCCTGACCAGTGTTGAGCAGAGTGGGAGAATGACATCTTCATCCCTGCCTGTGATACCCTTATTAATGCAAATCCACATCCTGTTGGCTTTCTTTACCACTGAAGCACACTGTTCACTCATATTGAGCCTTTTGTCCACCAAAAGGTTCTTCTCCACAGTGCTCCTCTCAAGCCCGGTGGCTCCCAAAACTGAGTGCATTCCTGGGCTATCTGTTCCCAGGTGCAACTAGAAGTATGTAACTTGGAAGTAAATAACCTTCCTGGAAGCTGACTAGGAGTCTGTACAACTTAAAATGTGCAGTTTTGTAGAATGGGAAAAATAATTGATATATAAGGTTAAAGAGTTAACCTTCCCACCCTCGTTCATGTATCTGCGGTCAGGTTTTTCTATGTCTGTTTCCAGGTTTGGCTAAGACACGTATGGTGTTATTTTTTGGATTTTGTGTTTCTCTCTTTTTTTTTTTTTACTGTGTCATGGTGAATTACACTGCTGAAAAACGTGTCTTTATGTGTGCTACAGAGTTAAAATACAAGTATCATAGTCCTATTGAAACTACCACAGGTGTGCTTAGTAAAAGAGGGCTAAGTTTTGTATTAGTCACCTGGCTCCAGTGGCTTAATGACACCTGGCTATTGAGTCAAGCCTTTAAACCACACTGAACCCCAAAGGCACAGGAATTAACCCCAGCCCTCAAGTAATTTTGCAATCACAAAAGTGACCACCTTTGCAGAAGTGCTGCTTTGGTGGCTTTCCAGTGCAGAGGCAAGATAGCTACCACTGCCCATGTGGTTATCGGTGCCAATTCTACTTGAGATCAAATGTGAATCCCCTCGGACTTCCAAACAAGACTTGTGTGCAGCCTGAGTCACTACAGCTCCAGAGGAAATTTTGGAGCGTTTATCCTCAGGATTCTGTTTTCTAGAAGATAAATATAGTACAATCCCTTTAGTATCCCACCCTGTAACACTTTTTCATCCTTTTTGAATGCACCCATCTCCAGGGTATCTGGCATGATGACAGTGAAGCTGACAGCAGCAGTTTAGGGAGATGGGGATGCCCTTAAAGGAAAATGGGATGTAGAACAATGATGGTGATGATGGGGAGTGGAGTTTGCAGGAAATGTTGAAATGGGGCTCTTTACATTTTTTGAGGTTAGTGGGAATGTAGGAGAAGCTGCAGTTTTCCTGATTCTGTTGAAGGCAGACTGAGCCATCTTGAGCATCGTATTGAAACAGCAGTATTTTGGAGTTTGTAACTGTGAGCATAGCAACCACAGTGTTTTATACATTCCTGACATGAAGTCTGTAAATATCTCCCTGATTACATAAGAATATGTAGAACTCAGCTTTCAGACGAGGCTTGTAGATTTTGTACAGGCGTAAGAATTTGTCTGCTTGTATGGATATATAATCCTACCTAGGTGCATTGAGGAAAGTTCAGATTGAGCAGTAGGAAAAGATTCTTCACTGAGAGGGTGGTCAGTCACTGGAACAGGCTCAGGCTCCCCAGGGAAGCAGTCTTGACACTAAGCCTGTGAACATCTGGGTGATGCTGTTAGCCATACAGTTTAGTTTTAGATAGCCCTGTGAAGTTAGGTATTGAACTCAGTGATTTGTCATTTCCAAGTCAAGATTTCTATGATTTGCATCAGTAAAGAAAAAAAAAAGGAAAAAAATGAAGCAAGGCATTTTAAGAACAACCAGACTAGGCTGTCCCACTGAGTTTCCAGTCTTGAATATTTCAGCGTACTCGAATTAAATTGGACAGACATGAACCTGGAAAGGCAGTTACCTGAGCTTCTGTGCCATTGCTGCTCACTAATTTATCAAGGTGAAGTATATAGAGTGTATTATTCCTGTGAAGGACTCATCACATCTCCAGAGATGTGAAGATGAGCTTTTACCAATTGCATTATGCTTTCCAGCTGCTCTGGTTTGACTCAGCCAGCAGCTGATCCAAACCATAACCAAACACCCTGCTCCCGTGAGCTTCCAAGACTGGGAATTGAACTAGGGCCATGACTGTGAGAACCAAGAATCTTAACTGATAGATCAACAGGGGCCAGAGGTGCATGTCCAAAAGGGGAGACGGCCCAAAACAGGAACTATGTCATGGCAGGAGCTCTGTCATGGCAGGAACCTGTCCTGTCAGAAGCTCTGTCATGGCAGGAGCTCTGTCGAGGCAGGAACACTGCGCCTTTTCCCTTGCTCTGTTTATTCTTTTCTGGACAAAGTGTCCATTTGCCATTTTACACTGGGTGTGAAGAATGCATCCAGCCAGCAGCCTGATTCTCAGTGTGGGCTTCCACATTGGTCAGCACACATGTGGACAAAGGCCTTCTGCTGTTCCCCCTTCAAGCCTGCAGGGGGTAAAGCAGTTTTTATGCCACCTTCTCCTCCCCATTCAAACCCCTGGAGATGGAAGTAGGGGGAGAAGGAAGGAATTTGAATTGCTCTACAACAAGGATGAGTTAGAGGTTTCTGGCAACTTCTTTGTTTTTTCTCTGTGCAGCCAAGTAGCTTGTTATCTCTTAGTGCAACAGTTAGCAGATAAAAACATTCACAAATGACAGCTATTATTAAAAAAAAACCCAAGGTAGTAGAGATGAGAGTGGAGAAGTGCTGGACTGGCAATGGCTCTTGTTTCTGTAACGGGTTTGGTATCAAGTTCTCCATTGATTGCAGACATCTGAAATGGTTGGGCAATGTGTGCTTACTTGAACGACTAACGCACCAAACAATAAATGGCTTTTTAAGAAATATATGATCCAAAAAGCAGGCAGTAGTTTGACAACTAAGAAAATGGTAGCAGCAATGCAACTAGACCCACCAGTGCTAAATAGTAATCTCTCCCTTATTTTTGGACATGTAATACCTGCCATTACCTTGCTAGGGATGAACATAAGGATGTAGCACTCTCCTAAGCTACCAGGCTTTCTCAGTATTTTTCTTAGTAGCAGCCTTTTCTGGTGCCAATTTCAAAAGTTAAAGTCAATTACTAGATGTGGTGGTTTGGCAGTTCTCTCTCCCCCCCCTACTTAGAAATAACCCAGGCTAGAACTCAGTCAGGTGGAAGTTAGTAAATGAAGCTTTATATTTACAGCATTGCACAATATACAAGCAGCATTTACAACATGTAGCAGATATTTAGAGATATATACAATAAAAAGGTAATACAGAAACACCACAGCCCTCCCAGAGATCAGAGTCCCTAAGAGGGGTTTCCAACCACCCTACCACCTTCCCCCCACTTCCCAGTCTTATCCCACTATCTGTCAGATGTGCCAGATAAGTGAGGTTAATTGGCCAGGGGAGTTAGAAGGAGGAAACTGGTTAGTGAAGTTACACAGATCCAGCTAAGAAGGCAGGGAGAGAGATGCAGCAGGGAGCGAATGTCAAACAGCTCTGTCTTGTCTTTGTTTGGATTCAAACATTTACACCATTTCAGTATACAAATGAGTGAAGGAGACACTGGAATGTTTTCCTTTCTCAGCCTATAGTCTAATTTCTCATTAAAATCCTCCAATTAGTTCAAACCAGCACACAAGAATTAGAAGACCTTCGAATTTTCATTTCCAGAGTCTGAGGATCATGGTTGGCAAGATGCAGTGGCCTATGATTGACCGTTTGTAGTGACAGGTATAACTTTACCAGTGACCTGAAAATGGGTTGAATTCTTAATTGGTTCCTTCTGGTTTAAAGCAACTTTGTCCATTTAAAACCTACCAAAGTTAGTCTTATTTATAATCCACTCAGCCTAGGAACACCATGCACAGCATCACATTTGTACAAACCTGCTTAAAAGGACTGAGAAAGCAATGATGAAGTCCACCTCATTTATCTCAACTGGTGAGAAATCCAACTGCACTGTATCCTGCTCTACCAAGAAAAGTAGTTTGACCAAATTGTAGAGGGTCATAAAACGTGAGGAATGTGACAGATTGATGAATGGTTTGACAGTGTTTATTCTGTAGAATATGGAGGTTTGGGCATGAAGACCATCATCAATCTGTAAAGCAAATGAGATAACTTGAGAAAAATGTGAGCTGAATGTGACATAATTTAGTCATAAAAAGTAATATAAGAAGGGTTCTGTCTTTTTATTTTTCCCCCCTACTAAACCATTATGTTAGTGCTGGGTTGAATAAATGACTTTCATATTGTGTTGTCAAAGCTACTTGTGGTAACCATTCACTACAAAAATGTGGATACTTACGCTGCCTGAATATTATTTCAGGATACAATGTGGAATTTATCCGTTGGGAGTTTTCTCTGTGAGAGCCAGAAACAGGCAATAACAAGGAATATGAGAGCAAGATGGAAATGGGGGTGGGAGGGAAAGGGCAACAATAAAAAGATGAGGAAAATTTTGCAAAACCGGATGTGATCATCCTTAATGATTTTGTTGTTGCTTGCTACACTGTTCCATGGGGTCCTGGTCCTCATGGGCGACTTCAACCACCCTGACATCTGTTGGAAGGACAACACAGCAGAGCACCAGCAATCTAAGAGGTTCCTGGAGTGCATTGATGATAACTTCCTCCTCCAAGTGGTAGAGGAACCCACAAGGAAAGGTGCAATGCTGGACTTAGTCCTTCCCAACTAGGAGGGCCTGGTGAGTGAGGTGAAGCTGAAGGGTAGCCTTGGCTGCAGTGACCATGAAGTGGTGGAGTCTAAGATCCTTAAGGCATCAAGGAGGGTGCACAGCAAACTCACTGCGTGGACTTCAGAAGAGCAGGCTTCAATCTCTTCAGGGACCTCCTTGGGAAAAAAAGCTCTGGAAGGAAGTGGAGCCCAGGAAAGCTGGTCAGTGCTCAAGGATCACCTCCTCCAGGCCCAGCAGCAATGCCTCCCAAAAAAGAGGAAGGCAGGTAAGAATGCCAGGAGGCCTGCATGGATGAATGGAGAGCTCCTGGGCATTCTTAGACACAAGAAGAAAGCCTACAGAGAGTGGAAGCAAAGACAGGTAACCTGGGACCAATACAAAGAAATGTTCTCTGCCACCAGAGCTCAGGCTAGGAAAGCTAAAGCACAGCTGGAAGTGAATCTGGCTGGGGACAGTAGAACTTCTTCAGGTATATTAGTGAGAAAAGGAGAACTAGGGAGAATATGGAACCCTTCCGGAAGGGAAATGGAGAGCTGGTGACAAAGGATATGGGTAAAGCTGAGGTGCTCTATGACTTCTGTGCCTCAGTCTTCAGCAACAAGGGTTCCAGCCACAAGGTCCAAGTCCCAGAGGACAAAAGTAAGGACTGGGTGATCTTCACTATAATTGAAGATCATGTTCGTGAACACCTAAGGAAGCTGAGCATGCACAAGTCCATGGGGCCTGATGAGATCCACCCACAGGTCCTGAGGGAACTGGCAGATGAAGTTGCTAAAACCACTCTCAATTGTATTTGAAAGATCATGGCAGACTGGTGAAGTTCCTGCTGACTGGAAAAGGGCAAACATAGCACCACCTTCAAGAAAGGAAAAAAGGACGACCCTGGAAACTACAGACCAGTCAGTCTCACCTCTGTACCTGGCAAGATCATGGAGCAGATCCTGCTGAAGGCTCTCCTAAGGCAAATGGAAAATAAAGCAGAGGTAATTGGTGGTAACCAGCAATGGCTTCACCAAGGGCAAATCATGCCTGACAAATTTGATGGCTTTTTATGATGAAGCCACAGCAAGAGTGGACAAGGGAAGGGCAACTGATGTCATCTACTTGGACCTGAGTAAGGCATTTGACTCTGTCCCACATGACATCCTGGATGTTAGGAGGAAGTTGTTTGCAGTGAGGGTGGTGAGACACTGGCACAGGTTGCCCAGGGAGGCTGTGGCTGCTCCCTTCCTGGAGGTTTTCAAGGCCAGGCTGGATGAGGCCTTGAGTGACCTGTTCTACTGGGAGGTGTCCCTGCCTATGGCAGGGTATTGAAACTGAATGAGCTTTGAGGTCCCTTCCAACCTAAACCATTCTGTGATTCCATTCTATATTCTAGACTTATCCAATGCGGCTAACCTCCTTAATGTTAAGGACAGTAAGGACAAGCCCAGATTCTAATTTTAGTAGCCCATATACCTGCAGAATGCACTCTTCCTCTTCCCTAGGAAAGAAAATACCCACAAAAACAAACCTCTTATCATTAGCTGTTGCTGTAGTGACTGAGGATGTCACATCAGTAACTGTTAGCTTTTATGAAGGACGTGGCAATGTTATTTGTAGCTACTGGAACATTTATTTAAATTGCCTCTATCAAGTAAATGCAAAAAGCCAATTCTAATTGATTGCATTTAATGCAAGTGTCACCTGAAGTTGTCTATATTGCTAAAGCTAAACATAAGCAAAATGACTTGCATAGCCCAAGAGGAACTTCAGGGCTTTTATTTTCTGCTCTGCTTAGCAGTTAAGGAGCAAATTTCTCAGGATTACCAGGTACAATATGCTGCCACTCACTATTCTCTATAGTGTCAGGTATTGGCCAGTGCTGGAGGCTGCCTGCAGGATTTCTCAGAGTGGCAATGTGATCTGCTATGACAAATCCTTCCAGTTCTTTTGGGGAACGAAAACCTATTCTGCTTTGAAGAGTGATGCATTGTCCATAGATGGTGTTTGTGTGTTTAGTGACATGTCTATTTTTCTGTTTTCTGCTTCATAGTAGTAACATTTCCCTCTCCAACTGTTGGTCCAGGATAGTTCTTTGTTTTATGCTGCCCTACACGTCAGCATGAATGCAGTAAGAAGGATCTAAGTACTTAGAAGGAAACCAGCAAGGGCAAGGAGAAGCAGAGATACAAACCAACAAAGAATGCATAGGCAGGGCTACCGAGTTTGCATGCCTGCAGACAGAGGTGAACATGAAGCAGAACTTCCTGAACTGTAACAGAAGCTGAGAAGCTAACAAAGTCCAATGAAGCTCTGCTTCACTACTCTGCAGTTACTGCCTGAAAACCACTCCATTTAACTTGTGTCATGTTTTAAAAGGGTTGTTGTGTGACATTACAGATGGCTCCTGGCTACATAACTCACAACTGGGAAAGGCAGTCCTAGGCAACAGAAGACGCTGGGGGCTATCCAGCTGAAAAGTGTCTTTGCTGAAAAGAACTGAAAGTTCGGATAGACACCAAGTTGACTATGTACCAGCAATGTGCCTGTGATGCAAAGGCAGTGAATAGTGTCCTGGGCTGTGTGAGAAGCTGTGTTGTCCGCATTTCATGGGAGGTGATCAACAGGTGAGGCAACACCTGAAGTGCTGTGTGCAGTTCTTAGCACCCAGTTCATGAGGTACAAAGACACTGGAGAGTGTTCGGAGAAGGGCCACAAAGGTAACAAAGGACCTGGAGCACCTCTCCTGTGAGGAAAGGCTGAAAGAGCTGAGACTTCTCAGCTTGGAGAGGAGAAGGCTCAGGGAGGATCTTATCAACTGCCCCAAACTGACTAAAGGGATATTCTGTACCGTATGACATCAGCTCAAATATAAAAGGGAAAGGAGGAAGTATGGGATGCATTCATTGAGGCATCTGTCCTCTGGAGCAATTCCTATGCACATTGAAGCCCTGCATCCTGGGGAGTGACTGAACATCATCTGCTGAACGAGTAGAGAATAATATCTTTGCTCTTGCTTCTGCACATGACTTTTGCTTTTGCCCTATTAAACTTTATGACTCATGGGCCTTTGATTATATTTTACCTGTCCCTTGTCCATCTAAGAAGGGGAGTGTAGAGAGGCTTTGGGGGACATCTGGCCAACAGCCAGGGCCAAACCACCATGTTCCCTAACCATAGTCCCTTAAATTTTGTCTTTGAAATCAGAGATGACTGTGTTGTGCTGTTTTTGACTTGTAGTCTACACCAAAATCACTGACTCTCCCAAACAATCTAGGAGTGCTTTTCCCTTCACTATATTTTCCCCCTAATGAATTAGTAAGTTTATTTAGGTATTGATTGTTGACTGCCTTTTTTCTAATGGCAGTGGAAACATTCTCAACAGTCAGTTAATGTGAGGAGATCACTACCATAGCCTAATAGTGACATATGACTATACTAGAATGAAATGAGAGAGTAATAAATGCAGTAACCAAAGTGGTCATAGTGATGGGTTTTTAAAAAATGTTTCAGTGTTTGTTGCAGGCTTTTGGTGTCTATGTGAAGAAGTAAATGATTGAATACTTCTTTGATAGTTGCAATAGAAAACCCAGAAAGGAGAATTTAGCTTTTCATGTGTGTTCCTAAGGGCCACAAAGATGATAACAAGATTGGAATACCTCTCCTAGAGGGAGAGGCTGAAGGAGCTGGGAGTCTTCAGCCTGGAGAAGGGAAAGGTCAGGGTGGGTCTTACCAATGTATAGTAACATTTGAAAGGAGGGCACAAACAGGATGGAGCTAGACTCTTTGCAAGTGGTGCCCAGTAATGGGACCAGAGGCAATAGGCACAAACTGAAACACAGGAGGTTCCCTCTAAGTATCATCAGACATTTTTTGTGCAAGCTGTATCCCTTACAACATTCAAGGTCAGGTTGGACAGGGATCTGCATGATGCCATCTAGTTAAAGATGTCTCAGCTCACTGCGGTGGGGTTGGATTGGATGACCTTTAAAGGTCTCTTCCTACCCAAAGCAATCTGTCATTTGACCGTGAGGGTAACCAAACACTGGCACAGGTTACCCAAAGAGGTTGTGGAGTTTCTATCCATGGAGATATTCCAAAGCCTGCTCTAGGTGGCTCTGCATTGAGCAGAAAGGATGGGACCAGATGACCTCGAGAGGTCCCTGCTAACCTGTTATTGTGTCTCTGCTAATCATATTTCTGAGTAGCTAGAAGTTCAGATGGAAATTAGTTTGTTGGTTTTTTTGACAAAAACTGACTGAATTAATGGCACAGCTACTTTGTTATTATTGTTATTTAAATATGTAATTTCAGAACTTTACAGTGGTAGCAAAAGAAATTAAATTACCACATCTCAGTACCAGACAAAAATTGCGTTCTAGTGAAGCATTGCCACGAAGAGGCCAAACCGAACAAATCAAAAGCAAAGGGGGCAAGATGTTGCACAAGCAGTTAAATCAGTAACAAGTAACAAAAGGTGAAGAGAATGTTAGACAATGCAATGTTGAAGGCTTTCTAGTTCTGGACAAAAAAAGAATACGGAGTCCATTTTTAGAAGGATGACTTTGCAAATCTTTCCTTATGACTCTTTCAGGACAATGCTTCAGTGTTTTAAGAAGTCTAATTGAAAGAGAGAGCAAAGGATGTTAAAAGAATTGGGGTTTGGGATGATGGAGATGATTTCATTGTTTCTTTCTAGTGTAAATTTTAGGAACTTGGAAGCATAAAGGCAGCTTGGAAGATAATTACAAGATGACAGGAATGAATCTGTATTAAAGATAAAACTTTCCAGACTTTGCTTTTATATGAGGAAGACTCAAAGTGTAGGTTGATGATTTAGTGAACATAATCTTCTACATTCTTTTTCCCTTCTTATTTCTTTTTCTGTTGCACTATTGACTTTGTTTCAAAACTTTATTCCTCATCCCCATTGTTAGAAGTTTGTATACACAGATGTTAGATATGTATTTTAGAGAATATCTGTAGTTTCACTGTGTCAGCCTCATGATCTATAGAACTGCTGCAGATAGCAGGGGTGCAGCTGGCAGGGAGAGAACCACTGCGTGCAGAGGGATGGGTACCTGCCATCCCACCTGGCCCCACTCCCAAACTCATGTCACCACTGCTCCACCATTGTGGTATTTGTTTGCAGTCTGTCAAATAAACCCTTTTAGGCACTTGACTCCTGAGGTGGTCAGTGTGGCCAGCAGGTCGAGGGAGGTGATTCTCCCCCTCTACTCCGCCCTGGTGAGACCCCACCTGGAGCAGTGCATCCAGTTCTAGAGCCCCTATTACAAGAGGGATGTGGACGTGCTGAAGGTGTCCAGAGAAGGGCCACGAGGATGCTCAGAGGGCTGCAGCACCTCTGCTATGAGGACAGACTGAAAGAGTTGGGGCTGTTCAGTTTGGAGAAGAGGAGGCTCTAAGGTGACCCTGTTGTGGCCTTCCAGTATCTGAAGGGGGCTACAAAAAGCTGGGGAGGGACTTTTTAGGTTCTCAGGTAGTGACAGGACTAGGGGGAATGGAGCAAAGCTGGAGGTGGGGAGATTCAGATTGGATATGAAGAGGAAGTTGTTGAGCATGAAAGTGGTGAGAGCCTGGAACAGGTTGCCCAGGGAGGTGGTTGGGGCCAGGCTGGCTGAGGCTGTGGGCAGCCTGATCTAAGATAGGATGTCCCTGGGCATGGCAGGGGGGCTGGAACTAGATGATATTTGTGGTCTCTTCCAACCCTAACTGATTCTATGTTTCTGTTCCCTAGGCTGTAAAGTTAGTCACATTACAGGTGCGATTTGGCATCAGTCAGGAGTTAATTGTGCTCAGCCACACCCAGCACCAGCTGGAGTGCAAGGGGGCTTAACTTCTGCTCAATTAGCCACCGCTGGGCCACGACATGGGGAAAAAAACCACTTCCGTGCTTTGTCTTGCCGTATTTAAACCTCTGTAGGGGAAGAGGAGAATGAAGGAAGTTTTGGAGCACTCTTGGGCAGAAGTCTGATGTGGGGTTTTTTTGGCTATCTTGAGGTGTTTGGGTAAGTGCATTCTTTTTATATTTTTGTGTATTTAACAGTTTACAAAAGGTCCTACTTGACTTGTGCTGTTTTCAGCCATCTACTCATGCTAGTGGAAATCAAGTAGGAGTTCTCTGCTTACTAGCTAAGAAGCAGAATAGGCTACAAGCACATAATCTGTATGTGATCTGTTCTAGTTGTTCAGAACTGCTCATGGGTTGAGAAGTACTAGAAAAAGGCAGTGACTAGTGGGTATTGCCTGGTACCTTGCAGATGATTTTACCTAGAATTTATTTCTGAAAAACCCAAAAATGCTACTAGCTACTTTTTTTTCCTTTTTTTACCTTGAAACAACCAACTGGCCCTTTTTAAAATCCCAAGTCTCGCTGAGATAGGCACTTCTCTTTGAAATTTGAGTAGTTCAACTAAACAGAGTAGAGCAGGGCAGTTTCTGAGAAAGAACAAAATGATTTGTCTTGGTGCTCAGAGTGCATTCTAAATCAGTAAATACCTGAAACACCCAAATTCAGGCATCTTGGCTTTAAAATGATGCAAAGTTGGTTGCACAAATTTCCTTCTCTTTGATGCTAGACTCTAATGCTTTTCCATAATCTGTTTTGTGTGTTGTAGAAATGATTTAATTTGTGTTTGCATGGTTAAATAATCCCATAATAGTTGTTCTTAGGATAGTGGGTTGTTGTATTTATTGAAGTAGTAAGTAAGAATGAAAACAAGTGCAGATTTAGCTGTGTAATGTAAATTTGCTCTAAAAAGCAAATAAAGCTCAGAGGGAGCTACAAGGAAACCCCTGAAACCTCCAAAATGCCTACATTTTAGGCTCTCATTTATCCATAATCTCACTTAAGTAGCAGTTACTGTCTCCAAAACTGTACCTTCACGGGACTGCAAAGCAGATTGCACGTGTAGACAGTGAATGAAATAGGTTTGAATGTAATAATTTATCTTTATTTGCTGTTGGGTTTTTTAAAATTATTTTAAAAGGCTATATTAAATGATATTTTCACCTTTATTGCTAGACCACAGTTGAAGTAATCTGAAATAATATAATTCTGGCATTAATGCCAGAATTGTTTGCTATGCTTTTTTTATTAAGCCAAACATTACTTGATACGTCTTGAGGAAAAAGTAACTTGAGCCTCAATAATAGAATCACCTTTTACTAAGAGGCATTTATTTTGCCCAAGAGTTGAGAGTCTTGCTCAGTAAGAGTTCTGTAACTATATTCTAATTTCTCCAAAGGCACTGCAGCTGCCCTACAGCTCTAGGCATAGCCTAACTTAGTCCTCATATTTGGGTTTTCCCAGAATATAAAGTATTCTATAAGTCTGTAAATGAAGCAGAAATTCGAAGACAGCCTCTAGCATAGATGTCCACTTGCCCCACTCCCCTTCTTTATTCCTATTCTCCTGGTTTTGCTGGGCTAGAATCCTAGGCTGAGCATGGGCTGCAGACCATTAGCAGTTTCAAGTCAGCCAGGACAGCTTACTCAGGTGGTCTCACAGCTGTATCCCAGACCATGCTCAGTATCAAGGCAGTTATCCTCTTTTTGTAATCTTCTTTGTGAGAGGTTTAGGTATAAGTACAATAATTGTTTTTAAAAGTCAATGTATCAGTACTCTAGAGGACATTCAAATAGTAGATGGCACCAGAATTACTGAAATCAAATTGTGAGTGTAAACCTTCATGCAGTAATTAAAGCTGACAGGTCCAGACTTGGGTCCCAATCTATATCCTGGATTGCTGTGTAAAAACAACAGAAAAGCCCTTTAGGGCTGTATTTTCACTTTATGTAGCTGTAAATGAGTCAGATAACACAGTCATTAAGCAATTCTGAAGGATAATCTCTTTCCACAATTATGGCTTATTCCTGTTTGTAACTAGATGCATGATATAAAATTCCTTCACAGCCCTTGCAGACCGTCAGATATGTACATTCTCATTCCAAGTTGTTATATTTCTGGATGTATCTTAGCTTTCTTGATCATCTTTTGTAAAACTGAGGACTCCTTTGATTTAAAAATGTTCACTGCAGGAAGAGAAGGTACTAAAGTCTCTGAGAATTTTACTGCAAATTCTGTTTTAATGGCTAGCCAAAGCTATGGTGGAGACATGTAGTGTATATTTAACTATGCATTTCATGGATAAAATGGTGACAATATGTACTGGGTTTGACTGAGCTAGGGCTAATTCTCTCTAGAGTATCTTTCATAGTGCAGTGTTTTGTAGTAACATAGCTGGGTGTTGATAATATGCCAGTGTTATGGCTACTGCTGAGCCAAGCCCTAAGGCTGTGCTTTTCCAACATTTCCCACCCAACAGCAAGCCCAGGGATGGGCAAGATATTGGGAGGGGACACAGCTGAACCAGCTGATGCAAACTGACCAAAGAAGTATTTCAGCTCCAGTATGAAAGAAGGAAGTATGGGGAGCATTTGTTGGTTGTCTGGAGCAATTGCTATGCACTTTGAAGCCCTGCTTCCCAGGAAGGGACTGAACATAATCTGCTGATGGGTGGTAGAGAATGGTTATCTTTTCTCCTGCTTCCACAGAATCAACCTGGTTGGAAAAGACCTTGGAGATCATTGTGTCCAACCTGTCATTTAACACTTTGTAATTAACTAAACAATACACAGCCTTTGCTTTTGCCCTATTAAACTTATGTCTTGACTCATGGGGCTTTGGTTATGTTTTGCCTCTCCCCTGTCCATCTAAGAAGGGGAGTGATAGCAAGGCTTTGGGGGACATCTGGCCCAAAGCCAGGGCCAAAACGCCAGCTGCCCTTAACCATAGTCCCTTAAATTTTGTCTTTGAAATCAGAGATGACTTTGTTGTGCTGTTGCTGACTTGTAGCCTACACCAAAATCACTGGCTCTCCCAAACAATCCAGGAGTGCTTTTTCCTTCACTTTTTTCCCCCCCAGATGAATTTGTCAGTTTATTTTTATATTGATCATTTACTGCCTTTTTTCTAATGGCAGTGGAAACATTCTCAAGTCAGTTAACGTGAGGAGATCACTACCATAGCCTGATAGTGACAACATGACTGTGTTAGAAAGAAATGAGAGAGTAATAAATTCAGTGAGTAAAATTTTCATAGTGATGGGATAGAAAAATATTTTTTCTAGTCTTTTGGTGTCTTTGTGAATAAATTACCCCAAGTAAATGATCCAGTACTTCTAGATTTTCGTTTTTTCCTGGTTGCGATAGAAAACCCAAAGAAAACTTTAAAAGAAAAAAAAGCAAACCACAAACACCCTCCCCTCCCCTCTCCCCCCCTCAAAAAAAAAAAAACCAACCAAGCCCCCCCCAGTAAATTGAAGTTTTGGCTCTGTGTGTTCACAGGGTTTTCTGCTTCATTTTTCATTTAAGCACACAGGTTACTAGACAGTGACTGAAGTGATGCCTTTGTAGCCAAGTCCATGGGCTGGTGTATTTTGGCTTATTCAGACCCTGTCTGAGGTGATTCTGTTTTCAGAGATTGCTGGCAACAAGGAAGCATGACATAAGTCATCTAAATAATGTGCTTGTGTTGCTTAAGGGGCTGTCCTCAAACTACGGGAATAATTATGCAATGTTTCTTTTCTCTTGTAAGAGTTTTTTGCTGTTGGATATTATCAGCCCAGATGGTTCCAAGTGTGAGATAACTTTTTAAACTGATGTTTTCCAACTGTTTCTCCTATCTCTACAGCTGTAGTAATTTCAGCTGTACCTCATTACTTGCCAGCTCTTGGTTTAGGCTGCTGTTGGAGCTTCTTGGCAAGCTGTATGTTAAACACCGTTTTCCAGGCTCATTTGTGTGATGGTTGCTAGAACTGTGGAAGCAAAGCAGAAAAGATTTTTTTAAATGCATCTCTGTTTTCCAACTTCCCCTGTATTGGACTTTTTAAGGCTTTGCATGAAGTCATCCTGTTTATTTTTTTCTATAATAGCTTCTAAACAGGGCTTTACTTTTGGTCATTGAAACACAAGTGGCTGACATACCAAAGGTTGAAACAAATACTGTTTGAAAACAGCTGAAATTAATCATCCGAAAGAACTTTTATATAAAACATATACAAATTCACTTTGCTGTCTGAGAAAAATAACAACCGTCACCCCAGATAATGAGTCCAGCATCAATTATGCAGTTCAGAGAAATTTTGTTTCTGGCAAAAAAAAAAAATTACTATGAGGAGAGCCAGATAGCAGACTCTGTTTTCTAAGAGTCTCTGTCCTTGGGAGTTTCAAGACTGGGATGGGTAAAGCCCTAAGCAATCTGGTCTGACTTCATAGCTGACCCTGCTTTGAGCAAGAGGTTGGCATGACTGCTTTCCTGAGGCAGCTTCCAACCTCACTTAGCCTTTCAAAGCTGTGAAATCCAGACAGGTCACTTGCTGCCACTGAAAATGAAGTAATTGTATTGTAGCACATGCAGCTTTCTTTTAATCAGCTGCACCTTCTGCAAAGCTGAATGGGGAGTAGGACATAAAGAAGGGGAACATCTGGAAGTGAAAGAAACAAGATGTAGTGCTTAGTGCAGGGAAACTTTTATTCCTAAATGTTTAGATTTGGTGGTGCCAAAAATGTTGTCGTTCATAACAGTCAAATATAAAGAGTTTATCAGTTTGCAGTTTGTGAAAGGGTAGGTTAGCTGTCAGAAGTCAAGGTGTGCCTTTGCAATTCTCTGGTGAAAATGTGTCCTGTACTTGAGAGAAGTAAGAATTGAGATTTATTGTGAGAAAGGTGATAGATTTCTAGGTGTGAAGAATAGATGGTTCTGAGGTGAAACAGCTTGGTGCAGAATGCTGTCCAGAAAACCAAGAAGATAAAAGGCCTGGGAAATTAATAGTCACTCTTTACAGAAGCACAGAATTAACCAGGTTGGGAAAGACCTCTGAGACAATTGAGTCCAACCTATTACCCGACACCATCTAACCAACTCAACCATGGCACCAAGTGCCATGTCCCCTCTCTTTTTAACCACCTCCAAGGATGGTGACTCCACCACCTCCCTGGGCAGCCCATTCCAATGCCAATCACTCTCTCTGGCAAGAACTTCCTCCTAACATCCAGCCTATACCTCCCCTGGCACAGCTTGAGACTGTCCCCTCCTTCTGTTGCTGGGTTCCTGGGAGAAGAGCCCAATCCCACCTGGCTACAACCTCCCTTCAGGTAGTTGCAGACAGCAATGAGGTCTGCCCTGAGCCTCCTCTTCTGCAGGCTGCACACCCCCAGCTCCCTCAGCCTCTCCTCACAGGGCTGTGCTCCAGGCCCCTCACCAGCCTTGCTGCCCTGCTCAGGACACAGTCAATGTCTACTTGGTATGCATTTAGTTACTTTCTGAGATTTTTAAATACCAGTTTTAGCATTTCATGTTGTGCATGTCCAGTGTTCATAGTTCACTTTTATTAGTCACCCAGTCTATCACTAAGCATTTCTCTTGCAAACAGCGAAGCAGTTGGAGCCCAGGCTGTGGATTATTTACAATAGTGAAATTTAGAATTGTGAATTTCAAGGTACTTCTGTATTTGTCAACAGACTGGTTTGTGTTTCTGATTAGATGAAACTGCCACAGGAGATCTTGGTTACTAGAGGATAAACAACATATGGTTATAGACATCTGGTCTTAAGTTTTCACTCGGGCTTCACTTTTGTCACTTAATATTGGTCTGTGTCTATACTTAAGTGTCTTCATATTTTTAGCATGATGTATGCCTGCTAAAAGCTTTTAAAAATATTTTGCTACCTGAAAAAGTGAGATCAACTTAGGCTAACACAGGGTAGCAACTGTATGTTGTATTTAGCTTCTTGAGGTCATGAACTGTTTTGTATAATGGTTAGAAGTGGCTGGTATGATGCCATATCATGCTGTCCTTTACAAGGAAAGAGACAACTATGTCTCAAAATTTGCAATTTGAACAAAGTGTTTTCATTGATCAGATCCTGTCATCCTGTGAAACGACACCGAACGGTTCCTGAACTGAGTTTATAAGGAGCCGAAGCAGTGGTAAAAAATACCTATCAAAGAGAAAGGCTGTCAGCGTTTCCTTGGTTTTGAAAACGTTGGTGTTCGGCAGGAGCAGCTCTCAGCCTCCCGGCGCCGTGCAGCTGCTGTCTCCCGGACGCAGGCAGCCGCCGGGAGCGGGCGGAGCGGAAGGCAGCGGCGCGGGAGCGCCTCACGGCGGCAGGCAGGTGGGGGCGAGCCGAGCGGAGCTGCACCCCGCGGCCACCTGCGCACAGCCCTCTCTGCTCACAGGCGGCGACGCAGAGCCCTGGGCCGCGGAAAGGCCGCGCAGGTAGGGGTGAGCGGAAACCAGCTGCTTCCTCCAGCCTCCTATGCTCTCCTGCTTACTCCGAAGCTCCCTTGTGTTCCCTAAACCACTCGTGCAGCAAACCCTGGGCCGAGCGCATCCAGTTCCACCCCCGCGCCATAGGCAGGGACACATCCCACCGGAACAGGTCGCTTAAGGCCTCATCAAACCTGGCCTTGAACACCTCCAGGGAAGGAGCAACAACAGCCTCCCTGGGCAACAGGGCCCAGTGTCTCACCACCCTCATGGCGAAGAACTTCCTCCTAACATCGAGTTTCCATCTTCCCTCTTCCAGTTTAAACCCATTCCTCCTCGTCCTGTCATTAAAAGACCTTGTGAATAGTCCCTCTGCAACCTTCCTGTAGCCCCCTTCAGATACGCGAAGACTAAGGTGTCCCGGAAGCTTTCTCTTCTCCAGGCTGCAGAGCCCCAACTCTCTCATCCTGTCCTCAGAGCAGAGCTGCTGCAGCTCTCTCAGCATCTTGGTGACCTCCAGTGGACTGGCTCCAACACTTCAATGTCCTTCTTGTATTGGGGTCTCTGGAACTGCAGACAGTACTCCAGGTGAGGTCCAAGGAGAGAGCAGAGCCAAGGGGCAGAATCCCCTCCCTTGCCCTGCTGCCCACGGCTGCTCTTGCTGCAGCCCAGCACACAGTTGCTGTCTGGGCTGCACTCACACTGCAGCCTCATCTTGAGCTTTGCAACAACCCATACTCCCAGGTCCTGTTCCTCAGGGCTGCTCTCAACCATTCCCCACCCAGCCTGTGTTTGTGCTTGAGATTGCTGTGACCCAGGTCCAGGACCTTACACTTGGCCTATTGTTGAGTTTGGGTGCTTGTTTGGGGTTTTTTTTGTTGTTTGTGTGCCTTTTTTTGCTTGGATTTTGTGTTTTTCAGTGCAACAATATCAGAAGTATGTTTATTGCTTGCCTGATATGTGGACTTTATTGTAACTGAGGTTTTATTTATATTAAATGACAAATACACTAATTTTTGTTATACAGAGAAGCATTCATTAGGAAAAAACAATTTCTCTGAGATCAAATGCATTGTAAGTTTAATTTTCAGAACATTGCCTGAGGTAATAGCTTGATGTTTTCTTGAAACTGATCTGATTAGTTCTCAGAATTATACTGAGAAATGTCACTTACTGTGGAAAATACCTTTTTAAGCATTGAATCTCAGAAAAGAGTAATTTTTTCTTTGCAGGTTGCTTTGTGGCGATGTGGCAAGGACAATAGTTAGCTCTAATTGTGTATTGAGCTTGGTTTTATGTGGTTATGGAATCAATTCAGAATCTTAACAGAAAAATGATATAGATTGAACCAAATCCACTGTGCTATTTTTGTGAAGGTGACCTTAAAGAGTAGTTGTAAATACTTTCAAGTTTAACATTTCATTATTCTCTTGTAATTCTCAGGACATGAAGCTCAGGTTTGCCTGTGCAATGTCTCTATTAAACAAAGTGGGCATTTTCATTTGTGTTAGTGACAAAGATGTGTATAAGCAGGTGTGGGGTTTGAATGAGTGAATACATATAATTAAGTTATATAATGTAATTTAAAGGGCTTGATAGTATAAGTAGTTTGCCTATACCATCATAAAGTACTATAAAGATTTCAGTGGGCTTAGCAAATCTTACTGAAATGGAGAGGAGCAGAGGAAAAAATGATTCACCCAAGGTGAATTAAGAATGGCAGCGATAAGACCCAGGTTTCTGTAGCCCCAGTCATATGACCTTCCTTACTCTTAATCAAAGTCCCTTTCAAGCAATGTTAGTTTTAATTAAGGGAAAACTACTCCTATCTTTAAGCTTCATTAAGGGGTTATTAAGAAACTAGGGAGGTAAAATAAGGATGTGGAGTTATTTATGAGAACCTTAATTGCTGTTTATCACAGAATCACAGAAATCTGGTTAGAAGAGATCTCAAAGCTCATCCAGTCCAACCCTCAATCCACATTAGGGTCAATCCTAAACCATATCCCTAAGCACCAGGTCCACAGGCTGCTTAAACACCTCTAGGGACGGTGACTCCACTTTCCTGGGCAGACTGTTCCAATGTCCAGTAAGCCTCTTTGTGAAGAAATACTTCCTCATGTCCAGCCTGAACGTCCCCTGGTGCAGCATGAAGCCGTTTCCTCTAGTTCTGTTGCTTGCCACCAAGGTACAGAGGCTGCTGTCTCCCTGCTCCAACCTCCTTTCAGGTCACTGTAGAGAGCGATGAGGTCTCACCTCAGCCTCCTCTTCTCTAGACTGAATATCCACAGCTCACTCTGACCCTCTTCAGAGCCCAGGTGCCTTCACCACTCTTACTGCCCTTCTCTGGACATGTGCCAACAACTTAGTGTCCTTATGAGGGGCTGAGATCTGAACATGGTACTCGAGGTGTGGCCTCACAAGTGCCGAGGACAGGGGACAATCACCTTGCTGCTGGCCACTGTTTCCACCCCAAGCCAGTTTGCCATTGGCTTTCTTGGCCACTTGGGCACACTGCCAACTCATATTTAATTGACTCTCAAGCAATACCCTCATGTCCCTCTCCAAGTCACAGCTTTCCAGCCACACATCCTCAAGTGTTTAGGTTGTTGTGACCCAGGTGGAGGACCTGGCCCTTGGCCTTGTTAAACTTCATATGGTTAGCCTTGGCCCATCAGTCTAACCTGTCCAGATCCCACTGCAAAGCCTCCCTACCGTGTGTCAGATTGGCATGGCCACCCAGCTTGGTGTCTTCTGCAAACTTACTGGGGGTGCACTCAATCCCCTCACCCAGATTATTGACATGGATATTAAAGAATGAACCCTGGGGGATAGCACTGGTACCTGGGTGCCAGATGGACTTTACTCCATTCACCACTGCTCTTTGGGCCCCGTTGTCCAGCCTGCTTTTAATCTAGTGCAGGATGCACTTATCCAAGCCTTGTGCCATGAGATTCTGGAGGAGAATGCTTTTTGTAAGCCATAATGGTCTTCTGTATCCCAATTTAACGGCAAAGGACCCTAACTTCTGTTGAATCCTTATGGAACAAAAGGATGCTAGTTGTTTTCTCAAGGAGCTTTGCAAATACGCATTTCACTTTAAAAAAATAAAACCACTTACATGACTGATTTGACTTTAAGCATTTTTGAGGTCTGAAAACAACAGAAGGGTTTTAATTGTGTGTGTGTGTGGGAAATAGTTGAACGCAGCACTTGATAGCATGAAAAATTATGTATGTTGTAACTGAAATGTAGCTAGATGGAAGGTAGTGCCTAAGATGATTGGAAATGCTAAGTTTTCAGATGCTTTCTTTTTACACTGAAATACTGAAGCAAATGACTTGGTTTTATGTAATTGCATGGTTTTGGTTTGGGCTCTTCTTTCATTTGTGTTTCATTTAAACATAATGAAGTTTTTCATTTCAGTCTTTCATCCAAAAGCAGAGGTGTGAAGACAGTTCAGAGAAAATGCTTGACTTCTGTGGGGGTGTGCCTTCTAAAGGAAGAGGAAGAGAAAATGTGATTTTTTTAGAGGCTGTTCAAAACCAAGCAGTTAAAATTGTTGATGTTTTCTGGGGAGTGAATCTGCAGCACCATATGTGAGCATTTTAAAATAGTCTTTTTAATTGCACAATGTTTTAAAATTTGCAGCATATGCTTGTTTGTTGTGATGGCTAATTGGTATCTACTAGATTTTCATGACACTCAGAAGCAGGAGCTGTGCTCCAACATTATGGCTTTTTTTCTGGAAGTGATGGTCATTGAAAATTACAAGCACTAAGAGGTAGGGGCAAGATGGGCACTAAGGAGGCATTTTGTTCTGAAGTTCATATATTTCAGGTTGCCTGTGGTCCCTAAGGAAACTGAAGGTAAAGCAGTCTCCTCAATTTCTTTTGAAACTACTTTTCCAAATGGCTTTAATCATCTCAGAGGTAGGGGACAGAGGTTGTGTCCTGGAAATGCATTGGTCTGGTTGGTTGGTTTCTTTTTCTCTGTTATCTTCATTAGGCACTCACCAACATGCCTTATTCCTGGCCAGTTCCTTCACTGTTCCTAGAGGGGATAAAACAGCTTTTATCTGCTTCTGCTCTGTCTGCACTTGCACTAACTGCAGAGCTCTTGTTCTGAGTCATTTCTTTTATGTCTTTGGTAATCTGGATTCTAAGCAGTTGGCTTTGTTTCCAATCCTACTGAATGAATGGAGCCAGGGAGCAAGGAAGGGCTAGCAGTTCCAAGTCCAAGTGTGGCTCTGTCCATTATTTTAATAAAGAGAAAAAAAAACCCAACACAACACTTTCTAACACTTCCCTCAGTGCTGTGCTTTAGGAATATGTCAGTCAAGGATTCTTTTCTTTGTTGTCTTGACATTTTTACTCTTTCTGACTTTCCAAATTGGCTGCATTTAAGCAGGATGTTACTCCTCTGTGGTGTTATTCACTATAAAGGTATGATATGCATTTGTTACACTGAATGCAAACATTTAACCCTCCCCAGCAATGACACTTGCATGGAAACTCTGCTGTCTGCCTTGAAAGAATCAGCCATGTTTGGAGTAGACTTCATCTGTGTTTAAACTAGCAGCTGCACTGGAGTTCTTGAATGGAGAGACAGGGCTTTCTTGTTCCAGTCAGAAAATGTGCACAAACTAGAAATCTCTGTAAGCTTAAAAGGTACAAAAACTTTGGACTCTGTGTTTTTCAGAGTTTTTTCCTCATTTGGATTCAGTGTCCTATGTAACAGATTCACACAGAGTGACTCTAGGGAGCTATAAATGCAGGTGAAGGGTAAGCTGTTACTTAGGCTTGCACTTAGTTTCACTTGAGCTGATCCCTTTAGGAATAGATTTCATCAGCCTTGCTGCTGTCTAGGAAGATACATTAAGTCCTATTTGTAGGCTATGGTATGATTGGAGAAAGGGGTGGAAGACTTATGGCTGCCCAGTCTACCATAGGGCTTTCATCATATCAAAGATTGGGATGCCAGCTCTGTTTTGCCTGGTAAATTCTTTTCCAAAGAACAGGCAAATTATTCATCCAGATGGATTTAGCATCTGGAAGAGAAGCAGACCACAGGAGACTGAACTTTTTAATACACTGATACTGTGCTACCAAAAGTAATTTATTTCCCATTGCTGTGTTGAGAAAAGGACACTTGCTGTGTTTTCCCTGTCTTTTTGGTTCTAGCAGAGGACCTGTGCCTAAATGCCTTTAGAAAATTTGCACAATTGAGACCAGTATCTCTAGGGTTTTCTTAGTTTTGCTCCTGAAAGCAAATGCAAGAGGGAAGTAATCCTGAGTATTGGCTTAAAGGAAGTGTAGCCTCCAATAACCATTCTTTCCTAGCTGGGGATCTGCTTTTTTTGTTCAGGAATTGAAGTGTGGTGCTTTGGCTTCTCAAGATTAGGCTGGTACCTGTTAAAGCACCTGTGAGATTTGGGATACCAGTACTGCACTTTCCCAAACCACTATCTTCTTGTAGTTGCTGAGATGAGATGTTCACTCATAAGCCTTTCTTGTGGCCTCCTTGCTGTGCAACAAAGTATGACCATGAGTTGGTTGTTGTAAGGGTCATGTATTTGGATTACTATGTTATGTGTGTTTTAAAGTAAATAGGAATACATGACTATGTGAGCATGTAAACAAGTATGTAGTATGTAAGGAGTGTTTATATATGTGCTGGTAAAACGCTCTTCCACATTGAAAATGTATGATTCCCCCTTCTTTAGTCATCCATTTTCCATCTAGTGATCACATTTTTACACATGGTAGAATTATAGAATCAGCCAGGTTGGAGGAGACCTCCAAGCTCATTCAGTCCAACCTAGCATGCAGCCCTAGCCAGTCAACTAGACCATAACACTAAGTGCCCCATCCAGTCTTGTCTTGAACACCTCCAGGCATGGTGACTCCACCGCCTCCCTAGGCAACCCATTCCAATGCCAATCACTCTCTCTGGCAAGAACTTCCTCATAACATCCAGTCTAAACCTCCCCTGGCACAGCTTGAGACTGTGTCCCCTCCTTCTGTTGTTGGTTGTCTGGGAGAAGAGCCCAACCCCACCTGGCTACAACCTCCCTTCAGGTAGCTGTAGAGAGCAATGAGGTCTGCCCTGAGCCTCCTCTTCTGCAGGCTGCACACCCCCAGCTCCCTCAGCCTCTCCTCACAGGGCTGTGTTCCTGGCCCCTCCCCAGCCTTGCTGCCCTTCGCTGGACACCTTCCAGCACATCAGCATCTCTCTTGAATTGAGGGGACCAGTGCCAAGTATAGGGGCAGAATAACTTCCCTGGTCCTGCTGGCCACGCTGTTCCTGATCCAGGCCAGGATGCCATTGGCTCTCCTGCCCACCTGGGCACACTGCTGCCTCCTGTTCAGCTCCTATCTCCCAGCAGTTCCAGGTCCCTCTGCCTGGCTGCTCTCCAGATGCTCTGTCCCCAGCCTGTAGCATTGCCTGGGGTGGTTGTTGTAGTATTTCTGCAAACAAGCTTGTATATTAAAAAAACTGAAACAATGAAGAAGAGTGAATATTTCTTATTATGTTCTGTCTTTTAATAGATGAAAGTAACCTTTCCATTGCTTCCTTCTTGCACATTGGTTCCCTTAGGATTTTATACCATTGGAAGTTCAGTGGTAAAACAAGCACCTGCAGATGTGTGGCATCTTAGTTTTCAATTGCTTAATTTCCCATTAATTTTCCCTGTAGTTACTTTAACTCTTTTGATGAAGGCCAAACAAAATAATATTGGATGCTTAAATATAGGTAACATTTACAGAAAATTATTTTAAATCTGAGTGAGCTGCTGCTTGAAAAATGATTTTAAATATCTGTCTAGGATGCTGCTCTTTGTCTTGAAGTATTTCCATTTATAATGGGAAATTTTGTAAAAATAAGCAACTTAGGAGAAGTCTAAGATTTCTTAGTGCTTTAGCATTGTACAACAGTTGCTACCAACTTTCTTCCACTGCTACGATAGCTTTGAAAATAAATGTAGTATTTCACGTCAATATTTCTTCAAATAGAAAATACTGAGGTAGTGTTTGGCCTTATGCAAAAGCATAAAAATGATAAAAAGTCATATACTTTAGCATGCTGCTTATATTGCCTTTGTTCACACATGCAGTTGGTGCTTCTTAGATTTAAGTGCTCTGCAATTTTAGATAACAGTACCAAATTTATACTGTTTCAAATTGTGTATTAAGTTAATAGACCAAACCTCACTTTTTTCCCCTTTACTTGAAATTTCTGTATCTCCACTGAAGTTAGAACAATCCTTTATTTGGAGAAGCACAAACAGATGGATTAAGAAACAAATGCAGAAGTGCTTCAAGATGGCGTTAGCTGTTCAAGCTGTATTTGAAGCTACTCTCTTGGGATCTGTGCTAGAAATAACTGTCATGTTATATATGCTTTATTATATATTTCCTTATAATTAAGGATAAAAGGGGATGTTGATTTTGTTCTAGGCCTATTATTATGTAATAAATTCAGGAAACTAATTGGCTAGTGAACGGAAGTATCCCATCGTATTTAATCATCTAAATGGGTGTATTTCATTGTAGTTGAAGTTCTGTTACCATAATTCTTTATATGCGTGTACTTAAAATGCCATGCATTATAATTTGCTGGTGGTATGAACCGGAAGAAAGGATGCCTTAAGGTTTCCAAAGCCTCAATTATGAGTGTGATGATCATTTCAAGAAGTTCTATAAAAATTTCTTGGTCTACTTGTCATGCAGTTTCCATTTAAGTCAGGAGAAGTTATATAGCTAAAATCACACTGAATTCATTGCAAATCTAGGGCACGCTTAAGGGGCACTTCAACTGAGCAAATAAATCATTGCTTTGACTGTGGCTATATTAAACGAGAGATGGGAGTGAATAGCTTTTAGTTTATTGCTCATTTGAAAGCTAGAGAGAAAAATGGCCTTGCTACCTGCCAAGTTCTTCCCCTCTGCCCAGACTTCCTAAAAATGATTATTTGAAATGGCAGGAGTTACTTTGATTTCAAGAGCTTTTCTTTTCTATCTTTTTTTTTTTTTTTTTCCCCAACAGCTCTTAATATTTTTTGTTTTGTTCCTGTGATGTGTTTGATATCTTTAAAAATTGGCATGAGTATAAACTCATATGGTTTGAAACAGGCTCCACAGAAAAAGTCAATTCATGATAATTTGGAACTTCATTCAAAGTCTGATCACTAAAATGTTCTCTTGAGTTGCTGAATCTGTCTCTGTTTCTTGATATATGAACCTGTTAGGTTTCTTCAGGCAAATTTTTAAGTTCTGGTTTTTTTTGTATGTACTGCAGAGACATCTTAACTGCAAATTAGAGAATCGTGTAATCAGCCAGGTTGGAAGAGATGTCCAAAATCATCCTTTCACCCAGCCCTATCCAATAGAATCAGATGCTTATGTGTGACACAATATTGAAAAACGGTAATTTCAGGTTTTTAGCAATTTCCTAATCGTTAAATTTGCAGATATATCCTTATTGTTATGCAATTAAATGAGGAAAATCAAATGCTGCATTCTGTTGTTGCCTTCCACAGTAGTACATTTAATACATCAGCTGCGTTTGCTCTGAAACTAGCAAAAAGAGTAGAAAATGTTACTTGTTTTCATAGTAGAGCTTTTCATTATAGAAGTAATGATGGGTTCACTGTGAGTTTTTGCTTGCCTTCTTTTTATTTTCTTACTGGGCTATTTTTGAGATTCTGACACCACCATGCATGTCAAGTAGGCAATACTTCGAGGCTTTTGTGAAAAAATTAAGACTGAATTATTTCCCCCCTTTATTCCCTATTTTAAAGTGTTTGTTGCTGTTTTCTTTGAATCCATATTATGAGAAAGCACTTTCCATACTCAGGAGTTCCAGTTAAGACCATAGGTGACTAAATGGGCACCTTGTTACAAGGACAAATGAGTGTTTTCTGACCAGTGTCTTGTGCTGGATGCTGGGATGAACATGCTCATTTGTACTTTGGCAAGGTAAGATGTTACTTCCATAGAGTTTTCAAGTGTTATGTTTGAGGTTGAGTGACTACCAATACCAGGAATAGAAGCTCAAAACAGTTTTCCAGGAACAGAAAAATAAGCCAGTTTAGATCAATTACTGTTAACTGTTTGAAGTTGATTCAGATTTTATTAATGTGTGAAACAGAGAAGGAGGCATTGATAATAATTATTGTCATCATGTATCTAAGGGAAGACTCTGCCAAAGTTAAACTTTGTCTTGGGTTTAGTAATAAGTTCCCAATGTGTGCTTAGTGTTTGTTGCAGTGGTTGTACTAGGTTTTGAGGAAATTAGGTAAAGCATTCCTGACACTTAAAGCCTTCTGCTAAATTAAAGATTTTCTGATTACTGGAGTGTTTCACTGTTATAAGATGGTTATCTTGAAGCACTATACTTAAATTTGTTTTAGCTACAAAGCATGAAGCAGACTGTTATTGGCAGCTTACGGATATGTTCTTGTCCTTTACCTGTTCCATTAGGAGTAGTAAAGAAATGCGCATTTGGGTATTGTGAAGTAGAATTGGTATCATCCACATGGTAATCAGTGGTTAAAAATAAATGAATATTACCAATTTGATGTAACATTTTTATGGGTTCTACCTTTGTCTTTGAACAGAATCCTCCTTGTAATGACATCGAGTCCTGTAAAACCAGAAAAATCTGGTTTTGGCTGATATTGCATCTTCCCCTTTGATTTTCCTTTGAGGGTCTGCCCAGCTAAGTCTTCATGTTGTTTAAGCTATTTCAGTCTTGGGTCCATCTAAATTAAGGAATCTCCTTAATAAAGATTTAAATGCCAGGGATATATGACAAGTAAGATGTAACCTTTGTGACTGTTTTCTTTCATTAAAATGCTGAGCAGTGAGATAAGTTGTAGCAGTCTAGCAATTTCTGCTTGATGAAGATGCTATTGTAGGCAATGATGCTGCCAGATAAATGTAATGAGATATTTTGCAGAAGCAAGTGCCAGGCCTCAGCTGATGTGCATACTGATACAATGATTTTTTTTTCCATGAGCATGGGAGGTGCTTGGTTTTGCAGTAAGTATAAGCATATGCAGGTGATGCTTAATTAAGAAAGTTCATTCCTGTTTTTGCCTCCATCATTGAAGATCAAGGGCTGAGGTTGTGTGTTTGCTGCACCCAGAAGTCCCCATGTATCTCTGTGCAGTAGAACCTTCTGTTGCTAGTACACACATGGTGTGAGAATTTAGATATGGCTGCAGGGTCAGAGTTACGCTCCAAATGCAAGTCAAGGTAGCCAAAGGCTTGCCTATAGTAAAAATATGTGTTCCATAAGAAATTATATGCTCTGCTGGGAGCTGAGTGGGGAGAAAACCCAAATGACAATAGAGGTTTGGCAGTTTCCATGATGGCCAGAGGTCTGGCTAAAAGTTGATAGGTTGGGGTTTATATAGCTCTGTGGTGGTTATTTCCTAGTTAATGTCCATGACAATGTACTCTCTAAAATAACAGTGGTACAGCACTGACAGTCTTGGTTGGAAAAAAAAAAATTGGACTAATTCTGGTAATTTTGTCATCTGATAAGTTTGAATAAGGGAAGGAAAATGCGGTTTTTATTATTGTGGCAGTACAATTGAAACCCCTTCCCACTCCACAAAGGTGGAGAGAATGGGATGAAGTGAGCCAGGAGAAGTACCTCCCCTTCCCTGGCCTGAGGATTGGTGGATTCATATGGACCTGTCGCAGAATCAGAACGTCAGGGGTTAGAAGAGACCTCAAAGCTCATCCAGTTCCAACCCCTGCTATAAGCAGGGACACCTCCCAATAGAACAGGATGCTCAAGGCCTCATCCAACCTGGCCTCAAACACCTCCAGGGAGGGAGCAGCCACAGCCTCCCTGGGCAACCTGTGCCAGTGTCTCACCACCCTCACTATAAAGAACTTCCTCCTAACATCCAGTCTAAATCTTCCCTCTTCTAATTTAAACCCATTCCTCCTCATCCTGTCATTATCAGACCTCATAAATTGTCCATCCCCAGCCCTCCTGAAGTCCCCTTCAGGTACTGGAAGGCTACTATAAGGTCTCCTGGAAGCCTTCTCTTCTCCAGGCTGCAGAGCCCCAACTTTCTGTCTGCATAGCAGAGCTAGTGCAACCCTCTCAGCATCTTGGTGGCCTCTTCTGCACTGGCTCTGACACTTCCATGTTCTTCTTGTGTTGGGGACTCCAGAAATGCACACAGTGCTGCAGGTGGGGTGTGAGGAGAGCAGAGCAAAGGGGCAGAATCCCCTCCCTTGCTGTGCTGGCCACACTGCTCTTGCTGCAGCCCAGCACACAGTTGCTGTCTAGGCTGCACTCACACTGCAGCCTCATCTTGAGCTTTGCATCAGTCCAGGTCCTGTTCCTCAGGGCTGCTCTCAGCCATTTGCCACCCAGCCTGGAGTTGTGATTGGGATTGCTCTGACCCAGATGCACTTGCACTTGGCCTTGTTGAATGTCATGAGGCTGGCCTTGAGGTTGGTCTTGGTTTTGGCTGGAACAGGAGTTCTTGAGTGGTTGGCTGAGCTTTAACCCTCAGCAGTTTCTTTGCTTTTGTTTGGTGTTTTGCACTGGGTGTGTTTAGAAAATTGCAGTCGCCACACTATTTGTGTATACCTGTCAATAGTATAAATTGGAGGTGTTAATGCTTCCTGTTAAAAGAGGGAATTAAGATGCTGCCTGTGTTACCTACAGCTTGAAAGATCAGGACAGTAGTTGTCATCTGGCCAGTGAAAATAGCTGCAGAACGTCATAGTCTGTAGTTGGAAGGAAACCTAATGAATTCGTGCAGTTCATTACAATTATAGTTAAGCTTTCTCTGGAATTCATTCCTGCCTGTAGCAGATCCCAGAGATAGGCATTATCTGCCAAGAATTCCCTCTTCCTGCCTGTGAAAAATGCAATGCTTGGAAGCTGTTAAATTGTTTGTGTGGCTGGGGTAGAGAAGGGTAAGACAGTTGGTCTTCAGAAAGACATTGCATGCAAGTGGTCTGCACTTGTATGGACTGCCCAGCGCTGTGTACTTCACACAGAGCATGTGTTGCCAGGTGTCACAGAGCAGCAGTACAGGATAAAAGCACTTCCAGTTTTACCTCCCATGCATACTGTGTTACAGAAGGCACAAACTAGCTTTTACAGCAAAGTCCTAGGCTAGTATTTCATAAGTAACATTTCAGTGACTTTTGTGTGTACTTCAAAAAACAACTGTCAACAGAAGAAAGATAAAAGCCCATGCCCAGCTTACAGATACTGAGCATTCTTTCACACTTTGTCATTTACAATAACAAATCTGTATAGACCTAGTCTGAACATATCCATTTTTCTGTCCCCATTTTGTCTCTCCAGAAATGCAACCCTCTGTCAAATACTCTTATCAATCATGGATGATGTGAAGTTCAGTGCCATCAAAGAGTACTCCTCAAGGATGCAATGAGGCTTGATTTTTGATATACTGTCTTCTTTCCTAAAGTAGAGAAGACAGATTTTGGCTTTAGCAGGCAGTACATGGAAGCTTTCAAAAGCCATGGTTCCATCTCTTGGTATTTCATAACTTTCTGTTATATTTGAGCAGTGCTTTTGATTTTAAATTTGGGTATATTAAATATTTCTTTATAAAATATTTCTAAATATAAACATTTAGAAGTTAAAATGTGGATGAGAGTTTGAACTACTTTTCCTTAAAAAGCCACTGTGGTAGCAAAACTGGTATTCCACTTGACAGTAATAATTGCTTTGCTAAGTTGACTTTTTGAAAGTATTATTTCTTCATTTCTTGTGGAAATGTCATCTTCCTGCACAGCATCTAAGTTATGTATTCTGGGGCAGGTACCATTTATGTTAAAAAACAACATATCTGATGCTCTTGTGGCTGTGAATAGTGCCTGATAAACAGAACTTGGATTCCTTGACATTAAGATAATGATCCTTACTTTCTTTCTCCTTGTTTTTATCAGTGTTATGCTTGTTCAGATATGGTAGACATTTGAATTGGGTATCTGAACTTTGTGTTCACCTTAGATTGACTTTTAAATTGGTTTTGGTTGGTGTACGCTGGCCTACCCTTTCCTCGGGAGAGCTTTAAATCTTCCTTCCGATGAGGAGAGATTGTTTGTGGAGCTGGGTCTTATCTAAAGAAGAGTTACATTTTTCAGCAGAAGGTACTAGTGCTGTTGAGAGAAGTTTTTTCTTCTGCTGAGCATACAAGATCTGGTCCCACAGAAACTAGGAAGATGTTTTGCAGCATTTAGCCAAGAGGAAGAAATGAAAAATGTGAATTCACAAAGTTAGCAGGCATAATTTGGAATAAAGGAAGGTATCCAAGGTGGACTGAATAACTGTTGATTTAGCATTATGAAGTGGGTTTTGTTTTATGGTTGAGGTACTAACTTTATTGATCCTTCACTTCTGGGTCATGGGTAGCCACTGAACAAAGAATATTTGAATGCCTTTGCCTTTCCATGTGATTATTCTGTGCTTGGAGTGATTTGCAGTGGAGTGCTTCCCATGTAGCCATTTCCAGTATTGGAGCACTTATAACAAAACTATTGGTGGTGTGGTAAGATAGGAAAATATTACTGAGTATCATCAACCAGCATTCTGTATTTTAGCCATTCATTTAATGCATATATATAATGTACACCTCTGTATAGATGTGTCATTTATGTACAACTGCTTGTTTGCAGACTGGGGAAAGTCTGTTTTTCCTGTAGGGAATTAAAATTATCTTTTTCTTCTTTTAATTGTCTTGCCTTGAAAAGGAATGGCAAAATTAGCGTTCCTCTGCATGTGATTTAGCTCTAAATGCCTTCCTTTCCGGATAGGCTGAAGAGATGTAGTACAGTGTGTTTCTCAAGCATAGCTTTGTTGTGAAGTGCTAGTTGAAGTACTGCAAACACTTCTTCCTGCTTCTCTCTGCATCTTCATTTGCTTCACTCTTACATAAGGCATCTCAGAGGAAAAGCATTCTTGCTGTCTGAAATTTCTTAGGGCTAATATTGCAAACTCTCTTTTCTGTCCTTACTCTTGATAACTTCCTGTCCAGAGAATTCTTTGGAGCAACTTACATAATGTGTGGCTTGCTGTTATGGATTAATTTATTCTTGGTGGGGTTTTTTTGTTTGGTGTTTTGTGGTTTTTTTTTTTTTTATGTTTTCTTTGCTAACTTTTTCCATCACTGATGCCTCAAACTCTTGTGCTACAGATGGCAGAATGCAAAGTGTGTGCTGGGCTGATAGAGTTTATTTCTTCGGTCTGTTGTCAAAGGTTTTTTGTTTATCTTTGTCTTCAGTAGTTGTCTCCTACTTGATAGTGACTTTTTCATTGTGATTTTATCCCCTGTGGTGATGAGATGAAGTGCTATTGATGTCATCATCTGTACGTGTTTTAAGGGGCATGTGTAGAATCCCATGTCACTAAGCTGACAGTGTTTTAGATTATCCATCAGAGAAACACGACACCTTGTGGGGTATTTTTTTCCTGGAAGAGCAAATAAATGAAACTCATAAATCCCATTAGCTTTGGACATAACAGTTCTTGAACCATTCGCCCTTTCAGTTTCCTGTCTTTTATCCTAGAAGGAAAATGGGGAGAAGGGAGTGTTTGCTGTTTGTTTGGCTTTAAAAAAAAAACCCAAACATAAATGGCTGCTCACACAGGCAGACAGCGTGTCTTTTTTCCTTTCTTTTTAACAAAATCTGAAATATCTGAAGCAGGCTTCCCTCACATGACCCTGCACTTAATACCAGAATCATAAGAAGCCCTCAGAGCTTAAGTTGTCTCTTTTGTCTCCTTTGTTTTTAGGAATGCAATGTATTTTTCTTCCTCTGTCCTGGTTTCTTACCACTTTTTTTTTTTTTTCCCCACCTTGGTAATTCAAGGGCTGTAATAGGCATAAAAAAAACCCCAACTGCATTCTTGTCTCGAGGCTTTCTTAGTACTCTCGCTCTGTGACCTTATGGCCTTTGTTTTGTGTTTAGTTTGGAAATAGTTACGGCTGCTCCTAAAAGACTTCATTCTAGATTCGGCTTGTGCAGAATATAAAGCACTTCCACGGAGGTACCAGGAAGGCCATATAATGGGAGGTGGCAGAGAGACATTGCCAGCAATCACTGCTTTTGTAAAGTGATGAAAGTCTTACCCATTCATACATACGTATTTATTCATACATATATATGAAATACAAAATTAGTAAAAATGTTACCCCATCATTTGGGTTTTCTGTACTGCCAAGCTCACAACTTGAAGGAAGAGTGTCATGCTGAGGTAGAATCATAGGCTGCTTTGGGTTGGGTGGGACCTTTTAAAGATCATCTAGTCCAACACCCCTGCTGTAAGCAAGGACACTTTTTAATAGACCAGGTTACTCAAAGCCCTCTGCAACCCCCCTGCTCAAACAATCCCAGGTAAGGAACATCTACAATTTCTTTGGGCAACGTTTTCCAGTGTCTTGCTACACTTGTGGTGAAGAGTCTCTTTCCTCAGTCCAATTTAAAGCTGCCCTCTTTCCAATTAAAACTGTTGCTTCTTGTCCTGTTACTATGGAATCTGATAGAAAGTTTTTCTCCCTTTTTTTTTTATAAGCCACATATATACTTTGGGAAGATGCAATGGAGCCTTTTCTTCTGATGGAACCACAGCAACTCTGTATTTCCTCATAGGTCAGGTGTTCGTTATACCAATATTTGACAGATTTTTCATGCACAGTGATTTTGGAGAATGTTTTTTTTTTTTGTTGCTTTGTTTTCCCTCAATTAGTGACTTTAAATACATGGAACAACTGTATGATTTCTTCTGTAAAATAATTAGTTACCAAAAAATCCCCAACAATCACACATAATTTAAGCATGCATTCGTTAACTCATTTATATGTTGTAAAAATCAAAGCCACATTTGCCTATTAGAAATTGGAGTAACACCTGTGGGACATCTTTTCTTTACAAATCTATACTTCAAATAATTGTTTTTTAAGAACTGCAAAGCTACCTCATTTTTTTTATATTGTTAAAAACCTTGAAGGGGAAAACAAGTAATAGTGTCCTGTAAATTATAGGTCCACCATGACTTGCCTATAACTTATTGCTGTTATTAAGCATAGTAGGTATGACCATGATCAGAATGAAATTTGATTATGTGAATTGCTATTGCTGGTGGAAAAGTGAAGAGGTGAAAACATTACATTCTAAGTAATAATAAAGTCTCTTCCTTTTTCAGTGCTATCCTGGTGATAATTGCTCAGTGTAGCTATGGTGTTTGGGATGTTAGCAGACAGAGTAGATATCAGGAAGTGATAGCAAGCCAGGTGAATCCTTAAGGAAAGGGGAAGCCTGTTACATGTTGTGGATGTTGTCCATGCTGTAGGACTAAGCACCTGCTGTACCAGTATTTATGTAGGTGAGAACTTTGCCTTCTGGTCAAAACAGAAGGGGAAAAAAAGATGCTTGAGATTATCTTTGTCTCTCCAAACAGTTAACAGTAGATACCTCAGGTTTCAAAACATTTTTTTCCCCTTAGTTTCTCAGACTCTGAGGAAGTACTCTACAGAGAGGGGAATCTATTTCTTGTCAGACTGACGTGGTTGAAATATTAAAGATAAATTGTGTAACTGAAGTAGAATTAGTAGGGGATGGGGGTCACTGTCAAATTCTAACAGACTGGCATCATAAACTGCTTTTAGATATTTTTCCTCCTTTTTCCACTTTTTGTTTTCAGTGATGTTTTTATGAATTAATGATGTGTGTGCAATTCTTTTGTTACTACTGCGTATGTGGACTGTCAGTGTAAGCTTAGATGGCACACCCAGGGGAACAGTACTTTTTGTTTCACTGCTTTAGGCCACTGTATGCTGACTAATGGGAGACAAAAGAAACAGGAGACAAAAGAATCTGCATCTGCCCAGTTTGTTTTTATGTTCTTTAAATATAAACTAGGTGGAAAGCCCAGATCTTGGCTCTCATTCAGAGGCTTTGTGTTTGAGAGGCAGTTCCCTAAGATGCCTTCATTTATCTTGCATTGAAGTACATGTCATGCAGCAGCCACTCTTTTTGTGGAAGCTTGAAATAAGATATGATGTCATTTAAACCAGTAGAATGTGTGAAATTTAAGGAATGTTAATCTCAGCATCTTTTTTTCTTTTTCCCTTTCTAAAAGGATGAATGTGAATGTGCTCTTCAGGATTGAGCTCTTCAATTCAATGTTGGGAGCTGGAGTAGTTTAGCCTGGAGAAGAGGAGGCTCAGGGGTAACCTCATTGCTCTCTACAACTACCTGAGGGGAGGTTGTAGTCAGGTGGGGTTGGGCTTTTCCCAGCAACAGAAGGAGGGGACACAGTCTCAAGTTGTGCCAGGGAAGAGATAGGCTGGATGCTAGGAGGAAGTTCTTTACAGAGTGATTGGCATTGGAATGGGCTGCCCAGGGAGGTGGTGGAGTCACCATCTCTGGAGGTGTTGAAGCAAAGCCTGAATGGGGCACTTAGTGCCATGGTCTAGCTGATTGGCTAGGGCTGAGTGCTAGGTTGGATTAGATGAGTTTGCAGGTCTTTTCCAACCTGGTTGATTCTATGATGCGAAGAAGTGGATTTTAAATTCAGGTTTTCTACCTTTATTAGTACTGTTGTAAATTTGGGGCTTCTTCATTAGAATTGACTATTTTAGCTCAACATCCTCTGTCACAGACTACTGCTTTTGTGTTTCTAATTGGAAATACTCATACCAGTTAGGGTCCTTACTGAGTCACTTATGCAGAGCTAATTTTAAGAAAAAAAAAGTTGCTGTCAATACCTTCCATTTAACCACTTCATTATGCTTTCCCTCCTGGAACATCTGCACCCACCCTCCCTTTTTTAGTTTCTTCCTCACTGTTGAGCCTGTGTGTTGAAAGAAGATAAACTGGCCAAAAATAAAACTGAGGTCAAGTTTTATCATGCCCACTGACATGTTAATGTTACTGGAGTGTGGTGATGCTCTCCATGTAGTCTAATGTGTGACAGCCACTGAACTGTGTACCTTCTGTGAGCTGTGATGGCAGAGGTCACCAGCTGGCACACTGGTGCAGAGCCTAAAAATTGCTTTCATGAGAAGGGAAGCACGATTGCTGGGGCAGGGGAGTTCTTTGGTTTGTTTTTAAATGCTTCTCTGGTCCTAGTTTTTGTTGTTGCAGAGCTCCCTGGAGAAAATGTGGGTATGTCTTGCATGTTTGTGTGATACCCAAGTGACAGCTTAAAGAACTCGATTTGGCTCTTGCGTTAAGAACAATTTTTATCCAGCATTTATAACTATGTCTCACCTCACGTGAGTGCAGAAATTCATATAAAGCAAATTATTCTTAAGATATACTGAAGTCTGATGCCATTTCCTTTTTGTCTGTTAGAATTCTGTGCAAGACCTTAAAGGTATCTTTTTGGAGAACACAGGAGTTGTGCTGATATTTCCCATGGGTTCATCATTTGTCTTGGATACAATACAGATTACCATTTTTCTGAAGTTGCAATACTAGTTTAGCTTTTGTTTTGTAGTTGTTTTTTTTTTTTCTGTTCCCTGTGCCCCAGTTTTCACTTGAGATGAAGTCAAGGTTTAGGTACTGGATTTCCAGTGGCTTCTTTTGAAATCAGGACAGGAGTATTCAAGTTAATTTTCTTCATTTGCGCTTCATAATGCAGGGAGTAGATTTTGACATTTTTTGAATGTGATATTTTACAACTGCAAGTCCATTTACCCAGAGCTGTTGCAGAAAAACTGTTATAAAGTTTATTCTGCAAGCAAATGGGAAGAAAAATCAGTGCCTCCTGTAAATGCTGTTTTCACATCGGCTTAGAACATGTTTGCTTTATCTGCCTGAAATGTGTCTGCCTTGAGAAGTTGTTTGGAGGTGACCCTCACCATAGCCTTGTAGACATAAAAGCTTAACCAGTGCTCAAGTAACTCTCTCTATGTCAATGTACTTCAGCTTGTCAGATACCTGCCTCACCATGCTCTTGACTTAAAGCATTCTAACCATTACTGCATTAAATCAGCAGTCTAAGCCACCTTTAGAATGGAGGTCTTTAGGCCTCTGCTCTGATGTGGATGAGGACAGGCCTCCAGTGCACTGCATCCATTCTGCACCCTTACCTGGGCTTGTATTCTTGCTGATGTGGTGCCTGGCGTCTTGCCACAGGTATGGGGATGAAAGGCGGAAGGTGAGTAGAGGAATTTAAAAAGAGACAAGGAAATATGGTCAGTAGCTCTTCCTCATGAGCATGAGAAGTAAGTGTAAATGTGAAGTGAAGGCAGAAGAGAGGGTTGTGTGCTGTGTTCAGCTGATGTTAGGCATTTACTATTTTAGAAAAAAAACATAAATGGGAAGTGTATGTTTTCTTCAGACATGAAGTTTAAATTCCTTCATCAGGATCTTTGGCATTATAAAGAAAGTAATTCTCTATGTACTATTATTACTTGCTACCTTTTTTAACTTTTTGTCTGTAATTTCTTAAAATTTTTATCCTCTAAGAGATCTAGAGGCTGCTAGGGACTGAGTCATAGAATCAGTCAGGGTTGGAAGGGACCACAAGAATCATCTAGTTCCAACCCCCCTGCTATGCCCAGGGACACCCTGCCCTAGATTAGACTGGATAGAGCCTCATCCAGCCTGGCTGCAAACACCTCCAGGGATGTGGCCCCAACCACCTCCCTGGGCAACCCATTCCAGGGTCTCACCACTCTCATGGTGAACAACTTCCTCCTTGCATCCAAAAGAACTCCATCCTCACGTCCTGAATTTCTAATCTCATGAATAACTTCACAGACAATTTTGTAAAAGCTGAAGTGTAAATTTATTCAGACTAGCTTAGTGAAGCAAATGTTGGGGTTTTGCTGCAAGTAGACTATCTTGTACACCAGAGAAGCAAAATAGGTGTCTAATTATTTGAGAATTTATACAGAAATAAGATAAAATGCAAAAATCAAAACACAGTGTTGGTTGGAGTTTGGACAAGGGCATTAAAGAGATGTGGAGTCAGAATAGAAAACTAAGCCCAAGTCTCAATTTCTAATTAATTTTTACCTTCCTATAATCATGTTTGCACCTATGAGCAATACTGAGGTGGATTTTAAGTTAAGTAGGACTTCATCTCTACTTTTCTTGAAACACAGCTTATGTATAAAATGCTGTGGGAAGGAGGAAACCTGCTAGCCTGTAAAAAATGTCTAGAAAACATGGATAATATAGGTTTTCTTGAACAGTTAAAAAGGATGAGAGAATAAACCTTTAGAGCCACCCACAGGCAAGACATCATCATAGTGTTGCATACAACACCAATGAAATATTTTTGAAAAAGATATCCGAATCAAACTAGAAATGGCTTTGTAACCTTGCTGATGCTGTTCCTGACCAAATGAGCAGTGTGATGATTGCCTTTGAATTTCACAGGAGAAAAATGACAGACTCTCTGAAATCATTTGAGTCACGCTGAAACTTATTTCTTGGGATAAAGGCAAAATGTGTGACTACTGGTTTTAGAAGTCATTTCTATCTGTTGCTGTCACTGTGTTACTCTGTGACTTTGCTTATGGGTGTCAGATAATCTCACAGATGTTACGTGGGCCTATGAATGAAGAGACAATGTTGAAGGTGGTACAGAGGTAGAAGGGGAGGCATTAATTGCCAAAGTCAGTCCATAAGAAGCACAAATCTTTGAATAAGGTAATGAAACAATGGATATGAGAGAGGCATAATGAAGTAACTTCAGGCATTTAGAAAGGGAATGCACATCTTGAATAATGAAGATTTGTTCTGGAATAAATATAGAAAGAGGAGAAAAGCATCAGATCTGGAAGAAGGGAGATATGATAGGCAGAGCTATGTTTAATTCCTCCTGTTGAAATGCAGTTCCAATAATGCTGTGAAGCAGATCTAAAAAGCTGCCCCAGCACCCTTCACTTGTAGGAACTTGGGGCAGTGTGTTTGAGATTGCTGTGTTGGAGGCCTAAATAGGCTCAGATATCCTTAATAGGAAGTCTTACCTGAAAGCCTTGGAAAATCCTCCTTGTTCTCTGGTTTGGATTTGAGATGCTTGTGAAACATAATTTAGAAGGATCAAATTTACTGTGTTGACAGCTCTGTACTTATGTGATGGGTTGAAATTATTCCCAAAATAAAATCACCAGACTAGCTCAAAGTTTGGAAGCAAAATGAAGCCATATTTTCCAGGCAAGCTAAAATCTTGAAAGCATGAAGTACAAAATGCTTTCTCTGTGATTTTTTTCAATGAGTATTTTGCCTACAGTTTTTTACAATTCAGAAATAACACAAATGACCCTTCAAATTGATCCCCCACCTGTCTGGACAAGGGAACAAAGGAATAGCTCTCCCCCAAAGGGAAAACAGAGAGAATTGCTTGCTGTTAGTACTTAGCCAAGGTCAGTGTAACAAAAACACCAGCTAGAGTGAGGAAGAGAGAAAGGAGAAAGAACAATTTGTGCAGCAAATTCTAGACTAAACTAGAAATCGAATTGAATGATGCAGGTTTACCTGTTATTTTTCTTTTGTATCCAATCCCCTATTTTATTTGCTTTTTATTCAAATATCTCCACAAAGTTCCTGTTGTTTATAATTTAGAAACAGGCTAAGAGGTTACATTTAAACTGAAACTTAAAATGTTTGTGTAATCTTATCTAAGAAGGAAAATTTATTACATTTGATGAGCTGAAGCAGGAGATCATAAAGGGACATCATACAACTATTTATGATGTATTAGCCTACAAGGTCATAACAGAGTTTTTTTTTTTTTATGAAGCAAATTACCTGTTGGCCTTGGTACAGCAAAATAATGAGAGTAAAAAAATATAGCTGGAGTTCACACACACTTAGGTTTGTAACAGGCAGAATGGGGATCACTAGTAAGAAATTAACAATTAAAGGTTAAAATCAGAAAGGGTTACATTTACATGAAGAAAAGGAGGAAGGAGGAAGAAACAAGGCAAAACAAACACTGCCTGTGCCTGTTTGAGCTGGATTTCTATCTAAGACATTAAAAAAAAAAAGAAATGGGAACAGAGAAGCTTGTAAGTGGAAGAGTATTGGAGTCTCTGAGCAGAGAGGTGAATGTTCCAGAGACAGGCCATGAAATGGTAACAATGGATAAGTTAATGCAGTTCTACTGGAGCATCAAAAGCTTATGTCTGGAAGAACAAGAGGACACAGGCTGGGTGTTAAGAGGAAGTTCTTGCCTGAGAGAGTGATTGGCATTGGAATGGGCTGCTCAGGGAGGTGGTGGAGTCTCCATCCCTGGAGGTGTTCAAGAATAGACTGCATGGGGTACTTAGTGCTGTTGGCTAGGACTGGGTGCTAGGTTGGGCTGGATGATCTTGGAGGTCTCTTCCAACCTGGTTTATTCTATTTTGTGATTTTTGTGATTTCCCCCCCTCCCCGCAACTTGTATCTCCCCCTTGCTGCTTCTGCTGTGCCTGCCTCTATCTTCCCCTGCTGCTGTTTTGCTGCCACTTCTTCCTTAAGGTTATTATATTTCTGTAGTAGTTTATTCTTCCTATACTATTATATTTAGTTTAAACTGCAGAAAAATATGATTTCACTTATTCTCTGATTTTCAAAAATTCTGTGTTGTTAGTGGATTTACTTTACTGGGGGAGGGATCTGCCCTAACCCAGCGCAGTGCCAAATAAACTGTATGAATACGAACTTTGAAGTAACAATGGAGAAGAATTTTTAAAAGAGGATATTACTTTTGGTAAAGTGTAAAATAACTAATCAGTGAATCTTATTTTGTTTCAGCTATAGGATAGAAGTAGAACTTAACGGTAATTAAAGCCCTCAAAAGCAGAATACATTTCATTCCCTGCCAGTCTTTTTTAGTGGTAAGGTTCATACAAGGTACCTTTTGAAAATGGATTTTTTGCACAAATTACATGAGTCATCTATTTCCTTGAGGCCTGAAAGAGAGATGAGGAAGAATTTTTTGTTTTCTTGGTATTGGTCTTAGTGATAAAAGGAAATGGTAGCATATAACTGAACAAGCCAGAAGAAGTGGTTCCTTCTAGGTAGCTGAAATAGCATCATTATATACTGTATTTTACTAGATCTGGCTCAAAACTATGTGGAAGTAGGAACTATTTCCAAAAGCACTAGAATTTGCAGTTATTAGATAAGAATAAGCTATATTGATTATTTTAATTGAGAAGATACTTAGAGAATAGGTATTCCTTGCAGATAGACCCATGCAAACCAGCATGCTTCTTGTGAAGTTTGAGGTGCTCACTGCATAGTAATTGGTAATGCATTTCCCTAAAAAAAAAACCTCAGGATAATGATTTTTTTTTTTTTTTTACATCAAAATAGATCCTACAGATTTTTGTGAAAGCTGATCTTACACACTGCTGAAGGGACAGAGACAGATCCCTGTTCTTCAGTGACTTTCTCCAACTTCAATGTCTGTGGATCCTTTGCAGCAAAAGCCAGTGGGCCAGTCATCATCTATGATCCATTCTTTCTCTGATTTGTCTTTCAGTCCCTTCATGAACAAAGTGTTTTTAGATGCTGTGTTTTTCAGCAGTATCCTGCTTCAGTTCTGTCTTCAGTAGGAAGTCAATTTTCTGGGCCTCTTTGTCAGCTTTGGTGGAAATCTTACATTGCTTATTGGTCTAATCAATCCTGCTGTCTGCCTGGTCTTGTTAGCAGCCTTCAAAATGGCTGTTGTCAGTAGTAATTCCATTATTTCTCAGTCTTGTGACAATTTGTTGACCATACTAAGTGCAAGTCACCTCAGAGCAGTAGTAAGTGCTGCATTACTTCAGTAAATGGGTTATTCAGCATGTAGTTTCCAAGCAGACTAGATGACAGACTTTACATGTGGACTCCTTTCCAGTTCTACCATCTCTGGACTGATTGATCTTTCCCCAAACACTGACTTTGCAGGCAGCCAGTTGGCAGCTGTCACAAGTGCTGTGCCCCAGAGATCAGTGCTGGGCCCAAGCCTGTTCAATATATTTATTGATGGTCTGGAGAAGGGGATGGAGTCTGGCATCAGTAAGATTGCAGATGACACCAAGTTAGGAGCAAGTGTGGATCTGTTGGAGGGTAGGAGGGCCCTGCAGAGGGACCTGGAAAGGCTGGTTGGGTGGGCAGAGGCCAATAGGATGAGATTGAACAAGGCTAAGTGCTGGCCACAACCCCAGGCAATGCTACAGGCTGGGGACAGAGTGGCTGGAGAGCAGCCAGGCAGAGAGGGACCTGGGAGTGCTGATTGGCAACTGAAGATGAGGCAGCAGTGTGCCCCGGTGGGCAGGAGAGCCAATGGCATCCTGGCCTGGATCAGGAACAATGTGGCCAGCAGGACCAGGGAGGTTATTGTGCTCCTGAACTCAGCATTGGTCAGGCCACACCTTGAGTGCTGTGTCCAGTTCTGGGCCCCTGAATTCAAGAGAGATGTTGAGGTGCTGGAAGGTGTTGAGAGAAGGGCAGCAAGGCTGGGAAGGGGCCTGGAGGTGTTTAAAAGGAGCCTGGGTGGGGCATTTAGTGCCTTGGTTTAGTTGATTGGCTAGGACTGGGTGCTAGGTTGAACTGGGTGAGCTTGTAGATCTTTTCCAACCTGGCTGGTTCTGTGATTCTGTGAAAGCATTCCAAAAATCACTCCTTTTTTTCCCCTCAGTACAGTAATTTTGTTGTGCTTTGCTGAAATTCTCTTTTCAATTTAGTCTGCCCAACCAGATGCTCTCAAGGCTTCTAGGAAGCACTGTCAATGCCAATAAGCAAATAATAAGCATGGTAAAATGACTGGGGCTTGTTTTTTTCATTAATGGAGCTATCGAAAATAAAAGGGGAAGCATTTTGAAGCAGCACATTGTGGTTTCACATTGCATACTGTATTCAGGTATGGAAAATAGTGATACAGCATATCTGTAATTGCATTGTAAGGCATTTACATAAGCATTTGCTTACCTTGTTATAAAGGCTTCATTGCATTTGCTCATCTTTGCCACACATCGTTTTTTGCATGCCTCTCTTGATGTACCTGTTTTCATACTTCAAACTGTACATGAATAAAACATTTAGTTCCAGTTGATAGTAAGTCATTGCAGTATCATATCTTCAATAAATGCTTATTTTTACTTTTTATTTTTTTTAATATTGTGATGTCTGACCTGTGGGCAGGAGGAGAAATTTGTATTAAATGGAGTAATGCAAAGCTTTCATCATGGAGTGGTCTTTTGTTTTGAGGCCAGCAGTTTGGATCTAGCTGAGCATTGTTAGCATTATGATCACTTACTTAGGACTTCAGCAGCTCAGTGATGTACAACGAGCCCCTTCTTTTCTCTGTGTAGAACTTCCCTCATTCATTTAATCCGATGTCCTTGTTCTACTTCACCCTGCCTGTGCTACCCAGGATTTCGGAGTTTTCTTTTTCACTGTCTTTTCTGGGCCAAAGTGTTCTGGTATGTGGCCTTGTTCTCTCTGTGGCAGTCATTCATAGAATTGTTGAATGCTTAGAGTTGGAGGAGGCCTTTGAAAGCCACCTGGCCTGCTCCTCTGCAGTGAGCAGAGACATCTTTAACTAAACCCATTTGTGTGGAGCTGCATCTGGCATGACCTTGACTGTTTCCAGTGAGGGGATTTCTTTGCCCTGGTTGTCTTTGCTTCCCTTCCCTGGCTTTCTGGTTCTTCTGTGTCCTTTTAATGAAGGTCAACTAGAGCAACTCAATGGTATTTAAGATGAAGTTGAATTATTGCTGTTTATTGTCCAGTCATTGTCTCCTGAGGTCCTCCCTAGTTCTTCCTAATTCATCATTTTATATAATGCTTTCAATTTTTTATCATTAGCAACTTTCATCACTGCCTGTGGTCCAGAAAAGACAATGAGCAGCATGAGTAGGTTAAACACCTGAACTTGCAACCCAGCTGTCTTTGGTGGTGTCTGTGGTCTCTATAGGCAGATTACTGTCTTTACTTTTGGGCTCTTATGTAGTCAGTCACTTATGAAGACACTTCCCACCCTATGTAATATCTCTATACTTTACCCCAAAACTTTGACTGAAGAGATTTACTTGGTACAGGTTGCCACAGCATTCTTGTACCCATGTTGAGACCTCTCAGATGAGTGGTCTACTAGATGGATGGAAAATGGAGTCATTAGACCAGCCCTTTTCTTCCTTAATTCATCAACGACATAGAGGAGATGCAAGGGACTCTTATGTCTTTGGATGACAACCAATTGTGAGGTGCAGTAAAAGCACTTGGAGACCTGACTGCTGTTCAGAAGAGCTACACAGGCTTGAGGAGAGGGCTGTCAGCAGCCTGGTGACATAGCAGACTTGAGCCTGGCATGGACAAACTCCTGCCATTGTTGCTCTGAGGCAGTTGCTGGCTGGGTAGACAGTGGACTGAGCATGAGCTGGCAAGGATGCCTTGGCAGTACACAGCAGCCTTGGCTGCATTAATAGGAGCAGAGCCAGCAGATTGAGGGAAAGATTTGTTGATTTATTAAAAAAAAAATAATTCTTTTCCCCTCAGTATTCATTAGACTATGCCTACACTAATAGGAATGGGTTTAGGGGACATCTCAGTACAGGAAAGATATTGATAGAGGGTAGCAAATTCAGCAGGGGCCGCAGGCTGGTCAGTGGCAGGAGCACTTTGTGAGAAAAGGCTGAAAAATGGGGCTTGGGCAAGCCTGGAAAAGAGATGGCTTAGGGGGACTGAGCAACTACCACCTTGGATCTGTTGCAAAGTTAATTAAGAAGACCAAGGCAGGCTCTTTGCTGAGGTGTGTGGCTGCTAGTTGGCTCTCTGAGAGGAAATACTTTGATCTGACTTGAAAGGGAAAAAAAACCCCACAAAACTACTGTGAGTGTAATTAACCAATGGAAAATACTGCCTGGAGGCACTGTAGGATATTCTTTCCAGGATGTTTCAAGAGCCAATCTGGTGTTGATGGTTGATCATCTGTCTGAAGCAGATCATCTTGATCTGCTTTGATCAGGACTGAGAGTAACAAAACCCGGTGAGGTCTTTTCCAACCAGAATAATTAATTGTGTATGGTAACTGTTCCCTTTCATGTTTGCATATTTATTGACATCCATCTTCTTACTTCCTTTTTCATTAATATCCAGCTTCCTAGCTAGAAACAAAGTGATACTTTTTTCAACTGTATTATGGCAAATATATTTTTTGATGTTGTCATTCAGCACTTGGTTGATTTATTAGCTCTTAAAACACAGACATAACTAAAGAACAGGTAGAAACAATGCAGTTATTGTAGAGGATTCTAGTTTGGGATCAGTTCTCTTCTGCATTGGAGGAGTATTACATTATCTTGTTTTCAAAAAGAAAAAGAAAATTCATCTCTGTAATAAATGTTGCATATTTTACATTGTTTTTCTACTGAGTTTGCATGCATGTATATTTCTTTTGAAAATGATGTGTGGAAAACTACCTAATGATACTTCATCTTGTGTATGAAACTAAAAGGGTATAGGAAAAGCTTTAATGTTTTTTTTTCTGTCAGGAGCAATTTCTAGTGCTGGATATTTATACTCATTTTCCCAGGAGTTTTGAATAATCTTTTGATTATATAGCACTTCCCTGATCAGCTTGTTTGTGGGTATATTTATTCTACATCTCAGATGTAATTTGTCTTACCTAATTTTAGTTACCTGAAAAGGTAGTCATCGAGTTTAAAATTGTTGTCTGTGTACCTGCTGCAGGTAATAGAGATGATTCCTCTTCTCCCCAAACATGAGTCACCCTGGCTGCCTTAGAGCTTGTCTTTTCATGGAATTAATCACTTGACACAAGTACCCATTTCACTCTGCTAACTTGGAGCAGGCTACAGGCAGCTGGCTATTAACAAACTAATTTTGTGTGCTCATTTTGCAAATCTCTGCATCCAAAATCGTTGTGTTCTTTTTTTCTTCTCAAACATCACTAAAACACTTTAAAGGAACAAAAGCGAGTCTTAAAAAAATAATAAGTCCTCAGAACCATCTTAGGGCTGTTTTAGCTGATGTATATTTCTGGTTCTACATAGTATTTGGGAATGTTTCCCAGATGAACCCAAGGCAGATACCTGCCTGGTGTGATGTCTGGTTGGAAACACAAAGTCAGTAATGAAGGTCTGTATTTTTTTTTTCTAGATATATCAAGTGGTTTCCCTGCTGGGGGCAGCGGAGTGGTGGTGCTTGGCTCCTGGGTTGTGGGTTTCTGAATGTTTACCGGTGGGGTTTTAACTTTCATTTTCCCTAGATATCTCATAGGATACATTACTTCTCTTACTTCAGTACTGGAGTCTTCGGCAACCTCAGAGTTGTCAACAAACAACAGTGAAGCAATATTTCATCTTGGGCAACAGGATTCACAGAGTGATGGAATGGTCTGGGTTGAATGTGGCCTCTGAAGGTCATCCAGTCTGACTGCCTCTGCAGTCAGCAGGGGTATCCTCAACTATATCAGGTTACACAGAGCCTTGTTGAGCCTCACTTTGAATATGTTCAGGAATGGGGTCTCAACCACCATCCTGGGCATCCTGTTCCAGTGTTTCACTGCCCTCATAGTAAAGAACCTGTTTTTAACATCCAATCTAAATCTGCTCTTCTCCAATGTGAAGCCACTGCCCATTGTCCTATCACTACAGGCCTTTGTAAACAGTCTTTCTTCATTCTTCTTGCAGGTATGGGAAGGCTGCTATTAGGTCTCCCAAAACGTCTTCTTTTCCAGGCTAAGCAACCCCAGCTCCCTCAGCCTGTCCTTATAGCAGAGCTGCTCCAAGCCCCTGAGCATTTTTGTGCCCCTCATCTGGATCCGCTCCATCAAATCCATGTCTTTCCCATATTGAGTTCTCCAGGCCTAGATGCAGTGTTACAGGTGAGATCTTACCAGAGCACAGAGCAAAGTGGCAGAATCCCCTGTCTCTGCTGGCCATGAAACTTTTGATGCAGCCCAGGATGTGTTTGCCCTTCTGGGCTTCAAGTGCACACTGTTTGCTTGTGTCCAGCTTCTTGTCCATCAGCACTCCCAGGTTCCTTTCCACAGGGCTGCTTTCCATCACCTCATCTCCCAGCCTGTACAGATAGCAAGAACTGCTCCAGCTCATGTGCAGAACCCTTGTTGAACCACGGGAGGTTCACCTGGGCTCACCTCTCCAGCCTTTCCAGGTCTCTCTGGATGCTGTCCAATCTCTCTGGTATATTGACACCACCACTCAGCTTGGTGTCATCTGCAAACTTGCTGGTGGTGCACTTGATTCCACTGTTTCACTGATGAAAATATTAAATGCCACAGGTCCCCTGAGGAACACCACTTGTCACTGCTCTCCATCTGGACTTCAAGCCATTGAGTACTACCCTCTGGATGCAGCCATCTAGCCAGTTCCCTATCCTCTGCACAGCACACCCATCAGATCCATATTGCTCCAACTTGAACAGTAAGGTGTTGCGTCAGAGGATTCTTTGACGTAGGTTGTTAGCACATTCTTCTGAGTCACTAAGAGCTAAATTAATGCAGGCAGTTCTCATGCTTCTGTTAAGCTTATTTCTATGTGTGCAATATCTCTGTTTCATGGCCTAGAGAGACACTGCGGCAGGGTGGGTTGCATTGGGAGACTGAAATCTGCGCAAGTGATGCGGTTTGGAATTTCTTCTTCTTTTTCTTGATTACTGTATCTAGACCCAACAGATTGATGTTGTTTCCAATAACCTCTTTTCTCCCATGGCAGTGTGAGAGTCCTCTTCAGGACAGGTCAGAACTAGGAGTCTGTGCCCACATCTGAGGTGTTACTTCTTTCTTTTCTTTCAGGAAGTAATTGAAAGCAAGTTCTTTCTTTTTTTCTTTCATGGGAAACTCTTGTAATTCATAAGTACCTTTGAAAGCCCAACTTGAACTTTTAGGCTAAAGGTGCTGGTAATAAAGCTCAGTGTTCAAAGGCTGCTCACAGCTGAACAGTGAAAGCAATTCCAAATCCATTCAGCACACAGAATGTATCTGATTATTTAAGGTGCAGGACAGGAAACAGCCATGTCTTAGATTTATATTTAATGGACAATGTTGCAATATCTTAAGTCAGAAGGATTTATTAGTCTCTCTTTTTTTGGGATTGTATATTCAAACATCTCCAGCTCATAGGGTTACCATGGTGCTCTCTCGTGCTCTCAAGTCCTCTGAGTCTTAGTAAGATGGTCCCCACAAGGTTCTCACCTCTCATTATTTACTCTCTTTTCACACAATATTTTGTCCTTGGGTTCAGGTATACCACAATGTGTCTTGTCTCTGGTGAGAGAGGGGGTGGCATTGGCCTCTCCTGGGCTTTCTTCTCCTTGGGGGGGTACATGTTTGGATTTCTGTATTATTTCTAAATTGCGTATAATTGTAAATATATTATGTATACTTGTAAATCGAGCTTTGCTGTAAAATACAGCTGTATTGTATTGTACTTCTAAGCCACTTGAACTGGTCTGGTAAATTTTAATTGAGGGGGAGGGGAAGTTCCTCACCCACAACATAACTCCTAACTGCTAGAGAGAGTGGAGAGGAACTAAGGGCTTTTTATCATTCTTGGCCATTGTAAAGACTTTATGTATCCAAGAAAACCCAAAGTAATGGATGATAACAATTCTGGTGGATAAATGTGAAAATGATGCACTTAGGGAGAAGGAGAGTACAAGGGGACAACTTCACCTACAAGGATCTGATGTGAAGTTTGGTGCTTTTGTGAGTCTTGCCTTGTATTCTTAAGCACCTATCAAAGGGAGCAAGGAGACTGTAGCCATAGTGCTCATTAGGAGTACTGCTCAGTACTCTGCTTGCCTCACTGCTGACTCTGCCAGTATCACACCAGAGTACTCTGTGTAGAAAGAGAGAGAAGTGTGGCAGTGACTGTATGCAGGCACATCTTGGCTCTTCAGGAATATCCTAAGGCAATGTTTAGTGGCCATGCTCATCTCAGGGCAGTGGAAGTGGAGAAATCCTTGGTCCAGCAGATCCCTATTTCAGCGTGTAGTGAATAAACAAGGGGACTTCGTGCTCTTCTGCCAGCTCTCCTTCTCAGAGATCCTGCCAGGAAAGGAGTGCAAGAGGGACTGCCTTCTTGGTTCCCTAGTGCAGCCCTAACTGCTAGACATTGTGTCTCTGGAGTTAGTCTGGAGGTGTATTGAAGAGTTCTGTACTGAGCTTGGAAGTAGGCATTCTGCCATCTGGCTCTAGTAAGAGCGAGATGTGATGCAAAGAGGATCTGTGCAATTCAGTATGATACATCTAAGTAAGCTCCTTAACCGTAGGAATTAGTGAGGAAGTAGATTAGTCCCTAAGATTATGGTGATACCAGAGCTGTCTCTCCTCCTTCAGCCATGGGAAACATTGAGTGGCCAGCATGAATCGGTCTGCTCTTTACATTTCAAGTGGTAGTAATAAACAGAGTATTTCAGACAGAACCCTATGGATGATTACTTGTCTCAGACTCCAAAGAGCTGCGTGTTTACATCACTGCTTCTGTTTCTTGTCATGAATGAATGCCCTCAGGTGTGGCTACTACTGACCCCATCTCTTTTGTTACAAACTTTTTTTTTTTCCCCTCTTATTTCTAGTGGTGTTGGGGAGAAATTAATTTGTGGTGGTGTGTAGTGGGTTTAACTTCAGCCGGCAGCTAAGTCTTCTTGCTTATGAAACATCCAGTGCAAGATGGGAGAGAGAACTGGACCTGCAAAAGAAAAGTACTCTAATGAGTTGAGAAACACAATTTAGTAAGTGTTAAAAAAAAAAAGGTGAATCAAATCTTTCCAAAAAGCAACTGATGGAAAAGCACTGGTGAGACCCCACTTGGAGTACTGTATCCAGTTCTGGAGCCCCTGTTAGAAGAGGCCTGTGGAGGTGCTGGAAGGTGTCCAGAGAAGGGCCATGAGGTTGATTGAAGGGCTGGAGCTGCTCTGCTATGAGAGACTGAAAGAGTTGGGGCTCTTCAGTCTGGAGAGGAGAAGGCTCCCAGGTAATGTTATCGTGGCCTTGCAGTATCTGAAGGGGGCCAACAGGAAAGCTGGGGAGGGACTTTTTAAGGATGCCAGGTAGTGATAGGATTGGGGGGAATGAAACAAACCTGGAAATGGGTAGATTCAGGCTGGATGTTAGGAAGAAGTTCTTCACCATGAGGGTGGTGAGAGCCTGGAAGGGATTGCTAGGTGGAAGCCTCATCCCTGGAGGTGTTTAAGGCCAGGCTGGATGAGGCTCTGTCCGGCCTAATCTAGGGTAGGGTATGGCAGGGGGATTGGAACTAGATGATCCTTGTGGTCCTTTCCAGTCCTGACTGATTCTATGATTCTGGCCACCAGCAGACTGATGGCTAACATGTCCCAAAAGACATCTACCTCAGAGAAATTGCTTCCCGGTTGTCTTGCTAAGTGTGATATTACATGGTATGGAGTGATTGCCTTGGTCAGCTGGGGTCAGCTGTCCCAGCTATCTTCTCTCCCAACCTCATTAAGGGGCAGATACTGTAGAAACATTGTTCAGCATTAGCTGAAACCCTGTATTCATCACAAATCTAAACCACAGCACCACCACGTGAGCTTCTATGAAGAAAACTAACTCCCTCCGAACCAGGCATCACTTAATGTTTTGAGTGACACCTAATCAAACTCCCCCAAAACCACAACAAATAAACCCCAAAAAGCCCCCAAACCAAGCAAAACCACAATGTAGGAGCACCCCATATTACATAAGGATTGCCTACTCTTAGGGTATCTGGGTCCTATGATAATGTAAATATTTGCTATAGGAGTGTTTGTGGCTGTTGTTTGCAGATGTCCCCTCTGTGCTGTGTGCCTGAGGACATTTGCATTATCACTGAGATAAGAACTCCTGTTTCCCTGGTAACACCAGCAAACACTTTTCTTTCACTGGCGCCCATGAATGGATCAATTTTCCTGTATGAATAGACTTTTCATCCAAACTGAAATTGTTGTAAATCCTCATGCTGAGATCTCTAAAACATTGACAAGAGTATGAATTTTCATGCTGATTTCTCTTTGTGATTGTGTTGCTGACTCCTAAATGTGACATATTTTCTTGAGAATTTTAGGAGATTGCTCAGTTCTCAGATGGTGCATGCTAGCTGCAGATGAGGTCAGTGGTTTCAGCACCAATGAAGTAGGAATGTGTTTCAAGGCAGTGTGTGATTTATCTGTTCTAGTTAGTCACTTACTCAGCTGCTGTCTTTACATTGGCAGTGCAGGGGGTTGAGAGTGATCAATTGACACACTGCTGTCTTCATGGTTTGGGTCTGATCTTTAAATCTTCACATACCTAGAAGTGCTGCTAACTCAAGTTCGAGAGAAAGAAAAGACAAGGGATGTGAACCTGGGCCATCTCTTCTCTCTTTCTGTCACAGAATCATAAAATCGTTTAGGTTGGAAAAGACCTCAAAGATCAGCCAGTTCCAACCCCCTGCCATAGTCAGGGACACCTCACACTAAAACAGGTCGCTCAAGACCTCATCCAGCCTGGCCTTGAACACCTCCAGGGAGAGAGCAGCCACAGCCTCCCTGGGCAACCTGTGCCAGTGTCTTGTCACCCTCACTGTGAAGAGCTTTCTCCTAACGTCCTGTTCAAATCTCCCCTCTGCCAGTTTGAACCCATTACTCCCCATCCTGTCATTACAAGACCTTGTCAAAGCTCTTGAAGTCAAGCGCTATGGCTTCTCTATCATGAGCACTTCTGTGTTCTGCTAAGATCATTGGAAATGTTTTAGTAAGTCTTTTGTGTGAGTGATGTTACGGAGGAAGGCTGAATAGTAATTCAGATTCTTGAAGTTTTAAATATTGGAGTAAAAGCGAAACTGCCATGTTTTATGGCATGCAACTTGAGCAAAAATAGTAAGTTAGCAAGTGTTGCAAAGGGCTTCAGCTCTGGCCAAGACTTAAGGCTTCATACAGCTTCTGCCACTGGTAACTGTAAATAGTAGTAGGAAAAGATTTGATGCAGCTTGCAGAGCACTCATCCTGGCTGCTGTGTACATGAGAGCCTTCATTTTGCTCTTTTTGGAGAATGGGAAAATAGATGTTGTAAACAGACTCAGCAAAGGAGTAGAGAGTCTCTGAGGAAGAAATTTTTTCCTGTTGAGCTGTAGTCTTCGATTTTCCACAAAATACCTTTTTCAGACAGGAAGAGAAGGGAGTAGAAAGTTTCATATGTATTGGATTCCTGTAGGCAACAGCTGAAGCCACAAAAGAATAACCAAGTTTGCTTATCTTAATGCAAGGGGAGCTGGATGGATCTATGACAAAGAAGGATCCCAAAAAGAAGACAGAGCCCTTGCTCTTTGGATGGGTTAGCTAGAATGAGAAGGTTGTTGTCTTGATCACTCGTATCACTGGTCCTTAACTGAGCTTAAGCATTTGTAGAGGTGTTTAAGAGATCATGTATCCTTGTAATTACTAGAAAACAGATTAATTAAACACTGAAGATAGGTGCTCTAGGATGTTGTGATAACTACTTAGTCAATCAGAGGAGATTTTCTTGTTAGAGCTATTTGGCAGGATCTGGCAAGTTTTCCTTTCTTTACACTCAAGATTATCAGCCTGCTTTTAAGCATACTTCCCCAGCCACTAATTGCATCATGCTCTCAGCAAAGGTAAGACAGGAAGGGGAATCTGCTCTGTGCATGGTTGTGGGCAGGTGAAGGAAAAGCCCAGTTTTAAAAGCTTCCTACCCTATTTCAATGTCTCACAGATGAAGGTTTCGGCTTTGTTGCACAAGAGTTTAATGCCACATGGGTAGATATGTACTTGCTGCCTACAGCAAATGCTGTTGTGATCTTCAGTCATCTCAATACAGTCTGACATTACTGAGGGAATACAATAGGTTGTGTTTCTACTTGTATGTCTAAAGTCTGAAGCAGTATCAATTTCCGTTTCTTCCAGTTGAGCTTTTATTCCAACAACATGATGTAAATGTCTTGGTTAGTCTACTCAGGTATGTGATAACTGGCATTTTGGCTATTTTTCCCCTCCATACCTAAACCAAATAATGACTTGCAATATAGATAATGATTTGCAAAATGGGAAGGGCTCGTGTATTTTATATTGATTTTACTCCTGATTTACACAGGTTGAATTTTGTCCTTATCAGAATGACTCGGTTAATATCACAAAAGGAGGTGGCTTTCATGCCCATAGATACAATGCCAAACCTATTTCATTTTCTTGCCTACCAAAGCTGTGAGAAGATACTGTGTTGGAGCTGTTCACAATTGTAGGGTTTCAAGTAACGATTGTTGTCCATAGAGTCAGAGAAAAATAGAGGTTTCCTTTGGCAATCATGCAATTAATATAATGAACAACTTTGGAATATTTAATGTCTGGATTTGTGGTGGTTCAGCAGTTATCTGCCCCCCACACATTTCCAAATAACCCAGGCTAGGACTCAGTTGGCTGAAAGTTAAGGAATGAAGCTTTGTATTTACAGCTTTGCACTATATACAAGCAGATATTTACAGATATATACAGTAAAAAGGTAATACAGAAACACCGCAGCCCTCCCAGAGATCAGAATCCCTAAGAGGAGTTTCTAACCACTCCTACCACCTTCCCCCTTTCCCCAGTCTTATCTCAGCATGTTTCATGCAGCAAATAGGCAGAGGTAGATTGGCCGGGGGATTAGCAGCAGGAAAGTAGTTAGTGGAATTATTCAGATTCAGCTATAAAAGGCAGGGAGAAAGAGCCACAGCCCAAAGTGGTCTGAAGTAGTTTGACTTATCTATGTTTGGGCTACAACTCTTTAACAATTTTTTTTTCTTTCTCAGTAAAGCTATGAGTGAGTATCATCATCAGTGCTTTCCTCTCAGCCTATGGTCTAATTTCTCATTAAAATTCTCCAGTTAGTTCAAACCTGCATAGTATGTTCTAGTTTAAAAAAGTTAGAAACAGGATCAGCAGTAGTCCTTGCTTATGAAATCTTGATGAGTTACTGAAATGTTTCATGAAGTGTAGATACAAACATGTAGTTTTAATTAAAACAAACAAACAAAAATACCCCCAAAAAAACTTTAGTAGGAACAATAAAAATATATATTACTACAAGGCAGCCATACTGTAATCTCTAGACAGCATATCTGAGGCAGAGAAAGGAAGCAAAAAGTATTTTTAGATACGTAAATGCACATGGGATTATTTTCAGTAATTGGTTCTTATCCAAGGCTACTTCTGTGCTATCCATGGCTCTCCAGACTAGCTCAGTAACAAGCCAAATTTGGTTGTTGTCCAACAAGACAGTGTGGCTTACATTTCTGTGATAAATGCTTTCATGGATTCACTATACAGGAAAAACCCACTGGGGAGTGCATACGACTGACCCTGGTATCTTGTTATTAAGGAAACAGATTTGACTTTTCTGATGCCACTGATTGGATACAGTAGATCAGTTGTCTTTTACCAGAGATATCCAGACATTGTGAGGCTGTAAGTTCGGGGGTTTTTAGTTGTTTTCTACCTGTTACATACTTAGACTATGTAAACAATGTTAATAAAAGTGACTTTTAAAGGAGTATCAATCTAATATTTTAAATAAGTCTGCCTCTTTCAGTAATAATCCCATTTTCTTCAAGTGTAGGTTATAAAAGAATGTATTAAAATAATGCATTTTAAATGAGAAAATTAATTAAATGCTTATTTTACTGTTGCTGCTGCTGGTTTTTCAGTTCCAGTTCCAGTTGGTGGCTTTTCAAAATTGTACTATATGGATGCAGTAGTATTTCTGATATGGAGGAGAAGAGGAGGGTCATTGAAAGGCAGCTGCAGCCACCCTACCCAAGGAAGAGTGACAGCATCTCTTTGCTGAGTAATGCCACCAAAATGCTTTGACCAGTGATGTCTTCATAGCTGTACCTCATGAGCTCCCTGTTAGTACATGCCTGCCCAGTGAAAAGTACCTGCTAAATGAAACCTTAAAGTAAAACCGTAGCATCTGACATTGCCATTTTCACGTGCGTTTATGAAGCATTAAGATATTTTATTTTACCTAAAGATTTATGTATGGTGTAGAACATACCTCTGTGTGCTGTGTACCTCTGTGTTGGAGTTTAGCTTGAGCAGACTTCTTAGAAAGACAATAACAATAAAAAGGTTCAAACTGATGTTGGAAGCATAGTTAAAAACTTGTAGGCTGAATAAGCATCTATTGAACTGATCTGAAACCAGGATAACAAGAATGGGAGGCCCTAAGGACTAAAGGACAAAGTGACCTTTGAAGATTAAAACAATAAGAAATAGTAATTGAGGGCTGTATCTCAAACCAGTAAAATTCTGTCAACCTTTGTGGATCATGGATTTTTGATGTAAACCAGAGCTTTGGAAAAATATTAAAATATTGAGGTGTCCCCTACCATAGTCTGGGGTGACTTAAATACAAAAAAGCTTATCTTTTGGAGGAGAATTTAAATGGAAATTTAGAACCACCTTAGTGTAATGAAATAGGTAATTGATGGTGGTACTTGAAACAAAGGTTTGCCTTAGGTATGATCATGTAACCAATCATACAGAACTTCCTTGTTGTTTTTACTAGAATTAAGCTGCTACTGTTTGAGCTAAGTGTGCTGGATTTGCAGTTTGTGGTTTAGCTCCAAGTTCTGCAGAAAAAAATAAAGCAAATATCTTGACTGTGTCAATTGGATTTTCACATCAGGTAAATGACCCTTTTTTGGGGGACTGCGAAACTGTGATAGAATTTTGTCAGCCCTACGTGGTATGGGAGCATGTGGATTAGCCATACCTGACTTCCCAGAGCTTCCCCAAAAGGCTGGTAGTGTTTTTTGTTATTGTTGATCTTGTCTATGATCATTTAAGATTTTGATTTGATTTTTCTCGAGAGAATGTGTATGTTCTGATTTACAGAATCTCGATTGTATTTTTATGATGCCAATAGGAAATACTGCTGCTGTTGTGGAAATTAAGTGCAGCTGATTTGTGTTGTGGTTCTCAGTTGTGGTGTACTCCCTTGAGCTGCTTTATTTTTATTTTTCTTCTTATACTTTCTCTAATTCTCCTTTGTTTTCAGCGCTAAGCTCCCAGGAGCATGGGTTAAGAGGTGATCAGAGAGCTTATTTTGTAAGGAAAAAGAAAACATAGCAGATTTTATAGAGAAGAAAGAGGAGTAGAAAAGGTGCAGAGGTAATCATAATGTGGGATTGTATTATGTTGCTGTTTGAGGTTTTTTTTCTAACGGGGACTGAAGGAATTGTTAGGTCTTTGTGTCCAGGCTGGATAGGACAGGAAACACCCATACTGTGGGTATGGCTGATGGAGCCTTTAACAGAGGGAGATAGCCAGTGGAGGCTGCAGCAAGGGAAGCAGCCATGAAGGGCTGCTGATATATATTAAGTATCCTGAATGACTTAGAAAAAAAAAAAATACCTGCATTGTATAGAGATTTGGTGGTGGTCTGGGGGCTCAGAGGTCCATTTCAGCTTTGTTTTCTGTAATACTGCAGTACTGCTAGTTTTGAGTCCCATTTCATGTTCAGTGTCTTATGCTGGTGTCTGAGCTAAATGAAAAGTCCATTCTTGAGCAGGTAGCCTAATGCAAATGTGGACATCTTGTGTTTCCTGTTGTTGATTTGTGTATTATTTTTAATTTAAAAAAAAAAATATGTAAGTCTGGCTTTGGCACAGTAGCTGCTCTGTTGCTTTTGAAAACTCATTTTGTGTTTCCTTTATCATTGATATTTCTCATATCAATTTGTGAAAAAATGTGAAAATCTATAATAACAGCTCAACAGAATATTATGCTGGAGATTCACTAATCCTCACTTGCTATGTGCAGTTGGCTGCAATTTTTTCCCCCTTGAACAACTGTAATAATAATCTGAACTAATGAGATTTCAGAAATTATATTCTTTGTTGAGAAAAGCTATTGCACTAGGTGCACAAAATTAATGCCAGAGATTTCTGTTTCTGAAAGACATAGTGTGCCTTTTTTTTTCCACACACACCCC
>VWZI01020022.1:521506-611053 GCA_013396835.1 Psilopogon haemacephalus
TTTTTTTTTTTTTTGTTTTTCTCTCTCTCCTCTTTAAAGACCTAAATTTTAAAAATCCCCAGATCCTAGAAACAGACTGTGGTTGTAGAATATTAGCTACTGGTATGCCCAGATTTTGAGCCTGTTGTAAATACAGTTTATTGCAGCAGTTGGTTATGTAATCTGAGGTTTGTGGGGTTTTTTCTTTTTTTTTTTTTTTTTTTTTTCTTTCCCTATGTAAACTGATACTTCCAAAATAGTAGATTATTAAAGCTGATTTTGAAGTACTCTTTGGCAGAAATAAGGTATTTCATAGAATCAGTCAGGGTTGGAAGGGACCACAAGGATCAGCCAGTTCCAACCCCCCTGCCATAGGCAGGGACACCCTACCCTACATCAGGCTGCCCACAGCCTCATCCAGCCTGGCTGCAAACACCCCCAGGGATCTGGCCCCAACCACCCCTGGGAAACCCATTTCAGGCTCTCACCACTTTCATGCTGAACAACTTCCTCCTCACGTCCACTCTGAATCTCCCCACAGCTTTGCTCCATTCCCCTATGTCCTGTCACTACCTGAGATCCTAAAAAGTCCTTCCCCAGCTTTTCTGTAGGCTCCCTTCAGATCTTGGAAGGCCACAATAAGGTCACCTGGGAGCCTCCTCTTCTCCAAACTGCACTGCCCCAACTCTTTCAGTCTGTCCTCATAGCAGAGGTGCTGCAGCCCTCTGAGCATCCTCGTGGCCCTTCTCTGGATGCACTCCCGCATGTCCACATCCCTTTTGTCCCAGGGGCTCCAGAACTGGATGCAGTACTCCAGGTGGGGTCTCACCAGGGCGGAGTAGAGGGGGAGAATCACCTCCCTGGCCCTGTTGGCCACACTTCTCCTGATGCAGCCAATTTAACTTAGTGTCTGATAGTTCAATTTGGCTGAAGCTGAATACAGTCCTATAACAAGTTCAGAAGAATATCAGCAGGCAGTTGCTGTCTGCGTTGCCCAGGTGTAATTGTTTGGAAATTTGTCCCAGGTTGGGAACTATAGGGTTAAAAACTCTAGGGACTAGAAAAAGTGGTTATTCAATGCCATAATTCTGCTGTTATAAGCTGAGGGCCAGGCCAACTCACTTTCTTTTCCTCCTCCTCCAGCCCTGTCTGGCAGGAGCTGCTTTGTCTGGACAAACACGTCAGGTGCAGGCCTGTTTTGGAGCCTCCACAGGCTTATGTTTAGTCCTATGGATGGCAGAGGCGCTGGGAGAGGAGGATTGCAGCACTGTGGGTGATAGATTTAGTTTTGGGTTGAGGGGAAAGGGATTCACTACAGATTTTGTATCTGCTTTGTAATTTCTGTCTGTATCTCTCCAAATATAATTTTGTTTGCTCTCCAATTCATTTGAGAGCTTCATTCTGTCTGCTCTTTAAACACCACAGCAGACATACAGGCACTGGCATTATCAGTAGCATCTTCTCAAGTCAGAGAGCAGCTTCCCAGCTGACCTATGTGGCCTTGCTGTCCCTCTCAAAGGCACTTGAAATACTTTGGCATATTTGTGCTATGGCAAGAATTTAGTGTTGCAGCAACTGAGACAGACTTCTTCCTCCCCCATCTTCCTGAAAGCCTAACAGCAACAGCAAACCACCATGCCCCAGTGGGCCTTGTTTGGATTGGCCCTTGGGGATTTTTGCTAGTCTTTGAGGCAAGGAATTTCACTTAATTAGATGTGTTTTCCAATTAATGTAAGCTTTAAATTACTGATTTTGGTCTTGAGGAAAAGAAAAAAAAAAGCCAATTAAATGAGCATGCAGAGAAGAAATCTCGATCTACCCATCCACATGCTACAGGTTAGGCTTGGTCCCTTTGGTGAGGTGATGGATGAGGTCCAACACAGGTCAGCCCTGCAACAACCTCATCTCCAAACAAGCAGATGGAACCAGAACCCTGCTCATTTGATGTGATCTGGAAATGAGTGTCCTGGAATGCGTCCAGAGGCCTTCTGGGTGATGTTTGTGCCTTTCCACTTGGGCCCAATAACCATGTGGTGTGACAGGGAGATGGGTTTGGCGTTAACAAGTGAGTCTTAATTTGTCAGTTGAAGAGAGTTTTAATGGATCTCAAGTGATAGTTACTTGCAGAGAGTAGGAGCAAGTACCGAGGACTTCTTGACTCTGTCTAGTGTAGCTTGTGTTTTACCTTCTCCCACTAGTGCTTATGAAACAGTCAGTTCAGTGGAACTTCCCTGCTTGGGAGTCAGGCAGCCCTGGAGGAGCATGAGGAGTTGAGCAGAAAAAAGGGAGGATTTTCTGGAAGCTTCTTGTGCTGGTGTGGGAGTTAGCCACCCACACACACAATGAATTCACCCAGACTAGACTCAGCTGGCTTGAAGTTAAGGAATGTAGCTTTATATTCCCAGTTTAGCACAATTTACAAGCAGAAATTTACAACAGATTATAAATATTTACAGCAACATACAGAAATGTACAAGTTAGAAGTAACACACAAACACGATACCCCTCTCAGAAATCAGAGTTGGGAGGGGCTCCCAACCACTCTTCTAATCTCTTTCCACCTCTGTCTCTTCTCCCAGAATCTCCCTTATGTGCAACGTGATTTGAAAGGCTGAGCAGAAGCATTAGAAGCAGAATGATTAATTGGGTTACACAGAATCCAGCTAGAAACCAGAAACAGACACTGACAGACTCCAGCAGACTGCCTTATCTCTGTGTGTGTCCTTGCTTTTCTACATCTCAGCAAACCTCTGAGTGAAGCAGACATCAGCAGTGTTTGCTTTTCACAACCTATCATCTAATTTCTCTCATTAAAATATTCCAATTAGCCTCAAACCAGCACACTTCTTCACAACTGCAGAGGAGCTACTGAAATTATTTGGCAGGCATGCCATTCACAGCTCTGGCTTTTTTGCCAACCTGCTGTGGTCTTGGGGAGGCATCTCTTTGTACTTCACACTGTTGTAGTCATAGAATCATAGAATGGTCTAGGTTGGAAGAGACCTCAAAGATCATCCAGTTCCAACCCCCCGCCATAGGCAGGGACACCCCCCACTAGATCAGGACGCTCAAGACCTCATCCAGCCTGGCCTTGAACACATCCAGGGAGGGAGCAGACACAACCTCCCTGGGCAACCTGTTCCAGTGCCTCACCACCCTCACTGTGAAGAATTTCTTCCTAACATCCCGTTCAAATCTCCCCTCTGCCAGTTTGAACCCATTCCCCCTCGTCCTGTCATTACAAGACCTTGTGAACAGCCCCTCCCCAGCCCTCCTGTAGGCCCCCCTCAGATACTGGTAGGCTGCTATAAGGTCTCCCCGAAGCCTTCTCTTCTCCAGGCTGAAAAGCCCCAACTCTCTCAGCCTGTCCTCATAGCAGAGGTGCTCCAGCCCTCTGATCATCTTCGTGGCCCTCCTCTGAACTCTCTCCAACAGTTCCATGTCCTTCTTGTGCTGGGGGCTCCAGAATTGCACACAGTATTCTAGGTGGGGTCTGACAAGAGCAGAGTAAAGGGGGAGAATCACCTCCCTTGCCCTGCTGGTAATGCCTCTCTTAATGCAACCCAGGACACGGTTGGCAGTCTGAGCCGCGTGTGCACACTGCAGGCTCGTGTTGAGCTTCCCATCCACCCAGACCCCCAGGTCCTTTTCCTCAGAGCTGCTCTCCAGCCACTCACCACCCAGCCTGTATTTGTGCTTGGGATTGCAGTGCCCCAGGTGCAGGACCTTACACTTGGCCTTGTTAAATTTCATGAGGTTAGCCTGGGCCCACCTCTCCAGCCTGTCCAGGTCTCTCTGGATGGCATCCCTGCCCTCCAGCGAGTCAACTGTGCCACACAGCTTGGTGTCATCTGCAAACTTGCTGAGGGTAGTCCCATGTGTCTTCCTGGTGAGCTTCTCCAAGCAGGAAACGGGGCTCCCTACCACCAAGTGTAAGGGTCTACAAGGGCGGTAGGATCACTTCATGTGCATACTTCATTCACGTTCATGAATCTTGAGGTGGTCTCATTCCTGTAAAACTGGACTTTATCCCGGGGTATGGAGTTAATTGAAAAAGTGTTACACTAAAGTGGTTTTCTGCAAATACAGCTCCACAAAAGGAGCTATTTTAGGCTGTTTGTGATTTTTGAGGTAAATTGCAGTACTGAAAACTACTTTGCTTTCGCATGTGATCCTACAGTTGATAAGTTAGCAAAACATGAAAGTAATTAAATTGGTTGAAAGTAAGGTAAGTGCCTACATGGATGTATGTGAATATTTTTCTGTGGGACTTCATTTAGGGAGTGGCAACTTTAGTTCTGTGCCACAAACTCATTATGACCAGAGTCAGTTCTATTGATGCACAAAATGAGAAAATAGAATTCAGAGTTCATTCTTGGTAGATACATTGAAATTACAGAAAATTTTGTTCTGTATTTATGATAGAAGAGCGTAGTTGTATCTCAGTTTCTGAATTCCAGTAGGGCATGTATCCTGAGAAAGGGCATTACCAGAACCAAAGATTTGATATTTACCACTTTCATTGATTTGCTTACAAAAAGTAAACCATGTGAAAATACGTCGATGCTTTAATTTAAATTACATATGATTTCATCTTTCAGTATATAAGCTAATCTAGCTTGAACTAGAAAGAGATTTCTCAGAGGAGAAGTAAGAGTTTATTAATTAATAATCTGCTTTTATGGTTTTCTCTTAACGTGTGTGTGCCAATGGCCTGAGCTGCAAACAGCCATTGGAAGAGTCTACCTGCCTGGGCTGAATTGAATGTTCTTGGGCAGCACTGTGGCTTCACAGCCAAGGCTTTAGAGAAAGTGATCTCCTTGTCTTTTAGAGCCCTCATTTCCATGGCCATCTAGTGTGAGGATGCTTGCTCTGGATTTTGGATTTTGTTTGTTTTTACCAACTGCCCCTTTCAGACTTTCCTATTTCTTCCAGAGAAGTTGTATTTTCTAGAAGTGTAGGTATTTAAAAGTAGAATGGAGCCAAACAGGAGTTTTGCTGTTAATGTGAACGGTGGATGCTGTGCACATATGACCCCCCCTGATGGTATCCCAAGGAATATTCTCACTGCCCTTCAGGAGGGTGGACCAGCTGGCAGTCTGTGGGCCAGTTCTCTTTCCACAGAATAAATCTGGCCCTCTCCCTCATAAGTGTAATTTTATTTTAACTTGATTGTGCCCAATCATACAAGCTGCCTCTTAGCTCTTTCTGGAATCTGGTACAGCTTGGTTACAGAGATGTACCTAGAGTGACATTGAAACAGAGATGCTACACAATAGGTTAGCTCTGAGAACGATCAATCCTTCTACAGGAAGAATACTAGAAATTACTTAAAGTGCTAAGAATATTATTTTTTGTAACACAGGTCTGAAAAGTGGTGCATAACAACTGCTGTAATGTTTTTCTCAAAACAGCTCTGATAAAATGTTGTCGGAATCATCCTTTAGACTATAAGAATGGCCAAGTTAGTTACCTAGGCTTAAAATAGAATATATATTTAATAATAATGCATGTTAGAAAGTCAACTCTAGTAGTTTAATATTTCTCTCATTTATTGGTTTTCTGTTTGGAAAGCATTTCACTGCTTTCATCATGTGGCAATGTCATGTTGGATGCTGCCACTGCAATACTATACTAAAATCACAGCCATAAATGATTTGAGCCCTCTCCAAGTGTACTGAGAATTTTTGGAATAAGACTAGGAGAACACTGAATATTTTGCTTTATAATTAATTCAGAACTAGTTTTAGTTTTGAATGGGTGATGCATTATGTTACAGAACAGAAGCATGTTCTACTATTGTCCCCTTAGATTAGTATTATTTTTGTTATATGTGTAAGATTTGTGATATGTGTCAGGTTTCTAATAACAAAATCTTTGCTTTGTTTTTCCATGAACTACAGAAACTATGCCTGTTCCAGACCAGCCCTCGTCTTCTGACAAGACAAGTTCCCTTAGTCCTGTGCTGAACACATCCAATGGCGATGGATCTGAAACTGAGACAACCTCTGCCATTCTAGCTTCAGTTAAGGAACAGGTAGGCAAGTGCTGTGCCTGTAGACTGAAAAACAATGATACCGTTTAGTGGTTTTGATTTTGGGGTGCTTGTTTGCTGTGTTTTTGTTTTGTTGTTTTTTTGCAGAGGGTTTGTAGGTGGTGCCTGGATAATTTTATTCACAAATACATATTGCAACAAACTGAATTTGTTTCTTAGGCTACTTCTATATGCTGTCCTACTTCAATTGAGTTACTCCTTTTCTTCACCACTCTAACTCTTTACTGTGAATGAAAGTTTCCAGAGATGTCTCCTGTTCTTGTCAGCATGAGTGTGGATTTACAGCATATAGGCATGGTGTGTAAGAGCTATAGTGCGGACTAGTTATGGAGATGTGTTATCCTAGGCATTTTAGTTAAAAGGTTTTTGAAGGATCTTAGGATTTGAAAATGAAACATACACCTATTTTGGGGGTTTGTGGTTGTTGTTGTTTGGTTAAGGTATTTTGTGGGGCTTCTTTGAGGGGATTTTGTGTAAAACTTGATGTGATGTTATTTTAAGGCAAGATTATGTGTAGGGACAGGCTTTTATTCAGGTTTAGATGACTGAACTTGCAATTATGAGTAATTTTTGAAAGAGAGATTTTGTGTGAGTCTCTACTCAATTCTAGTAAGAAAGGTTTGGACACTATAATGTAATTTTTTTTGGTGGGGTGTGTGAGATTTTGCATAGTGCTTCTTTGTGTTAATGTTCCAGGTCATATAAACACCTTGTCTCCATCTTTATCTTATTTGGCTCAACTGTAGCAACATACTCCAAAAAGAGACATGAAAAGATAACTGCTTTTAGTGAGCTTTCTCTTTGCTGAAGGTGTCTGAATTGGTAGTGATCTTTCCCTAAGATGTTCACTGCTCCTTCAGAGAAATTAGTGGATGAATTCTGCTTATATCTAACACTATTACAATAGCAGTTGTTGACTCACTGGACTTTTGCCAGAATTGAGTTTGCTTGTCATTTTTTGTTTGGATGTTAAATGTTGCCTGTCATATTTCATTTGGGTATTAAATGTTAGTTACATTTTCTGGTTCTGCAGAGAGGAAGGCAGAAAAAAAGGGGCTGTTATGTGGAGTTTTGTCTTTAAGATTTATGGCATGTTGTTGTAGTGGAGATGCCTGTGATTTAGATGTTTGTGTGTGTAATCTCTTCCATGACAATAGTGTTGCTTGGGCATGTTCCAGAGTTTCAGCCTGTGCTACTTATTTTGGACTTAAAAAACCTCCCTTAGCTTTTGACACTCTGATGTTGAAAAATGTCCAGGGAAGTTAGAGAGACAGAAGATACGTGGCATCAATGTGTTACAATGTGGTACACAGTACTGAATATTGACAAGTTCTCCATTGCTGGCTTTGGCTGGTTTATTGGTTTTCTGTTTGAAAAGCATTTCACTGCTTTCATCATGTGGTCGTGTATTTTGCAACTGAATCTCTCACTCCCTTATCAGTTTTTTCTATTCCCCATAATATTGTGTACTTGGACAGACTTCCTTTATTTAATCCTCTCTTGGAAGAGTTCTAGGTAAGGATCTTATCTCAGGCTTCAGGCAGATGAAATACATTGCACTGATTCTGTGTTAGGGGAGTAACTGAAGTAAATTTCTAACTGTTCAGGTGGCAAGTCCTCTGCTTTTTAAAGAAGGAATTAGTTACTTTGCTGCCCAGCAGTACTTTATGTACCCTCTGACTGTAGCTGAAAACATCTGAAGTTTTAAGTACGGACAGAAACAATTATTTGGAAGTACTACTAGTAAAAACATGGATGATTGAGTTCACAGCGAGGATGTGTTTTGATCAAATCAAGTATGGTGATGTTTTCTTTTTTTGTGCTAAAGTTTTTCTTTGTGAAATGATCTTGGGGCACTCGTGGCAATTTTATGTCATCAACAAAATGGCTGGAACAGTGTCTTTACATGACTACGCAGAGTAAACTGTAGATTTATGAAGCTGACGACTGAAATAGGTATTTGCAGTCTTTGAAGAGGGCAGGACACAGGAAAGAAGGAATAGAGAAGAAGTCATAGTTGTAAGTATTTGCTTTACTTATTTCCAATGTGAAATGTAAGATGTCTGATTTCAGAGAAAACAGACATCTTTAGCTTAGAGATGGTAGCTTTTGATTTTTCCATTTTGTTATAACAAGAATGGGACTACTGGCTTGAGGGTTAAAAAACCCTGCCTTTGTAAGACTTTTTCCTGAAGTAATGATGAATTGTTGTAATGCATGTCAATATTAAATAAGGATGTGACTTAAGTAAACTTGTACATTGGGTGTTAGTGCTCTGTTTGGAAACAGTTATACATGTCATGCTTATCTTATACGTGTGTATGTAGTTAAAAACTGCAAAGATGAAGGGCTGCAGAAGTTGCAAGATGCGGATTTCTTCTCTTGGCTCTGCCAGATTCTTTCCCATGTCTTTATACCATGAGTGAAGCGTAGAACGAAATCATGTATCTAAATGGATGTTTTAATTCCAACTGTTTAAAAATATTATAAGGCTGGAAGACACTTGTGAAATAACGTAGTCTGACCAACAGGTCACGTTTCGTACAGCCATCCAAGTACTGGGCTTCCAAATCTGACCACAGAATGACTTTTGCAGACATTTTCTTTAATGCAGTCATGCCATGTTGTAATACCTGAGAATCACCAGGAAGCAGTAATTACTCTAATAACCTTAAATATTCTGTAGCTTTTCTTCATATGTTCAATTATGTATTCTTATCTTGCTCCCCCTTAAGCATCAGGCTCTCTCTCTGCCTTTTAAAGTTTTAGCAGTTCTCTTTTTAGCCCCATTCAAATTACATTCAGTATATATATATATAGTAATTTAAGTAGCATGTCAATATCTTCCATGGCAGGGGGGTTGGAACTAGATGATCCTTTTGGTCCCTTCCAACCCTGACTGATTCTATGATTCTGATTCTATGATCTTCACTTCCTTAAAGTCCCTTGCTTCTAATAAGATTTTAAAGTATTCTGGAGACACATTCCTTTTTTTTTTTAGCCATTTTTATTTTCATTACTCCATTGATTTTAGGTAGGACCTGAACTTGGCTATATGATAAGATTTCTGTAGCAGCAGTCTATGCAGCAGATGCCACACTCCTAAGTGTGGGATGGGCCAATGTATTACTGCTAGCAAAGCTTTCTGAGCATATGTAGTGCTTCTCAGGCACATCCTCAGCTTGATGGGGTTGCTTTCCAAATCTGTGATTCCACTGCTGGAAATGGGGGGCTGAGTGGAGCAGTTTGGAAAGGTGACATCAGAGTGGCTAGTGAAGAAATAATTGACACCCTGGTGTACGTTATCCTGGAGTTCTTCATTTAGTCTGAAACTGGTCTTTTACACAGCTCTTTGAAGTGGCTGTAAGCATGTTCATGTTGTACTCTCCAGGAAACAGCAGTTTACAAAAATGGACCTAGACAAGTAAGTCCTATTCAGAACACTCATGTTCTGTCAGTCATACCTAAGATGCAGTAGCCACAGTAGATGTAGTATCCATTAAACAAACAAATAAATAGATATGCTTATGAAAGGATGTGGGGGTAATCCAATACATATATTTTTTACAGTTGTTTGAAACTGAGTGCAAAGGCTTCTGTGAAGATTTAGCCTGGTAGAAGAGCCAATATGTCCCTCTCAGCTAAATTGTCTTTGAAGAAAGGGAGGAAAATGCCAAATATCAGAATCAAATTAAGAGTTCAATATGATTCTGTTTTAACTTTAACATTTAAAAATTAATAGTTCAAACATAAGAATTTCAGTGAAGCTGGGCAGAATGCCACTTTGTGACAGCTCAGTCTAAGGTTAATTTGAAGTATTATTAAAGGTCATCACAAAGGAAAAATATCCTTTCTTATAATGAAATCAGTGTCTGATCCACAAGCATTTCTTCCTTGTCTGTTTTTTTTGTTCTCCCAGTAGTGGAAGAATTTCAAAGTTGGAATAAATATAGCCCAGAAAAATAATATAATTTAGCTCAATTTCAATATAATTTAAATTTTCTATTTACATTTCTAGCATTTTAACACATTACATTTGTAACTGTTTAGCACTCTTTCTTTCTTTGTAGTATTACTTATGAGAGGTTTTTCAAGTGGAAAATATTTTCACACTTAAACCCAAACCTTTAAACTGGCATAATTGAATAGATTCATAGTCTTGCCTCAGTGTCATTTGAGAAGATGATCTAAATGAACTGAAAATATTTAGAGGTGGATAGTCAAATTGTGCTTTTTTCCTGTAGTGATGCATCTGCCTCTGTTGCACTGAGAAATATGGGCTCCTGCTGTCATGTGGGGAATGCTGCTGAGGAGCTGAGTAAGTTGAAAATCACCATCCCAAGAGATGAGACAGCTCTGCTGACAAGCAAGCTTTGAACACAGCAGGGTAGAATGTGTTGTTTTCTTTTTTGGTGAAGGGTGGTTGGATCAATTTGGTAACACATTTTCAAGAGTTGGACTTCCTAGCATAGGTTCTGTAAAATATATATTTAAAGCCATGATTTTAGTCAACTTTTTTTGGTAATATGTGGCATATTTCAGAAAGTCCATCCATAACATATTTATTTCAGTGTACAGGGGAGCAGAGGTTCTGGATCTGTCTCATTCAGATCTGCCAACTTTCTTGTCCAAAAGAAAGTTGCATTTACATTTCTATATACTGTATGCTCCTGAGACTTAAAATCTTACCTGTTTCCAGTATTTTTTCTTTTTTTTATACTTGAATTAAGCAATATCAATCAATAGTAATTTCAATTTGCATAGAAAATATAGAAGGCTGCAAATTTGGGCCATGGCTTTCAAGACCAGCATATCTCTTTAATGGAGAAAAGAAAGTGCTGTTAAGAGCACCACAGTGGGAACACTGTGGTTAGTGATTGTTTTTATTTCTTCATTCTTCTCTGGAAATAAAACCACCAAAAGCACTCTTTAGATTCCACAGTGCTCTCTCTCCTTTAACTTGCCTTGCCAGTACTTTTTACACAGCTTGCTCTTAAGCTTCAGTTCTGAAAGGGATTTTTGGAGATTCAATTTTTGCCATAGTTTTAGCAGGTTTTGTGCCTTTTATGTAATTTTGAAAACTTGAATACTTCTATTGTGTTTTCCCATCTGTTTCTGTATCTTTTCTCACATGATGCCATTTTCTACTCCTGGTTTATTTATTACTAAATGGAAGTGTCTTTCTGTAGGTTATTTAAATCTTTTGTATTCCTAGGACGAAAGTACTTAAAGGGTGGTTGAATGCTATATGTGGTGGTGCTTTGATAAAATGTTACAATTCTGTTTATCCCCAAACAAGAAGACTAGAACCCAGCAGATGCTAAGCCGTATTTAAACTTCAGCTTACATCTGAGAGTTAAGGTACATTACTACCCAAATAAGCCTAACTGTGGCTGTGAGTTGCATGGCAATGATAATGCTATAATGGTTTGGAATGACACAAGAAATTTATTTCAGCAGTATAGCATGTACTTGTCTTTTTTCCTCATTTGTAGTGAAAAGGAAGTATTTAGCTCTGAAGTTTCCGGTTGCAGAAACTTATTCTGTAGTTGCCTCTGATGAGAACCTTTCCAAGCGTGAAGAGATAGAAAGCAGATCTGTAGTAAAGTTCTAGATAAATTAATTGCTTAATTCCTAATTCTTTCTGTCAAGGTTAACACTGTTTGTGTCAGAACATCACACACATTGGTTTGATAGGAGGCTTTCAATTCTCTTCCCAATCCCTTAGCATGCTGTGTTTTTAAATGGGAATGATAACATGGCCAAATTGTAGACAGTTGGCATGTATATGTATAGGTCCCTTAAGGGAAATAGAATGCTTTTTTTTCTTGTCAGTTGTTCTTATCACAGTGAATACCTGGAGAGAAGCTATGTTAGACACCCTTGATATAGTGAGGGTATTCCTATCTTGTGAGGGTTGAACCTTCACTTCAGAGGATTCAGAACTAATTCATAGATACTTTCCATCTGGACCTCAGGTCACCTAAAGTGAGGCCAGGTGAGTTAACCATGTTGTCAGGCTATTAAATCCCCTCACAGTTAGTGTATAGCATATGAATACATAGGCTGGAAATGAGGACAAGATATTCCCAGTAAAGGAACACTGAGCTACTCTTCATGCAGCTGCTATCAGCTGGCTATTGACTGCTTCATCTCAGTGGCAGAGAGAACAGTCAACACTTTTTGCATGCTTTTGGTGACAATTCTTTGGATTCAGGTATGTGTTTTCTGGGTTTTTTTGGGTTTTTTTTTTTCAGCTTTCCCTAGAGCTAAGGGAGCAATACAGTGCAGGGCTTGCAATAACGGGGTTTAGGATGTGGTGCTTTGACTGTTACCTCTATCTATAATACTGAAGTGGTTGCCATGAAAATAAACACATGTTCAAGTCAGAGACAGCACTTGTTCTTTTAGCAGTTATTTAGAGGAAATTCCGGTACCAGAATGCCAAATAAGGATTCTGTGCAAGACAAATGGAATTGTGGCCTGCTTCTCTCTGTTCTCTCACAGTTTGTACATGACCCATACACCAAACCTGTTTCCACCCTCATTTCTTCAGGTTAAATACTAAGAAACGTTTTGTGCTTTAAAGAGAACTGTTATTTTAATAGCTTTTGGCATGCATCTTGTGTTTCACTGAAATGTTATTCAACACCACTATTTTAGCTTTTGTGCTATTTTTAATGGATATCCTCTTTCAATTATGTGCTGTACACTCTTGGTTCTAATCTATTTCAGCAGTGCCTAGAAGGGAGATGTAATAATGAGGTTTTCTGCAAAACCTGCTGCAGCATGTATTATCTAATATACCATATAGCAGCATTTTCTACAGCAGTCTGTTTACAATTGAAGTTTACTTACTCCAATTCCTTCTGTTTCATCATTGTCAGTAGAACTGAAGTATGTGTTGTACGTTCATATGCTTTGTAGAGCCTTATTGCTTTTAGTGAATGAATTAAATTTTGGCTATTTAGAGTTGTTTATTAGAATGAATATGCTCTCCATCTTAGATACATTTGGATTTGAGATTCCACCACAGTGTTGTGCTATTTTTGCAGAAAGTTGTCCTATTCTGAACTTGTTTTCAAATAGCTGAGTGAAGACATGGAAGTCGTTAAAGGAAAGATTTCTTACCAGGGTTAGGTTTTTAAAGCTTGTTAGTTACAACATGTTGGGTATTGCTGCTCTTGTTAATTTTAGCCTAATGAAACTGTAGTTCTGCAGGGCAATCATTGCTTCCCAGTTGCCATGTTTGTCTTAAAATAAATTTCACTTAAAATTATTGTAGGAGAAATGTATTAAAAACTCAGCATATTTTTGGCCAAGACAGTAAAACCCTTTCTTATTACTGAGAGCTCTGGATGCTGTCAGGCAATTTTTGAATTAGAATGACTTAATCTTTAGTATCTTTGACACTTTCATAGTAAGTTAATAGTGGCTCTAGAATTAAGTTGTTCTAAACAAGAGCTCTCTATCTGTATAAGCTGTGTAATAGAACAACATAGATAATACAGTTGTAACACTCAGTGACTTGGCAGCCAGTCAAATGTCTGGAAATGATAATACTCAGCTTGTGTTAATATGCCAAGTAAGACCTGAGTTGGCTTCGTGTGATCAGATGAATTCACCATGGTTTTGAGGACTTGCAGTTTCTAAACTAATGAAACTAAATTAATTGCTTCTGCATCATAGTCAGTGCTGAATGGCTTGCTGCATTTCTGTGTTTTGTCTGCATAAGTAAAATCCAATCAAATTGAACTGTCTTCTTGACCTCTTATTTTTTCATGGCTACTCAGGTGAAAAACTTTGCCTTTTTATATTTTTTTTCCCCCCTAGGGTTCAATACCTTAAAAGATGCCTATTCTACATGTTCCAAAGTTGCTGTGATGCCTTGGTTGGTGGAGCTGTGTTCAGCCTTCTGAGCTTTCAGTGTTACTAAAGGCCCAGATACTGGGTTGTTTAGAAAATGAAATGGGGCAAAAAGAAATTCCACTAAAGGTCATAAAGCATAGCTAGTTGGCTGGCTATGGCAAATATGGAGTTATCTTCTCTTGGGCAGGGAAGTGTTACTTCATTCTTCATCTGACCTATATGTATATATATCTGCTATAATTGTGTATCTGGCAAACCCTTTCTCATGCACTTCCTCACCATAGAAAGTGTGGTGAACACGCTAACTGCTGCGTTATTTATTTGAATAAGCTAGGTGTTTAAATTTTCAACCTGTTCCTGCATAAATATAATTGGGAAAGACATCTAATCCCACAGAGCCTTAAGCGTGACTAGCTAGACTTACCTGAGTATCATAACAAGCTCTAATGAAATTATTCATATGAGTTATTTGTAAGTTAGAGGGCTTAGAGATTTGGGCTAAATCCTGATTTTAATTCTGAAGAGTTTGGCTTTGAATACTGGCATTCAAATAAAGCTAATTACAGGAAGTGAATCTTTACAAGGAAGTATTAAAGCAATTTTAATGTATACATTACAAATGTAAATTATGTCATACTCAAATCTGATGACTTTTTACCTTATCTTTGGTTTTTTTCCCTTTATTGCTGGAACTTACTTTCCTGTAGGAGAAGGAAGCAGGCCACTGTAGAACCATGGAATCAGTCAGGGTTGGAAGGGACCACAAGGATCCATCTAGTTCCAACCCCCCTGCCATGAGCAGGGACACCCTACCCTAGATTAGGCTGTACAGAGCCTCATCCAGCCTGGTCTTAAATACCTCCAGGGAAGTGACCCCAACCACCCTCCTGGGCAACCTGTTTCAGCATCTCACTACTCTCATGGTGAAGAGCTTCCTCCTCACATCCAATCTGAATCTCCCCACCTCCAGCTTTGCCCCATTCGCCCTAGTCCTGTCACTACCTGTTCAAGAGATCAGATAATGTTTTAAAATACCTTATATTGATAGCACGTGGTACGTACCTGTAAATATATAGTATGTTGTTTGGCTTTTGGAAGGGCTTTGCCACATATTTCATGCTTAAGATCAGCTATATCTGTATCTGTATCTGTTATGTTTGCAGAGAATTTCCAAATACAATTTATATATTTTAAAAGGTTAAAAATCCAGTGGAACGTGAAAAGGCTGGTCTGTAGTGGGGCTGGGGAGGAGGGTAAAAAGAGTTTGGGGAGTAAGGATTTCTTTTTCTCTTGGTAAAAGTACTTACAGGTTTGTGTTCTTTAAGGTTTGAGATTCTTTGCTTGTTTGGAGGCTTTTTGTTAGCTTTAAGTTTGGATTTTGTTTTGGTTTTCTTTTAATGGCTATAAAGAAGTATTTGAAAGCTAGAGAGGAGTGTCTGAAAGGGAATTATTTGTTAAGCATCCCAAATTAGTGATTTTTAAGTGGAAAGTATATCATAAATTTGTTGTACTTTGGGAGGTTGATATTATAATATCTGCATATTAACAGAAAGTTAGATGGTGCACAGATGCTGAATAGAGAGAATATTATGTGATATGTAGGCTCAGCTGATGTTTTGAGGATTACTTGTCAATGAGTAACAAGGTTAGTTTTACTGGTTTATGATATAGCAAAACAGAGTTAAGATGAACAGTGTTGTGCTCTATATTGCAAAGTTCTAAACAGAATTATGCAAAAATCCAATTGCTCTGGGTTTTGGGTTTTTTGTGTTGTTTTTTTTTTTTTTCTCCTCCTGTCCTCAAAAAGAAAAAAAAAAAGCTACTTTTTATCTCTAAGCTTTTTTGGAAATGAAATGTTTTGGCTGTAGTAAAATATTCCTTCCTTCTTCCCCTGCCACCTGCCCCAACCCTACTGATGTAAAATAAGTTATGGTTTATTTAATATGGAGATGAAATAGTTTTGTTTTCTCATTAAATGAGAAATTTGATGCATTTAGTGAAAACTGCAAAGTTGCTTTATTGCCAGTAGCATGGTAATGTTATGGGAGAGCAGAACCCTTTTTGTTCTCATTCATCTGCTGTCTGGTTTTTCTTGGAGTTCTGAATGTTTGCATTCTGTCTTAGCTTTTTCATTTACAAGCTCATTGGGTTTTATTAGTTGCTGTTACTGCATGCCAAATGAAATAAAGTGAGTTGTACAGCTGCTGTGATAGGAATCTGCAGTGCATCTTCATCCTTACTTGCAGCAATATGCAAACAAGGAAAGAAAGGTTTGGTTGTAGATTGCAGGAACCACAACTAGTATGAAGTGCTTTCCTCAAACCAGAATCACTTTGCTACAATCCTTAAAAACAAAAACTAGAAGAAATTGAGGAAAATATAGTTGTTTTTTTTTCACATATGCTGAGCATTGTTTCTGTTCTGGACAAATGTGCAGAGAGCTTTGTTGATATTTGAGTTATCACACTGTAACAGAAGTGTATCTTAATGAACTTCAGCTGAGCTTGTGTAATTGTGACAGAAATAGCTGTGGCTGGAAATTGATACTGAGTATCACAATAAACCCATTTATTTTTCTGTAGGTGGAAGCATATATTTTAAGCCTCTAGAGTGTGCCTTTTTTAACTCTACAGTTAAGTAATTCCACAGTATTGCAGGAAACATAAAGGGAAGGGAGATCTCTCCAGTGGGGCTCTACCTGGTGAATTATGCATTGTAATTGCTGTTTAGTCCAGGCAGCTACTAATGTTTTCTTCTAGAAAAGAAAACCTACCCATCTGGGACTTTCCTGTCTGTTTAGTATATACATTTTCTAGGGTTTCTGCTTCATAGATTCACAGAAATTGTGCCTAAAGATTTCAAGCTCTGTGGTTTTAGCAGTGGTGCAGGCAGACTTAGAGCAGCAGAGATCAAGATATTATTCTACACCAGTGACAGGAGTATGTCTTTTCACAATGCAATTAATTGGGACACCTCAAAAGACTATGTGGAGTATTGTTGGAGAGCAGCCTTGAAATACAAGACCTGGTGGTCTGGAGTGATGAAAAGCTCAACATGAGCCTGCAGTGAGTGCAGCCCAGACAGATACTGTGTGTTGGGCTGCAGCAAAAGCAGTGTGGCCAGCAGGGTAAGGGAGGGGATTCTGCCCCTTTGCTCTGCTCTCCTCACACCCCACCTGGAGTACTGTGTCCAGTTCTGGAGCCCCCAGCACAAGGACATGGAACTGCTGAAGCAAGTCCAGAGGAGGCCACCAAGATTGTAAGAGGGCTGCAGCAGCTCTGCTCTGAGGACAGGCTGAGGGAGTTGGGGCTTTTCAGCCTGGAGAAGAGAAGGCTTCAAGGAGACCTTGGAGTGGCCTTCCAGTATCTGAAGGGGGCTATAGGAAGGCTGCGGAGGGACTATTCACAAGGTCTTGAAATGACAGGACAAAGAGGAATGGGTTTAAGTGGCAGAGGGAAGATGGAAACTGGATGTTAGGAGGAAGCTGTTTGCAATGAGGGTGGTGAGACACTGGCTCAGGTTGCCCAGGGAGGTTGTGGCTGCTCCCTCCCTGGAGGTGTTGAAGGCCAGGTTGGATGAGTCCTTGAGTGACCTGTTCTAGTGGGAGGTGTCCCTGCCTATGGCACAGGGGGGTTGGAACTGGATGATCTTTGAGGTCCCTTCCAACTTAATCCATTCTGTGATTTTATGACTTGCATATCAGACCTGTTGCTCTGACTGGGCTGTCACAAAATCATAGCCGAGCTTAGACTTTGCAAATAGCTGATAGAGACATACAGCAGCAAGGAAAACATGGCAATAGGTACCTGCCATTAAGCCTTCAACTTAGAGGGGAAGAACGGTAGTCTGTGTAGATGGAAAAGGATATCAAATGTTTTTATTTGCAGAGTCATCCTGGCTTGAAAGTAACAAAAGACTGTTTAGCAGTAGAATAGCTGAAGGGATGTGCTGTTCAAAACCATACCTCCTATTAGACTTCCATTCCCAAAGCTGTAAAGCTTTATCAACAGTTTGTCTGTCAGAAAGGCATTATAAAGCTTTTAAAAGATAAATCTCATACTTTACATTTTTCCTGGATTGTTGTGTCTATAGAATATTAAACAATATTTAGTTGTAAAAATATTTTAATTGCATTTATAAATGTTAAATTTATAAATGTTTTTTCTTCCTTAGCTATGCTTTTGCTTGTACTGCAAAACCACAAATCTTCAAGCCACGTTGACTGGGCTGCATCAGCATAGCACAGCTTTAAGGACAGTAAAATTATAGCCCTCTTTTGCATTCTCATAGTCAATGTAGCAAATAGACTTGCTCTAATCTGATAAAAGCAAAAGTCAGGAAAAAAATGTTATGAGCATACACATGAGGTGTGTATGTGAGCTGTGGTATAGCAGTACACGGAACAGACATTAGCAAGCAAAAAGGCTCAACTTCAGTCTCTGACTTCAGGCTTTCAGCACTCTTTCTGCAGATTTCAGACAAAGCAGAAGTATAATCCTCTTTTTGAACATATGTTGTGCCTTTTTGACTACTCAGAACACTGCTAAGGAGCAAATCTGACATGATTGTTTATGAATTTATTTGGGGAGAAAGTCTCTTAACGACTCACTGTTTGCTTTTTGGTCTTTAATTCCCAAGCTAATGAAATTAATACTTTGTTACTTGATTACTTAACCCTCAAACCACAAATTGAGTATCTGTTTAACAGAAGCAAGAGAAGCAAAGAATAATGGCAGGCTTTTTTAAACATGAGAATTAAATTTGTATTTTCCTGATTGGATTGTACTTTTTTTTTGTCTTTCCCTGATGTGCCTGTGTAGCTTCTGAGTAAACCTGTCAAGAGCTGTTAAAAATGCCTTCCTCATGTCAAATTTTTATAGGGTGAAACCTTTCAGTTGCTAAAATCAATCCTTGCTTGTTTGTTTTGTTAGAACAAGACATCATCCCACCATGGGAGAAACATTATTGTATTCACTTGCTTGGAGGGTAAATTTATTCCTGCATGGGTAAATGGAAATTTACAGAGATAATGTGCTTTTGGCTCAAGAAAGGGAGAAAAAAAATGCTGTGCCTTTTGTACTTTTAAATTTGGGCTTTTAGTCATTATTTCAAGTTGTTGAGTAAGATGTGGTTGATAATTCCTGTGTGAATATTTGTACAGTCCTGTCAAGTTGAGGCCTGGACTGGCCACTAAACAAGTGACAGATGCTCTCTACCAGAACCTCTAATTTACCAAAGGAAGAGAAAGAAAGAAAATAAGGGAGAGAGACATACGAGCTGGGGTAAAACAAAAAAACAAACTAAAACTATTTCAGTGAAAATAATGAAGTATATACAAATCCAGAAGCAAATGTGACTGCCCTGATGGCAGTTAGTACACTGATGCTGTGGCAGAAGTTCCAGAGTGGACTCAGCAGCAGTAGCTAGGTTCAGGAACTCATGAGCTGGGATTGAAGGCAGAATGCAGAGAGTCCACCTCAGTTGCCAACCATTGAAGAAGAAGAAAAAAAAGAAGTTAGATCCTTGGATTGCCTCAGCTTCATACCAAATAGGACCTAAATGGAATGAAACACCTCAGTGGTCACTTCAGGCTCTTCTGTACTGTCCGCTCTGCCCTGCCCTTGCACACCCAACATAGTACATAAGGTTTAGCAGTGACCGATCTTTGGTACCAACTAGAATCATCAGGCATTGACAGTGCTAGAAGTAGACAGTGTTTGTGAAAACTTGACGTTTATGTCAGAAAACAGAGTTCCATTATGGGTAAGATCCCCATGGCTGCCTGTCCAGAGTCCAGACTGTGCATCCAGTTCTGGAGCATGTCCAGAGAAGGGCCTACAAGGATGGTCAGAGGGTTGCAGCACCTCTGCTATGAGGACAGACTGAAGGAGTTGGGGCTGTGTTGTTTGCAGAAGAGGAGGCTCCAAGGTGGCCTTCCAGTATCTGAAGGAGGCCAATAAGAAAAGCTGGGGAGCAGCTTTTTAGGCTCTCATAGAGTGACAGGACTAGGGAGAATGGGGCAAAGCTGGAGGTGGGGAGATTCAGATTGGATGTGAGGAGGAAGTTCTTCACATGAGAGTGGTGAGACCCTGGAAGGGGTTGCTCAGGGGGCTGGTTGGGGCCACTTCCCTGGGGGTGTTTAAGGCCAGGCTGAATGAGGCTCTCTACACCCTAATCTGGGGTGGAGTGTCCCTGGGCATGACAGGAGTGTTGGAACTAGATGACCCTTGTGGTCCTTTCCAACCCTGACTTATTCTATGATTTGTACTGGAATTGTTTGGCAAAATTAACCTTTGCCTCTCTTTTCCCCAGTAAGGACTTGCTCTGACAGAGGTTCAGAAAGTGAGAACAGTGAAATTATTTAATATTAGAGGGGCAGATAAAAGAGAGTTTGGATTGCTGGTGATAACTTCAGGATGGTTTTAGGATTAATAAATCTTGGGTGACATTAGACAAAGTCAGACGTGCAAAGCTTTGTAATAGACCCAATGCATAACAGAAATGAAGCAAAAGTTCAGCCATATATCGACTGTCCGGTTCTTACTGAAAAAAAAATAAATTTAATGTGTTGGATTGAGGAAAAGGAGCACAGCTTGTTGACCATACTGGTCTCTGTTTTTCCCTCCCAGCTGCTGCTGTACCTCTTGATGCTGGTGACAGTGCCCCTGCATACTGAGAAATGTCCTTCTCTTGGGTTTTATACCCTAGCTCAGGATGCCTCTGCCTTTTAGGTGATATTTAGCATAATTATGGAGGAGAGTTGAGTATTGCCTGGGTACCAGAGGAGATGGAGTGGTTCATCTTGGGGGCCCCAGTGTGGCACATGCAGGAGAATGCTGCCATCACTCCCAGCTGGCATGAGTTCATGAAAGGCAAGTCCTGCTTGACCAACCTGGTCTCCTTCTGTCACCAGGAGACTTGCATAGTGGATGAGAGAAAGGCTGTGGTTGTTGTCTGACTGGACTTTAGCCAAGCCCTTAACACCACCACAGCACTCCTTGAGAAAGTGGCAGGGCATGGCACAGACAGCTGTGTTCTTCACTGGATTAAAAACAGGCTCCAAAAGTTTGGTGAACAGAATTAAACACAGCTGATGGCTGGTCACACGTGGTACTGGAACCAGTTTGGTTTAGTATCTTTATTAATTATTCAGATGAAGGGATTGAGTGCATCCTCAGTAAGTCTACAGGCAACACTAAATTGAGTGGAAGTGTTAATCTGGAAAGCACTGCAGAGGTCTGGACAGGTTAAATTGATGGGCTGAGGCCGGTGGGATGAAGTTTAACAATGAAGTGCCAGGTCTTGCACTTTGACCACAACAATTCCAAGCAACATTACAGGCTTGGGGAAGAGTAGTTGGAAAGCAGCCCAGTGGAAAAGGATCTGAGGATGCTGGTGAAGAGCCAGCTGAACATGAGCCAGCAGTGTGCTTAGGTGGCCAAAAAGGTCAACATCATCCTGGTGGTTATCAGGAGCAGCATGTCTAGCAGGAGTAGGGAGGTGACAGTATCTGTGTGCTTAACCCTGCCAAGGTCACAGCTTGAGTACAGCTCTGGGCTCCAGAGTGTAAGACAGACATTGAGGTGCTGAAGTGTGTTGAGAGAAGAGCAGAGACTGTGGTGAGGGCTCTGGAGGGCATGTCTTACAAGATGTGGCTGAGGGAACTGGGATTGTTTAGTTTGGAGGAGAGAAGGCTAAGGGGAGATCTTACTGCTCTGTACAGCTACCTGAAAGGAGGTTGTAGTAAGGCCAGTGTTCACTCTTCTCCCTAGAAACCAGCAATAGGATGTGAGGAAATGGGTTTAAGTTGTGCTGGGGAGATTTACATTGGATGTTAGGAAAAACTTTTGTGTGGAAAGAGTGGTGAGGTGTTAGAACAGGCTGCCCAGGGAGGTGGTGGAGTCACCATCCCTGGAGAGGTTCAACAAACATGTAGATATGGGGCTTCAGGATGCAGCTCAGTGGCCACAGATGGGTTATAGTTGGACTCAATGGTATTAAAGGTCTTTTCCAAATTAATGATTTTATGATTCTGTAGGGGTGTTTTTCCCACTTATTCCCAGTTATGCTTACTTCAGCCTCCGGTACAGTCACTTCTTGAGATCTTCCCCCTACTCAAATTTGGATCTGATGCCCAAGTCCTAAGACCAGAGAATTGCTCATGGTAGACCAGTGCAGCTTTTCTCCTGGAAGAACTCTCTGTTTTTGTAACTCATATTCTTGTGCCTGTAGAGCAAAGGTTTTCCATCTCATACTAATATTCTCTTCATACTGACACAGGAGAGACTGCAGGCCTCCTTGTGACATGTACTGTTCCTGCTTAGCTGTAGGAGAGTTCAAACCAGGACGTGCTCAGCTCTGCTAGCCATTGTCTTATGGCTGCTGCTGGCACACTGCATGACAGTCAGTGGTTTAACACTGTGAACACCATGGACTTGACTGCTTCCTACAAGCTACCTGAGTAGAAGAAGGAAGATGGTGCACTTATATGTGACTTGATGTTACACTAAGTGTAGCTTTTCCTCTCTGAAATACTATGGAGAGCAGTGTATGCACATACCTGTTTGTGCATCTGCTGAAACTCACATATGGAAGCAGCTGATTAAATTCTTTGTTGAACAAGAATCTTTTATAGTACTGTTATGCTATGTCAAACAAAATGCTGAAGAAAGTGTGAAAATTTGAACTCTACAGCATTTTATTACACTTAATTGGATATGTGACACTTTTCAGTGGTACTCAACCACATCCCTGGGATGCCAGTCCCAGAATTTTACCGCTCTCATTGTAAAGAGTCCAGCCTAAATCTAACTTGCTCCACATTGCCCCTCATTGTATCACCAGAAGTCCTTCCAAACAGTTGTTTCTCAGCCTTGCTGTAGATTCTTTTCAGATACTGAAGTGTAGTTACAAGGTCTTTCCAGAGCCTTCCCTTTTCTGGGCTGTATTTGACTTCATAATCAATGTAGCAGTGCCATGGGTTCACACAGACTGCTCTCAGAAGCAAGTCCCTTGACTCCCCCCCACCCCTGATAGGCAGGAAAATAACCCTGAAGAAAAATCCTCTAAGTTGAGGTAAAGCATTTCTTGATTTGATACACTCTACAATTATCTTAGCAGCAGATGTGGGGTTTTTTTCTGTTTGTTTATTGAACTTAATATTTACCTATCAAATTAATGTTTGTGTTTGTCAGTCAATCCTGAAACTAGCCATATTAACTATCTAGCAATCACTGTAATTCAGTAATTCGTATTTGAATATGTTCTGGTTTCACAGTGTGCCTTTCACTTGAAACCCACACGCACAGGTGAGAGAGTAAGTAACACAAAAAACCTCCAGGTTGACGTAAGGAGTTTAATGAGATGATGCCCTGTACAGTTAGTTACTTTAGCAAAAGCAGAAGCAGCAATAAAACGTTTCCCTCAACTCCAAGCTCACAGCAGCTGGCCCAGTAGAAAAGACCAAGACTCCTCAGCCCAGAAACAGGAAGCCTCTTGTGTTACAATATGAGCTTCCAACTCCATGATAGTTTTCTCCAGCCAGGACTTAAATTCTGAAGCTGGCAGCATGGTATGGGATATATTCATCAGCAGAGTCATCTCAGCCTGTCATGTAGTAGTATGAGGCAACAAGAGGGGTTGACCCCAAACTCCTTAAGTGACTCACAGAAAGATTTTACAATACTGCCCTAGGTTGGGTTGAACCTGCTGCTGTTACTCAGACCATGCTGCAGTCAGGCTAGCTCCAAAAAAGTAAGTGCTGGCTGGAGCAAAGCACTAAGGGCTTGAAGTGCAGACTGTAACTCATTGCTGGTTCAGGGCTCTTGGGGGTTGGTCTTTTCTGTTGGGCTGGCTCAGCCCAGAGATTTTGTGTGTTACTTTTTCCTCACTGTTTTGGGACAGTAAGTTAACCCAGTGGCTGGGTTTGCCCCATTTTGTTCTGATTTAAACCGTTGCAAATATTCAGGAAGTTATTTAAAACAAAGTATAAAGGCAGTCTCTAAATGTTGTTTCTGCTCAATTGCTTTGTTTCCTCTGGTGGTTTTCTAAGTTTAAAAGGTACTTCTGGTCTTTGTATTTCATAACCTATGAGTCTCTTAAGTTTTTAATTTGGTGCTTTTATAACACCCCAAATTCTCTTTAAACTTACTATCTAAAAAGCAGTTCTTTTTTTCATTCATTCTGTTACACTTTGTTTCAAGTTAAAATTGCAAGGGAAGCCTTTTAAGACTCTGTTAGAAATAAATTATACCATCACTCAATAGCAAACATTCATTGCCCCTACTAGAAAATTTGATTTAGAGTGTAATTTGCAATAGAACTAATATTTAATTTGCTGTCAAAACTAAAATTAAATAACAGCCTTATTAGAAACCTTGACAGGCCAGCACAGGTGCAGTTTATCTGCTTTTCAGGATGCTGCTCTGCTTGCATGGAAATCTCAAAATCTGAATGTAGTGACACAAATAGGAAAGTTTTACATGGGCAGAAAATGAAAGCAGCATTCTTCAGCACAGGGCAGAAATTGATTGATAAAGCTGAAAATGGATGCCAGTAGTTTTTGCTAGTGCCTTTTAGTTAATATTTTTGGGGGAAATGCTAGACTGAAACCTGCCCAACTTTATAAAGCACTGTGAAGGGGGGAGGTTTTTTAAGTCTTGTTAAAATCAAAGTCAACTTCATTCAGCTTTAAAGCAGTTAGTACTTGTTAGATGGTGTCCTGTCCCAGTGATTCAAGCACCTGCTCTTGCTGCAGCCCAGCACACAGTTGCTGTCTGGGCTGCACTCACACTGCTGCCTTATGTTGAGCTTTGCATTATCCCAGGCGCCCAGGTCCTGTTCCTCAGGGCTGCTCTCAGCCATTCCCCACCCAACCTGCAGTTGTGCTTGGGATTGCTCTGACCTAGGTGCAGGACCTTATACCTGGCCTTGTTGAATGTCATGAGTTTGGCCTGGGCACACCTCTGCAGCCTGTGCAGGTTCCTCTGGATGGATCCCTGCCCTCTAGCAAATTGGCTGTGCCACACAGCTTGGTGCCATCTGCTGAGGTTTCACTTGATTCCCCTGTCTGTGTTGGTGACAAAGACATTCAACAGCACTGACCTCGGAGGGAGTCACTTGGCACTGGTCTCCAGGTGGACATTGTGCCAATTGCTGTATAAAGGTGTCCCATCATGATTATTTAGTATCCTATGTATTGGAAAGTTTTCTGAATTAAAGCTGTCATCTCACCACTTAACCCCTTTAGAAAAATTAAAACATAGTCTAATCTTAAATACAGAAGATTTGGATTCTTTCCATTACTTGGGTTTACTTAATTTTTAAAAATATTTCATTACTTTTTTGTTGCTGTTTTTGTTAAGGGAATGCTGTATGGATAGGAACTCTGTTTTTGTTGCAGTCAGAATAAAGCAAAACCACAACAAACATACAGAGAAGTTAGCAGTTTGGACATAGGTTGCCTTTTCCTCACGTTTTTAGCAGCAAGGTGAAAGTTACATGAGGTGCTTAAGTGCAGTGCTAGATAAGTACAAATCCTGTGGTGGATAGCATCATGCATGCAATGGGAGGGATTGCAGAGGCTGAGAACAGTCAAAGTGTAAGCAGATAACTTTCTTTTTATAGGGTAAGCTGGATGCTTTGGTCATTAATTCAGTGCAGCTTTCTAGTACACATGTAGGCGTGGAAGCAGTCTCTGGAGAAGAGGAGCAGTGCTGTCTATCAGACAAATTGAATGCCAAATCTCTGTGTGTGCAAGTAACTGAATTTCATTTGCAAAGACAGTAGATTGAGCACACCTAACTTAAGTCAATTCTATCAGTTTATTTTGTCATTAATATAAAATGTGAAGTAAATGTTTCTTTTAGGAGGCCTTAGGAACACAGGTCATACAGAAAGGTTGCAGCCAAGGGTTGTGGTGATGATACCATCAAAGGTAATGTACAATTACAAAGGACTTCTCACTGCTTGCCTGCACTGCTGTAGGTGTGACTGAGGCTGGAAGTTTTCAGCCTAACTACTTAATGAGTGGTAAACGAAATAACAGTTTTAGTTTCAGCCTTACCAGCTTAGGCATCGTGGGGGGGAGAGTAATTTTAAGTGTATAACTCTTAGAATCATAGAATCAGTCAGAATTGGAAGGGACCACAAGCATCATCTAGTTCCAACTCCCTTGCTATGTCTAGGGGCACCCTACTCTAGATAAGGCTGGACTGAGCCTTATCCTTCCTGGCCTTAAACATTTCCAGGGAAGTGGCCCCAACCACCTCCATGGGCAACCCATTCCAGGGCCTCACCACTGTCATGCTGAAGAACTTCCTCCTCACATCCAATCTGAATCTCCCCACCTCCAGCTCTGCTCTTACATTTAGGCTGATTAACTGCCCTGCTCTGCTCCCTAATTTCTCATCCCTTGTAGAATATAAGCCATCAATTCTAACTTCTCTCTCATGCACACCATTTTTGAAGTTACTTCAGAAGCTGATAAGAGTTGAAGCATTGTCATTTTTCTCTTTCGTGCCTCTGCTCTGCTGGGTGTAGATCACAAAAGTGCATTATATGGATGGCAAAAAGTAGTAACTCCTCATATCTACTATACCTGTACCTAACATTGTCATGGCATGGTTATCTTAGCAGTTATTCTGCTCCAAATACTTATTGTAATCTAAGTGATGTTTATTTGCTATCTTTTGGCATTCAATGTGATTATAATTATGATCTCCAGAATGATAAAATACTTAATTTTAACAGTGTTTTGTAGCTACCCATTCACAAGAGAGACAGTATGCTGTTTACTGGTTATGAAGTAGATAACAATAAGAGAGTTAATATTCTAGAATTCATCATTTCATGGGAGTCATATGTGGATGTATTGATTTAGGGGAAGTTTTTCCATGAGTCAAGTCAAGCCCATTACATGTAGTAAGATATGTGCCTTATTTAGATAGAGGAGGTTTCAGATGTGTCTGTCCATTCTGGAAAAAAGGTTAGCCATGTTATGATAGCTAAATGCACACTTAGGGCACTCATTACCAATGCCCACACAACCTTAAATGTTTTATGGCAGCTGCTTTCTGAATGGGAACTTCCACGTTACTGAAATTTTTCTGGGCAAAATATATTTGAGCACTGGAATAAGTCTATTTTTGTGTAGTAAAGCTTAATTGTTACAGAACTGAGAACGCTTTGGTAGGTGTTGCTATTTGAGTTTCCAGGGCTTAATCACATGGGACAGAATGTAGGCTACCACCCTCTTCTCCATCCCACTCCCCTCCTCTCCCCCTTTCCCTGGGAAAAGGTAGGCAGGGGAAGGAAAAGGGTAAATGAAGGTCTTGAACAGAAATTACAAGTTAAGAAAGTAATTTTTACAAAAAACAAGAAGCATTTGGGGAAAAAAGGATGTACAGAGATGTAGGGGAAAGGGGAAAATACAGATATATACAGAACTAGTTTGCAGGTGGCAGTGGATTCTTTGGCTGTAGGTCCTGACATGTGGGAGGCAGTCCAGTTCCACATGGCAGGCCTGACTCTGTGGTCAGCAGCTCTCAGGAAGGCAGGGAGGCAAAGGGCAAGAGAGCAAACTGGCAATTCCTCACCCTTATATAGGGGGTAAGCAGGAAATGGGAGGGAATAGTAAGATGCAGAGACCCCTGCCCTGGGGGTTGGATTTCCCATCCACCTAGATGGCTCAGGTTTCCACCTATGTACCTGGTAGCTCTTAAACCACAACAGTGGGTCACTGTCATTCATAGATCTTAAAAGATATTCTGCTTTATGCTGTTGAGGACAGATTCTGGAACCTGACTGCAGTTTTCAATCTGTAGTAGGCACTTGTAGTTACTGGTAATTGGATACTGAGGCATCATCTCTGTGTGCTAAATCAAGCTTAGCTCTGAGGAAGTCAGCTAACAAGCTTGAAACGTTACAGACACGTTTGTGCTGACATTCTCTCCAGGCAACAGTGTGCTGGACACCTTCTAGTGCTGTTTGGGACATGAGACCAGTGTACTGCAACAGAAGAGCAGACAGCATAAAATAAAAGGCCAAGAGCTTGTCCAGGTGTGTCTCTTAGATGTCACTGTAGTGGTTTGGGAATTACCTATCCCCACACATGGTTAGAAATTTACCCAGACTAGACTCAGCCAGCTGGCAGTTAAGGAAGCTGGCACAATTTACAAGCAGAGATATGTATATATATATATATATATGTATAGTACACACATATTTACAGATATGTACAAGTTTAAAGTAATACAGAAACACAAAATCCTTCCCAAAACAGACTGCCCAGAAGGCTCTCAACCCACACCTCACTCCCCTCTCTCCCTCTCTTCTTTCTCCCCCCCAGAAATAACCATACTGACCTCTGTATAGCTTGTGTGGTAAATCTGCAGAGATCTGAGGTGAGAGATCAAAAAAACAACAAGGAGGTTAGAGGAAAAAGGCAATATAGGGTTACATAGATCTCCTGCAAAGGAGGAGACCAGCAAAATGCAACGAGACCCACAGAGACCAACAGAACTCAGAAGTGAGTGCTTTATCTGTGTTTTGACTACTTGCATCTCTCAGCAGAAGAATGAATGATGTGTCACTGTTTTCTTCTCACAGCCAAGGATTTAATTTCTCTCAGTTAAATATTCTAATTAACCTCAAACCAGCACAGTCGCAGAGGTGTTAAGTAAAAGGGAGACCTGAAGAGCAATAGTGTGGTAGGTAATCATTCCAAAATCTGTAGTGCCACTGCTGATGCCCCTGAATAGCTGTGCTGCTGACCAGCCAAATGGATATCACAGTCTGTGTAAATCAAAGTTGGTCATGTCATCCATAGACCTGTAAGGGTGAGGAGTTTGGAACAGGCAGTAGGTATTTTATATGGAGGTGGCTCAAGGAAGTGGGCTTAATGGCAAGGAAATGTGAAGGTCAATCCTTGGCATCGATATTCCCCTAGGGTTTACATCTGCTAATTACATGTACTAATATTAGAGCTGCAATGCATATGCCAATATTCTTGAAATGCAAGTACCAGCTGTATGCTACCCATATAATACCTGAAATTCAGTTGACTGATTCATCTGAACTTGATCAAATTGTGGAGAATGTAGACTGCTTCAGTTCTGTGGCATTAAAAAGGCTGTGGAAACAATTCCTGGTTTTGAAGTTTAAAAAACACCCAAATGTTGCCAGATGTATTTTCCTGGTGGGTTTTCCAGTGTAGTTCTGGCTATTGGTAACTTAGATTGTGAGATTTCTGAGTGCAGGTCTGGCCCCACAACATTTTCTTTGCAATTCCCAATGCATAAGGTACAATAATGGCTTTTAAATTTGGCATTTTTCCTCTTAGCACACCCACAGTCATGTTTTAGATTTAGTTTTGCATATTTCTGCTAAAACTTGCTGTGTAGTCTACATATAGACGTGGCTTGGATGGGGACTTACTTGCTTTTATTTTGAAACTTCTCTTCGTCTGCTTTGCCAGTGAGGAAACACAACTGTTACCCATAATAGTCAGAACACAACTGTTAGCCATGATAGTTAGAAATAGCTTGCATGTTGAAAATAATCTGTGAGTAAAAGCAAACAGCAATGTTAATGTCTGGTTGTATAGTGGTTTATAATAACTGAAGGGAAACATAGGATTTCCAAAACTGGTTTCTAAACCCCTGAGCTTCTGTGTGGGCAGTGGAATATTTGGATGGAGAAGTTAGGTATTGGTTTTGTTTAGTGAACCTTCTGATAGTACTGATATCAGCAGATACTGTGAGTGCTCCAGATTTAAAAATCATCCTACATATTTCATTGAATGAGTAAGGATTTTTAAGCCTAAATGAAGCCATCAAGCTCTGAAAATTCTGGACAAACTTAATGATTAATTTCACACGTTGTGCTTGTTGTCTGGCTGCAAACATATTCTGGTAAAACATAGGTCTCAAATCCCACACTGCCCTCTGCTTCTTTCATGTTTACTACCCAAATGAGTGTTTCTTGCAGGATAGTTCCTGCCTCCTCTTCTGATTTCTGATTCTCTGCACTGGTGTTGAGTCTTCTCATAAAGGAAAACAACTCTTGCTGAAATGGACTCTAACTACAGTTTATATTTTATTATTTTAATGTGTGTATTGAAGGACGGTAAAAACTTAACAAGAACTTGTGATTGATTTTTTTAAAAAGCCTTTACAGTAATTGCACGGAGATTCCAGTCACCAAAATATCTCAACTGCAATACATTTCAAATTAGACCAGGATTAATCTGCATAAAACCAGCAGACATTTATTCAGAGTGTTCATAGAGGAGTTAAGTTTGTTGTTAAAAAAAATGACGTAAAACTGTGTAGAAGGTGATAAATTTGGTGCCATTTAAGTCAGGCAAATGTCACTGTCTTTGCCCCTCTGAAAAATGTAGTAGAGTTGCTCCTGTTGTGTATTAAGTAAATGCTTCTGCTGCCTTATTTTGGATGATAGCTTGATCTTGGATCTTAGCGACTGTGTTTCAGCCTGCTGTGGGAAGAGAGGATATCAAATGCGTATCACAGAGTGGCATTGAGTAATTGTTTGGAGTGAAATGGGATTAGAGAGTAAATCCTATCTCCGTGGCACTGACTGACAGACTTCATGGTGTGGTGAGACAGGGTAAGGGCTAATGAAGAGAAAGTGTTATTCTCCTATACTGAGTTTTTCCTCAATGGTTAAGACATTTGATTTTTAAATTTTTTTATGTTGTGGAGGTCTGGAGGCCAGAGATTAACACGATCTCTGTCCAGAGGAGCAAGACCTGTTCTTATAGATTTCTGTGCTGTGAAATTAAGGTACAAGCGAGACCAGATATCAGCACAATACTATTTATTAAGGAATAAAGTTGGACAAAATAGAGGGAAAGAGGGAGGGATCAACTGAGAAATTAGGAGAGGAAAAGAGCAGGGGAGGGAGAGCAGAGATTATATTACCATCTGATGGAGATGGGGGGTGAGAGAGAGGAGTGCGTGGTCCAGGAATGCTCTGTAGCACTCGTCAGGAGTCTGTCTTCTAGCTGGTGGAGTTGGGTTCTCCTTCCTGAGTTCTTCTATTTGAGTTCTTCTCAGGTGTTTTTTTATACAGTTTTTCCAGTCCCAGTCTTATCAGTGTCCAGGTGCAGCTCCCCAGGAATTCCTCTTGTGCATTATCATGCCTTAGCAGGGGTCTGGCAGCAGCACCGAGGAGGGTCTCTGCTGAAATACACACAAGTCTTTTCAGGGTAGCTGATGTTGGCCATGAATATCCTGAAAACCAGTGCCAGGCAGAAATCTGGGAAAGGCACAAAAGACCACAGTATTTACACCCTGGAGCATCAGCAAAGGTACTGTATTTCTGATAATTTGCATCCCTTAAACATACAGCCAGGAACGTTGTCTGAGTTTTGGGAAAGGAGACACAGCAATCCTTATCTTTATTGATTCAAACAAGGGAGAGCCTTCAGACTCTCACATATATGAATTAATTTAACTCATTACTTAACTCCTTCCACCAAAGTGGATTTGGTTTTTGTGGCCAAAAAATGAGACCCATATTCTCAGCTGGAAGGGTTAAATGACCCCTGTATCTGTGTAATTCCTAAAACATGCTCTCTGTAGAGGTTAAGATGTCAATACCTACAGATGCTGAGAGGTAGGAGGCTCATTGTCTTCCTCCATTTGTGTGTGGTAAATTTCCTTTGTATAGAGCTTTAAAATGGAAGTTGTGTGAAGTAGAGTGGCTATAATACGTGTGAAGATACAACAGCATATCCAGTAGTGACAATGCTGGATATTTTTGTAAGCTATATTTTTAGGAGAGATATCTCACCCATCTTTGTCTCAAACCTTTGAAGTAGTTTCATCTCCTCTTATTTCTAGAAGTTTTTACATACCTCTTGGCTGTAATGAACACACAAGGGTTTTTTGCTTATAGAGGACATGTGTAACTGACTCTGCAAATGAAATCATGTCTATGTTGTCTTCTTTTAATTTTGTGTGGTCTTGTAATTTTGTTGCTTTGTTAGTGTTTTGTTTTAAAGCTGCATTGAATACTTACCCAATGTTTTTATGGATTTCATTTTATCAAATAATATTAGTAATGCTGTACCACAGTAGACCACATGGGAGTTGATGCTATATCATGCTGTGGTTTCCAGGTGTCTGGCTATGTAAGATTTATTCTAAGTGAACATTTGTGGTTTAATTTACTGTCTAGGAATGAAACTGAAGCTTCATCCTTCCATGTGGGATGCTAGTACAGAAAAAGTTTTGTTCCTTAAATCTATCACTTCAAAATCCATGGAACAGAGTTTAGTAGCTGTTGGTGGCCTGCCTTTCTGTCTTTCTTTCTGCCTTTCCTCCCAGTATCTGCAGAATACAATTACACACCTGAAGTAGGAAGAGACTAAAGAGTGTGTTACCAAATATTTCGGTAGATAATCCAGATAAGCTGTTCTTGCTTTTGGAGTATTGTGTGTATCCAAAACATTTCTGTGCATTCTGAATCTTCTCTTAAATACAACATACTAACAGATACCTGAGAGAAAAAGCAGTGGTCCCAGAAGCTTCCGGAGTGCTCTTCAGTACAGGTCTCCTCTTTTGTGTACCGTTCAGAGGTATGGCTGCTAAAAGCAGCTATTTCAGTATATGTATTGGACTGATCGAATTGTTACACTGATCTGCATACCAAAATATGTCACTTTTACTTCTGCCACTACACAGTTCAAGTAGGTGTCCAGAGTAGTTAATCATGAAAGGGCTCAAAGTTAGATGAGAGTGTACCAAGATGAACTTGGTTACTTACCGGCAAAAGAAATCAATAACAGAGAATCTAATTATTGCTTGAACTTTGCTTGTGTCAAACCAGCTGTGAATTAAAAAGGCCACTACCCTAAGGCACAGCATCATAGATAATATTTGAAAACTGTGTCAGGAAGGAAATGGGATTTTCTTTCTCCTTGAAGAGCAAAGACATGTGATGATGTACATCCCCATACTTTGTGCACCTTGTAAACTAATGAACCAGGGTAAGCAGCATGTTCATTCTAAGTGTTAAAATTTGTGCTTAAGAAACTACTACTTTTACTTTAAAAGATGGATCCAAAAAAATTCCCAACAAAAGCTGCAACCTGCAGCAGGCATGTCTGGTTTTGATTGACTTTCAGGGATTCGCCATGTGCAGTACAGACTTCAGGAAAAATCTGAAGTACTTTCCACATTTTCAGGACTGTATATTTATTCTAAAAGAAAGCCTTCCCCTTTCTTTACTTGCAATGTTTCACTTGTAATCACAAGAACAGATCACCACCATTGGAGTAGGCAATCTTTTTCAAGTTACAGATGTAGTGAATTTCTTGAACCAATACTTCAGTTTCTTCAGCTTTCTTATTCACTCAAGTAGGTGAAGCTACTTCTGCTTTTGGTTTTTTTTTTTTAGTATAGAACTAGACCTTGTAAAATTTTTTTGTGTATGTTTAAGAAGTAGTAAGTAGGTAAGTAAGTAGAAGTAAGAAAGAAGAAGTAGGGGATGGGAAACAACCTTCTGAAATTGCATGTCTAAATCACACAGTAGACAAGGAGGAATAGAAAGATTTACTTTTTGTATGCTTGTTTACACAAACCTTGTCGAAGGTGTCTTAGCTAGAATTAAGATGGTCTTCTGTTTTAGAGGGAAATCAAATTAAGTAAAGAACACCAAGGAAATAAGTTAATATTTTTCCCTGTTATTTTCATCCTTTGTGGTGTTTCCTACTTTGCAAACTCTGCATCTTGCTTAGGACTGATTTCAACTAGATTACTTCATTATCTTTCTCTCTTTGTCATGAGTTCTGTAGTAATAATCCCAACAGCTTTTTGTTTTTAATGTTATTGGTTTTGATTCCAGAACTAGTTAAAAGGGTATGTTCTGCATACCTTGAACTCAGTGTGTCTTTCCTAATCTCAGTCCATCAAACTTAATTCTTAAATATTACCCTTAACTTTTCTGAGCATCAGTTGACACAGCTGTTCAAGGTGCTGTGATTCCTGCCCTTCTTTTAGGCTTATGTGTTTCCTACAAAGTAATTGTCTGTACTGTGTAGGTTTGGCCCTGTCTGGGGGGCAGATGCCAAACAAAGCCTCTCTATCTCTGCCCTTCTTGGATGGACAGGAGAGAGGGGAAAAGATAACAGCCAGTAATAAGGTAGAAGCAATTTAATAACCATAAGCCCAAGCAAAAGGCCTCGGGCAGAAGCAAGAGCCAAGAGAAATGTTATTCTCTACTTCCCCTCTGCACACAGGGATCAGTCATTCCTGGGAAGCAGGACTGTACAGGTAGCACTTTCTCTGGACAAATATCCCTCCACTTCCTTCTTTCACTTAGCTGTTACAGCTGAGCTGATGTCAGATGACATGGAATACCTCTTTGGTCAGTTCGGGTCAGCTGGCTCAGCTGTGTTGCCTCCCAAAATCTTGCCCCTCCCTCAGCATAGTCTTGGGGCAGGGAAATGGTGGAAAAGCACAGCCTTGGGTGCATGTTCAGCAGCAGTCAAAACACTGCTGTGTTACCAACACCCAGCTGCAGCACAGCACTAGAAAGATGATCTGAGGAGGATTAACTCCAGCTCACCCAAACCCAGTACAGATACTAATTATCTTCCCATCACTTACATAGCATTTAAGATACAGTTGCCTCATGTGAGTATAAACGCTTCAAATCAAATGCAGATTATACACATGGAAACCAATCTGTTCACTTTTGGCCTATAAACACAAGGAGCATCATAAGTAGGAACATTGTGAGAAGTTACTGAGGACTTTTATGTGGAAAAATTATTTTACAAACTGATGCAGAAGCAAGGGGAGAAATGGAGTGTGTTGATTTTAATAAAGATACAAGGACCTTCTGTTATCTAAGAATGTTAACATTCAGGAGAGGACTGAATACAATTGCAAATGATAATGTAGACTGATGGAACAAGGCAATCAGAGTGCTTCAGAATAGGGAAAATCATAGCTTTTCAGATCACTTCTAAGGGAAATGTCAAATCAGAGTGGGAGGCAAAATATCTTGGGATCACAGATTTGTTAAAATCTACTTACATAATTCTGAAAATTAAAAAAGATGTAGTCAGTAACTTTGTAGATGGCTGAAATTTCAGCTTTAGAAGTGCAGGACTTGATAAAAGGACAAAAAAAAAAAGAAAACTTTATTTCAAGTGCCATATGTGTAGTCATGAAGTGGCTAAGATGTGGTAAAATGTATTGAAGCTTTCAGAAATTCTGCATTAAAGGAACTGTCACATTTTTTTGGTGTCATCTTAGCAAGGCGTCTAGAAACTCCTACTAATCACGTCCTATAGTTAAGAGAAGAGTTGACGTGAGCCAAGAGTAGCTAGTTTGTATATTCTGTATGCCAAATTAAGAGCAAAAGATGTCTGGTTGTATCCTTCACAGCGCTGAGTGCTAGCTCCTGCTGGAGGGTCTTTTTGTGTTACAAATAATGCCCCTTTTTAAAACTTGACGAGAATTTAAAGGAGTTCCTTTTGCTTTCACAACTCAAGGCAACAATGGCAATAGGTCAATAATGTTGTGGGAGATTTTTCACCCCAATTTCATGCTGAGAATGAGCAGTAAATTCGAAAGCCTCTATTTTAATTGTGCAACGCAGCGGACAAAACTTTTGTCAGGATGCAAATCCGGTGATTTGTAATTCTCTGAAATAAAGAAGTGCCTGAAATGGAAGAGCAAGAGGGCCTTATCATTTTGCATTGATGCATATTGGGGCAGGGAGGGTAGCTGAAGTTGAGTGGAAGATACAGGTATAAAACTGGGATGAAATTAGATCAAAATCACAAGTAGCTTTGGAGAGCAGTCTGCAGGCCCAGACCTTTTTTTATTTTATTTTTATTTTTAACTATATTTACTTGAGAATATTATGAAGATTTGGAAATGGCTGTTAACAAAATTTATTTTTTAATAGCTTAGATTTGTGAAAGGAGATGTTCAATTTTGTATTATATTTCTTCTTGTGTTTTTTTACACCATACTTTTTTCTTTTATTTTTTTTCTTTCTTCTCCCCAGAGATGATATCCACAGAAACATTACACTATTCTGGTATTTTTAACTGGGTAGTTTAGACTCCACATCTGTCACAGCTGTTTGCTGTTTGTTTCCCTTGCACAGGCATCTCTTAAGTTCTTGGTGATACAGGGGAACTGCAATATTAGCTCGTTGATATAGAATCATAGAATGGTCTAGGTTGGAAGAGACGTCAAAGATCATCCAGTTTCAACCCCGTGCTGTAGGCAGGGACACCTCCCACTAGAACAGGATGCTCAAGACCTCATCCAACCTGGCCTTGAACACCTCCAGGGAGGGAGCAGCTACAACCTCCCTGGGCAATCCATTTCAGTGCCTCGCCACCCTTACTGTGAAGAACTTCCTCCTAACATCCTGTTTAAATCTCTCCTCCACCAATTTGAACCCATTCCCCCTCGTCCTGTCATTACAAGACCTTGTGAATAGTCCCTCCCTAGCCTTCCTGTAGGCCCCCTTCAGATACTGGAAGGCTACTTTAAGATCTCCTTGAAGCCTTATCTTCTCCAGGCTGAAAAGCCCCAACTCCTTCAGCCTGTCCTCATAGCAGAGGTGCTGCAGCCCTCTGATCATCTTCATGGCCCTCCTCTGTACTCTCTCCAGCAGTTCCATGTCCTTCCTGTGCTGGGGGCTCCAGAACTGCACACAGTACTGCAGGTGGGGTCTGACAAGAGCAGAGTGCTATTAAGAGCAAATAGCAGCTACAGCTATGTAGAAGCATTCTATGGTGAAGTGTACTGCTACTAAATGGGATTGGTTCAGATTCCTTTAGTAGCATAAGGAGCAGCTACTCAGACACCCAGCTAGCTTCTTCATTATTTTGGTTATAGTGTTTACATCGTGTTTACTACACAGTGTGAATGTAATTCAAGCACATTAAGACGGGAGATGATTCACTAGCAGTGAACTACAGATGGTCTATTATGGAATTACTAAGTAACAGTGCGAAGGCAGGGACAATGATTATGGTATTTACCTGCTCAGGGGCCAGCAAGCTGCTCAGAGCTAGTTGCCTGTGAGTCAGCCTCACTGTTTTACACACTGAACATTGCTGGGTTTGTTCACTTGCTGGTAATTGGGAGGCAACTGAGAAAAAGAAACCCTTTTCAGGATGGATAAGCATAGACTAAGAGCCCATTAAAGGCATTCTGCGTTATTTCTTTTATATCAAGGATTTCAAACAGCACGTAGACAGTAACAGTCAAAGCTCACGTTGTGCACAAAAGATTGTTGCATGTGTGTAGCACCTCAGCATAGGATGTGAGTAATTTTATGTGCAAAAAAATTTGAAACACATATTTGGCACCGTTTAGCTCAATATCTCACAGTCCAAATATATTTTTGATATGTTTTCATCTCCTGTGCTTTTTTATCACTAATGTAACTGCAGTATAGGTAAGCACTTCACAAATACATTCAGCATAAGAAGGATGAAATGACTGTGTAGCAATGCTTAGGTATTACAACAGAAAGCATAATTATGTATACCCAGTTTAAAGTTGTGTAGGTAAAGAACTACTTTTGACAAAAGAGAACATCTAAGCAATTTCCGAGGGAGATGATGTGTCATAGCTTCAAATGATGATTGTGCCTTATAATTTTAATCCCTTTTCATCTCAAAAGTTCAGGTAGAAATGAATTACAAAAACTTGTTTTCTGTTCAGCAGTCTTGACTGTTTGAGAAATGTCTCTGGGAGAATGAACTACCCAAGGTGCTCTTCAGGATGTTTGCTAAGTAAGAAAAGAGCAGAGAGGCAGATCTCTCCGTGCTTTTTATTGACTGACTGCGGTGCTGGAGTCTCTCTCAGTGGAGGAATAATCTTTCTCAGATTGCTCCAGATTTGTTCAGTTGACAGAGTTATGCAGTTTTGTTTGGTGTTAACAGGTGCACCAAATTCTTGCCCCTCTAAGGAATTCTTTTTATTGTTAAACATTTTGTAAACAGCAGCTGACAGTACCAGACTGCTCCTGTTCTGTTCCTTGCTTAGAAATGTGGCTCAATAGCACAATTGATTGTTGCATTTTAAGTATGAATTTAATATTAAGCACATACCCAGATTTTGCTTTGTGTGTATATTGAGCCAAACAGAAGCTTGTAGTATGTCTTTATGTATTTTATTTCATTGGAACCATGGTAACTAATATTTTACCCTGGATTAAAGCCTTCTGTTTTACTTTATTGTCTCAAAAAAATCACAATTTAAGGTTTAAAGACTTGGAGAGGATGATCAGTTGGATGGTGGATGGCATGTTAGTTGTGGCTGATGACTTGAAATGGAAGAAGATTTTTTTAAATGATGGGAAATGGCTGATGCAAAAGATAGCATATTCTTCTCACACTTTTTTTTTTCTTCTTCTCATAGTCAAAATACTCCCACAAAGCTGCTGCAGATGGTTACAGTATTTTTTCAAACTTCTTGTCTTGCATTTCCACAGCACGAGGCTTGATTATTTCTGTTGAATTGCTTTAGGGAGCCCAACATCCACAGTTGTTTGCAATACCAAAGTAAAATGATGCAGTATGATAGCTTGTCCTGAAAAGAAGGTCATTGTTTTTCCTTTAACCCTTCATGTAGGGATTACAGTCAGGCCTATTATTAGTAATGCCAGCAGCCCTTTTTAGTAAGAGGGGTGGCTGTTGGCAAAGTTTTAATGTTTTAAGCTTTCACAGTGTATTTAGCTTGTATGTCTTTTTGTGTACTAACTTACTGCCATACAATATTGATACTGATTCAGTAGTTTAAGTATTTGACTTCCAGCACCCTCACTTTACTTTTATTTCCTTTACTCTTGCATTCACTGTGTTGTTTCCAGAAATCTAAGCTCTTTAATAGTTTGACACAGCTTTAAATTGCATCTGAATCACAGGCTCAGATCATAATATGCATGACTAAGAATCTACATTTATATAAATTTGTCTTTTTTATAGCAAACTGTAAAGAAAAAGAAATGTTTCTTTGTAAGCTTAAAAGGGTTACTTAATTTTTCTCTGATACCTTTTTTTCTCACACTTTTATTTCTTCATTTGTTAGAAAACAGGTGGGCATAAGCTAGTCATCAAGAGACAAAATGTGTTTTAAAATGAAATAGTGATTCAAACTTCTTGAGCTGTGGTCAATTATTATTCCTTGTCTTGATTTGCTATTCTAAGGTAGGTCATTTTATATTACAAGAGAGCGAATGCTGCTCTAAAATAAAAACTGAGCAAGAAAAGGGAATTAAAACAACTTTCTGGCCTTTGTAACTTTGCTTTTTCTCAGTGTAATTTGTTTGATACTTTGTAGAGGCTAATTAATTGTTTGCAAAACTCTTTTCAGGTAAATGTTTCATCAGTGTTTATTATTATATTTCCTTGCAATTCACTCATTTAATTGACCTCTATTTTCCTACAACTCGTAATGGCAATCAATTAAATCTTTTTTCAGTCTTCATTTATCTTCTTTCATCCCACACTTTGTACTCCGCTTTTTTATCAGATCCCTTCAGAAGATAGAGCTAAACCTAAAATTGCTCCAACATATTTTAGCTTTCTCCTTTTCTTAAGCTAGGCACATAACTAGAAGATTATTATAGAATCAACAGAATTGTCAGGGTTGGAAGGGACCTCAAGGATCATCCAGTTTCAACCCCTCTGTGGCATAGGCAGGGACACCTCCCACTACAATGGGTTGCTCAAGGCCTCATCCAACCTGGTCCTGAACACTTCCAGGGAGGTTGTGGATGACAGAATCACCCAATGTGATCAAGATCAAAGATCACATTGAGTGATTCTGTCATCCACAACCTCTCGGGGCAACCTGTGCCCCTGTCTCACCACCCTCATGACAAAGAGACCTTGTTTCTTGCATCCAGTCCAAGTGTGCTTCTCCACTTTAAAACCATTGTCCCTTATCCTACTGCTAAAAGCCTTTGTAAGGGAAGATTATTATAGAATCACAGAATTGTCAGGGTTGGAAGGGACATCAAGAGTCATCGCCCCTCTGCCAACCCCTCAACCTGTGATAATGGTCCCTTCCAACCCAAAGCATTCTGTGATTCTATGATATCACACGGTATGTTCACAGTCAAAAAGTTACTTCAATTTTTGATTAATTTCAAAATTATTAGGGAGAAAATATCAAATACATGGAAATACCAAATACAGGAAAGACTTTGGCATCCTGGCCCTCAAAAGCTTCATTGAAGGTGGGTGTTTATTTAAGCAGTGCTTCATCAGTTCTAGACAAAACAGGACCATCTTACCTCTATAAGGTTCCCTCCTTCATCCCTTTGGCAGGCCAGCATCACAAAACTTTATTTAACACAAACACACAGAATCACAGAGATCTTCATAAACATATCCAGGGTTGGTGACTCCAGAGTTGCTGATGATGGATCCTGGAGTATGGTAAACCAACTTGTCTTCCTGTCCTAGGGCAAGCTAGGCAGTTCATAACTACATTGTATAGAAATATATCTTTGTATGTTGTGCATACAAAAGTCAGAGTTTTCAGGCTGGAAAAATAGTCAGTTTTATTCTGGAAATGGTTTGCTGCCTTGATGAGACAGTTCCTAATGTAGCTGAAGCCAAGAGATGTTATTTAGATGGAGTGGTCATTCTGAGTATGCTTTTATTTAAACTTCTACATGAGTACATAACTAGTCCTGACTATATTAGCTAGTCCTTACATGCCAGTAACTGAAGAGATATGCTGATGAAAAATTGAAGAAACATGATAATAATTAACTTATCAAGAGGGTGATTAAAAGTAGTTGCCTAGGAAAAGGTGCATAGATATCTGTAAGATGTTTCTCCACTAATGAAGACTAATTGGGATGGTTTATAGTCACTTAAACATTGCTCAAGGACAAGTAGCAGTATTAGCTGCATTAGTATTCAGTCATGGCATTATAACATCTCTTTTGGTTAAGAGAACTATGTTAAGTTCTGTGAGGGAGGTTGTAGCCAGGTGGGGTTGGGCTCTTCTCTCAGACAACCAGCAACAGAAGGAGGGGACACAGCCTCAAGTTGTGCCAGGGGAGGTCTAGGCTGGATGTTAGGAGGAAGCTGTTGCCAGAGAGAGTGATTGGCATTGGAATGGGCTGCCCAGGGAGGTGGTGGAGTTCACCATCCCTGAAGGTATTCATGCAAAGACTGGATGGAGCACTTAGTGCCATGGTGTGGTTGATTGGCTTGGGCTGGGTGCTGCGTTGGGTTGGATGAGCTTGGAAATCTCTTCCAACTTGGCTGATTCTGTGTTTCTATGGTTCTATATTTTTTTCTCCAATTTAGATATTGCTATTTATTTCCATGTCCTTGTTCCACCTGACATTCTTCTTTCACTCCTTCTTAAACAGTTGTCCTTACAAAAAACGGAGTGAATTACTCATTTAGTTTTAAAGCTATACATTGATCACCTTTAATTTTGCCCCTTCTTTATGCGTTCCTGTATTCAGTACTTGTATCCGTATTTAGCTATTTTTAAGTGAAAATGGTTGCCGACCAAAAGAAGTCAACTCTTTTGAAGGATATTAAAAAAAACCCAAACTAACAAAAACCCAAACAAATAGGAAAAAAAATACCCTCCACCACACAAAGCAGCATCAACAAAGAGTTTTAAAACTTGGTGACTTACTTTCATTTCTCATTAAATCACAGAACTGTGAAGCAGAGGTAAGAGCATCCTTTGTTTGCCACAATCGATACTTACGCAGCAAGGTGTTTTGAAAGATGTAGAATGCCTAAGAGGGAGCTATAAAAGAGAGAGAACAATTTAAGGGATCCTTTAGAACTTCAAATAAACATGAGCTTGTTTTTAGAAGTGGCGCTGACAGTCTTGGCTGGAGTGAAAACTTTATCTTTTTATTCCACAGCAAATGGTAGAGAAGCGATAAGACTGATGCATGTAGGGGCTTGCTTTGGCTGTGTGTGGACACTTGGTATGGGGATATTTTACTTTCTACATGCATAATTCACAAACTTCTGTGGAGATTCAGCCAAATCCAAACTTCCTTGTATGGGAGAAATAAATAAATAACTACTGTTTGTTGGGTTTTTTTGAGCCAGTGAGTACATTATTAAATTTTAACCTGATCCTGCTGGAGAAGGTCCAGCGGAGGGCTCTGAGGATAAAGGGGACTGGAGCACTGCCTGATGAGGAGAGGCTGAGGGACCTGGGGCTTGGTCTGGAGAAGAGAAGACTGAGAGGGGATTTAATCAAAATTTGTAAATGTCTGAAGGCTGGGAGTTGGGGCGGGGGGGGGTGGGGCAGGCTCTGGTGAATGCTGTCTGGGATAGGACAAGGAACAATGGATGGAAGCTGCAGGATAGCAGAAGAGGGAAATTCTTCATTGTAAGGGTCCCAGAGCCACTGGCACAGGCTGCCCAGAGAGGTTGTGAAGCCTTCTTCTCTGGAGCCTTTCAGGGCCTGTCTGGATGTGTTGCTGTGTGCCCTAAGCTAGATTGTCTGGTCCTGCTCTGGCAGGGGAGGTTGGATTCGATGAGCTCTTTGGGTCTCTTCCAACCTCTGACATCATGTGAGCCTGTGATAAATTATAAGAGGAACAGTAAATCTTGTTAAGAATGAAAATTTAACTTATTTTAACAGAAAGCTATTTAATTGCCAGGGTGTTTCTGTCTGTTGCAGAAGATTGTGAAGCCTCAAAAGGAAGGTAAATCAAGGATGTTTTTTTGGTTTTTTTTTTTTTTTTTTTTTTTTTAAAGATTTGCTAACTCTTTGTAAACTTAGCCCTCGTGATTACCAGATGCAAAAAATTTAATAGACTCTGGATAAGTTTTGTTCACTTTTATTAGTATATATTTTATTGTGCCTTTTTTGGTTTGTTTTGTGTTTTGAAGGGGGCTGGAAGTTCAGGTATTTAAAATTGTTTAACAAAAGAAAAAAAATACCAAGGAAGGGAATGTCATCTACACTTAAGATAGGGAGGCTGGGTTTTAACACTTTTGACATTTCTACTGAACTGAGGACTGTTGCTTGCCATCCAGAGGAAGGCCACAAAAATAATCAGAGGGCTGGAACACCTCTCCTATGAGGGCAGGTTGAGGAACTGGGATTGTTCAGTCTGGAGAAGAGAAAGCTCTGGGGAGACCTAATGGTGGCCTTCCAGAATAGAGGGGGTCTATAATAAGTCTGGAGAGAGACTGTTTACAAAGGCTTGTAGTGGTAGCATGAGGGACAATGGTTTTAAACTGGAGAAGCACACTTGGATTGGATGCAAGAAACAAGTTCTTTGTCATGAGAATGGTGAGGCAGTGGCACGGGTTGCCCAGAGAAGTTGTGGATGACAGAATCACCCAATGTGATCTTTGATCACATTGGGTGATTCTGTTATCTACAGCTTCCCTGGAAGTGTTCAGGACCAGGTTGGATGAGGCCTTGAGTGACCTGTTGTAGTGAGAGGTATCCCTGCCTATGGCACAGGGGAGCTGGAACTGGATGGTCCTTGAGGTCCCTTCCAACCTAAACCATTCTGTGATTCTAAGGCTCTGAGCAACCTGATCTAGTTGAGACTGTCCCTGCTCACTGCAGGGGAGTTGGACTAGATGACCTTTGGAAGTCCCTTCCAGCCCAAACCATTCTGTGATTCGAGATTGTTCCTTTAATCAGGCTGTCCCTGGTGGGGGATCTTATGTTGGGTTTGGTGAGCTCAGCTGTTCATTTGCAACATTCCACCCCAGAAAGAATTTGGAGGAAATTGTTTGAAGAAAACATTGTGCTCAAGGCATTGAGCTTGTGTCTTCGTATGAAATTGATAAAGAAGTTGTATCTCCTCTGTGTGTATGTGTGTGAGGGAAGCAACACAAAGTACACATATGTATGAGTTTAGCAATGAAGGAAGATGAGCAACACAAAGAATATATTGCTGTTATAGTTGCTTTCTGACCAGGGGGATGAAGAATAATAACCACAGGCCTGTTCTGCCTTCATTCTCACTTCATTACAGCCAGGCTAGTTGCCTGGGATAAATTAATTTGATTTAGGTATTTTAAGAAAATAATATAATACAATGTTTCCATTTTTTAAGGATTAGATACTGTTATGAGCTTCTTGTAGTTATTTTTTTTTCATGTTATACAATATAAGTGCAATCATAAACAATTTTAACTACAGGTATTCTATAAACAAGCTATAACCCATTCCATCTTTGGACTGTGTGGTGACTTACTCATTTAAACCAACTCCATTATGCCTTGGTAGTAAAAAAATAACTCAAGTAGATAATTAAAAGAGCAATAGAAAAATCTGGCAGGAAGCAAAAGCAGAGAAAAGAACAGTAGTTTCAAATGCTAAACAGTTGGCAGGAAAGAAATCTTTTTGACAGCTAAACAAGGAGTAAGGACAAAGAGAAGAAATTGTAGTTTATCCTGTTCTCACAAATGGCGTCATAAACACAACAGCTTAAAAGGAGCTGCTCAGTGCACACAGTGAGGTCTGCCTGGTTGCCATAGTATGCTGCCCAAGAGGCTGTGCAGGCAGCCCCTTACACTTCACTGAAGATCATAGAATTAACCAGGTTGGGAAAGACCTTTAGGATTGAGTCTGGCCTGTCACCTATCCCTAACCCATGGCACTAAGTGCCTCATGCAGCCTCCTCTTAAACATCTCCAGGGATGAGGACTCCACCACCTCCCTGGGCAGCCCATTCCAATGCCAATCACTCTCTCTGGCAAGAACTTCTTCCTAACATCTAGCCTAAACCTGCCCTGGCACAGCTTGAGGCTGTGTCCCCTTGTTCTGTTGCTGGGTGCCTGGCATAAGAGCCCAACCCCACCTGGCCACAACCTCCCTTCAGGTAGTTGTAGACAGCAATGAGGTCTGCCCTGAGCCTCCTCTTCTCCATTCTGCACACCTTCAGCTCTCTCAGCCTCTTCTTACAGGGCTGTGCTCCAGGCCTCTCACCAGCCTTGCTGCCCTTCTCTGGATGCATTCCAGTATGTCAACATCTTTCTTAAATTGAGTGGCCCAGAACTGGACACAGTACTCAAGGTGTGGTCTGACCAGTTCTGAATACAGGGGCAGAAGGACTTCCCTGGTCCTGCTGACCACAGTGTTCCTGATCCAGGCCAGGATGCCATTGGCCTTCTTGGCCACCTGGGCACACTGCTGGCTCATGTTCAGATGATCTGAGTGAACCTCAGGACTGCACTCTGAGTTTTGGTGTATTGCAGTGCTGGATACTGGAAAACATCCTCTCGAGCACACTGACACAGCTGGAAAGAATGTTCTGGGGTTTTTTTAATAGATAAGAAGGAATAAAAAGTGAAGAGGAAGGAGTGTGAAAAGACAGCAGTGCGGTGGAAAACAATTGAGAGTAGAGAGAGGAGAATAACATGTGAGGGGAGAATAAGCAAGCTTTGCCATTTGGTCTGGAACTAGCCTCCAGTAATGCCAGTAAATGTCCTGTCCTTACTGTATGGTAATGAAAGCTGGCAGAGGCAGATACAGGGCAACACAAAAGGCCCAAAGTCACTTCTTGTTATGCAAGGGAATTCCTTTTCAGAACTGGGCAACAGACATCATTACAGTAATAACTTAACCTACAAATGTAATTTCAGTCTCAAACAGAATGCTGAGCAATCAATAAAGTCAGAGGTTCACTGGACTTAAAAAAAGGTACTGGCTGTGAGTCAAGTATGATACATACAGTTCATCAGGGGGAGCAACTGGAATTTAATATACCAAAAATAGGTTCTGTAAGCACTTGATCCTAGAAAAAAAGTATCTCTGAAAGAATATGGAATGAGGTGTGGGAAACTCAGTAATATCTGAAAGACCAATGCTGGAAGGTAAGGAGATATTCCAAAGTGTTGAGTAATCCATACTCAGAATTCACATTGAAAAACTAAAATGTCTGAGAAAAGAACAGAAGTGACTGTGCTTTAGCAGAGTTAAGAACACACTGAGAATGTTAAAACTGAAACAACTAAGGAGAGTGGCTGAATGCTGTTATTTAATGTTGTAGAATAAGAATAAAGAATGCCATGGAGAACAATGAAATGATGATAGCAATCATGAAAGATAGATTTTGTAATTGGGTGGCAAGGCTGAGGAGACAAGCTAGTCACCACCTAGCATTAAGGCTGAAGAAGTGGTGTGAGGAGGTTTGTTATTAATAGAGAATAAATACAGATTTATTGCAAGTATGGATTGGTCTTTAGAAGTGAGGGACTAAAATAACGTAAGAAACTGTCACACGACCCAAGAACAAAGCTATAACAGGTTTCAGAGCACTCAGACTGACCAAATCTGTTGCTGTTCTTTCACTTTCTGTACCAGTTCTCTGTGTAAGATCAGTAGTCTTTCTCATCTCATCTGTCTGTGCTCCTACTTCACCTGCTTTCTCTGCTGGTGTGTAATTTAATGCCAGTGTGCTCCTCCGTCTGTCAGGATGTCTCCAAGTAGGTTTCTTGCCCTGTAATTATTGGCAGTAATATCTAAAAATTGTTTGGCAGTCTCAGATAGGTGTAGTGAAATGCAGCTCAGGATAAAGGTTGCAAAAATCTCAGCTAGTGGGAGGTGGGTGATCTGAGTGTGGGTCCTGCTCATGTTGTTGTCTGTTCCAGCACTGACTCATGTAGCCTCAGCTGCTTGAACAGAGCATGTGGAGGTGTGCTGGGACACTTGGCTGTTGTGGAGATGTGGACCAACTTAGTACCTGCACTCTGTGGTGCTGGCAAAAGGTGGAAGAACCAAGTATAGAAATCCAGTGCAGAGAACTGAGATGCAATGCAGTGAGAATAGCCTTAATTAGAGATATGTATAACCTGCAAAGTATCTAATGTTGAGCACCCTCCTCTCCCCACTCCACTCTCACTTGCTGTTAGGAAGATGAATTAAGTATTTGATGCAATGCTGGAGGTTTCTTAGATGACACACTAGCTGTCTGAAGGGAGAGAAAAATGAAGAAACAATGTTCTGAAGTCTCTATTTGAGAACATCTTTGCAAAACTGTTTTAAAGAAGTGGCAGAGTAACACCTAGTAAAACATTTTGATAAAAGATATCCAGGAAGAATGCAGGTGGAAGAGGTCATGCTGAACTGATCTGTTTGAGTGCTTTGAAGATACTAGTGGTAAGAAAGATAACAAAAAATCAGAGGTTGTAGCATCCTTACATTTCAAAAAGCATTTGACAGGCTTTCACATCAGAGATAAATGCCTATGGAGAGAACTCTGGGCTAGGAGGTAAATGAAGGTGCTGGTGGAAAATTGCTTGAAAGCAAGGGAATGGGAGACTTGTGAATTTTAGAGAAGTTATGTTCCCCTGGTTAGTCTGTTTTAGGAAATGTTGACAAGTCTGAAAAAGGCATTTGCCTTCAAGGTCTAAGGAGTTTAGTATTCATTTGGCTATTCAGTAATTTGCTTTACTCTCATTCCGTCTCAGATCCTATTAATTTTTACTGCTTGACTTGTGGTTTGAAATAGATTTAAAAATTTCCTTATTGACTTTTCCATGGCAGCTTCCAATAGCACAGGCACAGTGGAAGAACAGAAGTTTCATCACAGGGAACTGAGACACTGAGCAATTACAGTTGAAAGTGTCTACTTATTTTTTCGCTACCTATTAGAGGTCCCTACAACACGACCTGTTGTTCTTAATTTATACAGCATTTTACATATTCAGAGCACAACTTCTGTCTACTCAGGATGAAGCAGTGAGTGAGGAGCACAACAATTTGTGATGATTTGCTCTGCAAAGCTTTACAGTTATTTAAATTTAAATTAGTCTAGTACAGCATTTGACTGCCTGAACCACATAGCATTTAAACTGAAGGACTGTAAATTATAATTTCCTCTACAAATAAGGAAGAAAATAGTCTCATTGACTGCAGAATTTACATATCCCCAGGGTGTGCCCGAGCCCTTCTGTAAAGCAGGCAGATTTCTCTTGTTAAAAGAAGAACAAATAGAAGTTTATTTTTAACTTGTGCTTGTATCACCAAAGTAATTGTTTGGTGATAATTCCTAATGTTGAATGAGTTGCTTTGCAGTCTTCACAGTAGCATTTAGATATGTCTTTTCTCTATTCATAGATGAGAAAGTTTTCTCCAGGTAAATAATAAAGTGCCTTTCAGTATGTAGCAACATGCTGAAATTAGTGTGGAAGCTGTCACGGGCCCTGCACAGGCTTCTCCTACCCAATCTAAAGAGGCAGCTGACAGGAATGGCAGTTCCATGTGCAGATCAGCACTGAGAACAGAGATAGAAATACTGATGCTCTTCAGGAGAGTACAGAGTTTCCCAAAACCTACATGGGATTATTTGATTAGTCTGCTGTGATGGTTTAGGAGCTACCCAAGCCCCTCCCCTCTACAATGTATTCACCCAGACTAGACTCAGCCAGCTGTAAGTTAAGGAATGAGGCTTTATATTCATAGCTTAGCACAATATACAAGCAGATAGTGTACAAATATTTACAGCTGTGTACAGAAGTGGACAAGTTGAAAGTCATACAGAAGCACAGTGCCCTTTACAGAAATCAGAGTCTTCAGGAGGGGCTCCCAACAAACCTTCCACCTTCTCTCCACCCCCCAACCTTATCCCAGAGTCTGCCTTACGTGCAAGGTAAATTGGAAAGATGTGCAGGGGGGTTAGAGGCAGAATTTTAGTTGAGTTACACAGCTCCAGCTAGAAGCCAGGGAGAGAGACTGTCAGACAGGCCCAGACTGTCTTATCTCTGTTTGTGTCCTTGCTTTTATACCTCTCAGCAAACCTCTGAGTGAAGCAGACACCACCAGTGTTTGCTTTTCACAGCCTGTTGTCTAATTTTTCTCATCAAAATATTCCAATTAGCCTCAAACCAGCACACCTGCCCGAGCACAAGAGATAAAAACATGTTTTGCTGTGCCAGAGAGTCATTATTTTCTGGTATGAGGCTGGATAGATGCCTCTCTGTGGGTCTGAACTGATGGAGACACAGCAGTGTGGCTTGCTGTCACTGCCTTATTCCATTACTGCTTCTGCCACTGTGTTCTTCAGAAGTTTGTTTTTTGTGTGCAACAGAGCTTATACAAGACAGAATATGAGGTGATGTATTAGGTCTTTGCTGACACGTCTTGCTGATGAGTTTTTCCTTCCTACTATCAATCACCATCTTTTCCATTAGGAATTCCAATTAATAGAGCTTATTTGAGTTGCCACTTGAAGGGCTAGGAATAAAGCTGCTACTATTGCAATTTTGAGTACTGTAATTTATGTAGTAGCATTCTCTTTAAAACACCTTCCAAGCTTCTTGCTTTTCTTAAATTGAAGTATGAAGGAATAAACAAAAAAACAAACAAAATCACATCTCTACAGGATGTCAGAGGAATTGTAATGCTTAGAACTGACAAAGATAAAGGAATCATTTTTCTTTCCTTCAGAAGTGTGGGTTTAGTTTTTGTAGTGTGTGGTAACATTTCCTGATCTGCCTGAGTGAAGTTGGGTGCTTTGTTCAGTCACCTGGGTTGTTTGGAATGGCCTTTGGAGATGGCCTTGGGCTTCTTTCTCCTTAATTTTCCTAGGCACATTTATCTTAGTTATGGAGTATAAGAGCTTTTCTTAACCAGAATGGCCCAAGAGAAGCTTAAACAAGACAGGCAGGTGGAATTAGGAGAGACAGCAAGTACTCTGCTGTTTTCTCTGCCAGAAGGGGAAATAACCAGTGTGGAAGAATCATGCTAATTGCTCTCTGTGTCAGCATGTCCACTTGAGTGAGAAAGGCTTTTGGCTGGGGAGGATGAAGAATACCATCCAGCTCTGAACACTTCAGAGTTTTCTCTGATCATTTTGGTTCATTCTCAAATGTAGGCAATAAAGAGGTGTCAAGCTTCTATCAAACATCTTCATTTATTCATCCAGGCTTATTGTGGAGACATGAAATTGGGTGAAAAGCATAGAATTTCTTTCTTGAAAAATACCCTTTAAAATAGCATTATGTGAACTGTAACAGTAGTAGTTGCTGAAGTGTGGTAGGATGGAGTATTTCCTGACTTTTTGCCCTGTAAAACTTTTATTTATATCTTCCTTGAATATGATACCTACCACGCTTAGTTGATACCTAACACTATTTTGTACAGGAGAGAGAATACTTCTTTGTTATGAGAGCGATCGAGCAGTGGCTGAGAGATTGTGGAGTCTCCTGCTATGGAGATATTAAAGTGTCATAGCCCTGGACTGACAGTTCTAGGTGACCCAACTTGAGTAGGGGCTTGGAACAGATGATTCCCAGAGATCCCTGCCAACTTCAACCCTTCTTTATTTTTTTAAATCAAAATGAGTTCAGCTGCTATTGTTTCCTGGAAGGGGAGAGTTTGGTGCAGTTTTTTGAATGCATAGCATTCAAATCTTGAAAGAGCCACACAGTTACTGTGGAAAACGTGGGGGTTTGTGTGTCTAGGAGAAAGAAAATTGTAGCTTTTTCTTTCACAAAGTCAACAACACATTTCTGATTGTGCTTTCTCCTTATTCCTGTGTACTTTGGATAAGCAGCCCCATAGTAGTGCAAAGTAACCACTTTCAGTTTCTACAATAAGAAGATGCTATGGTTTCTTATTTCCAAAGGAAAACTGTTGGATATTACATTATCTTCTTCCCCTCTGAGGTTGGAAGAAATGAGTATTTTAAACATTATACTGGTTAATATAATAAGCCTTTTGCTTTGCCCTATTGAAGTGCTGTACATCCCTTGTCATAGTCCTTTGTAATAAGTCTGGAGATTTTTGTCTCCTTGGAGTGCAGCATCTGCAGGCTACAAACTATTTTTTCATATTTTTAAGTTGAATCTGTCAAACTCAGTCTTCAATTTTAATTGAAGCCTCTTGGAACTCCTGTGCTTTGGTCACCACAACCCCAAGCACCACTACAGGCTGGAAAGCATCCTGGTGGAAAAGCATCTGAGGGTGCTGGTGAATGGCCAGTGTAGAACATGAGCCAGCAGTGTGCCCAGGAGGCCAGGAAGGCCAGTGGCATTCTGGCCTGTATCAAACCCAGAGTTTCCAGAAGTAGGGAAGTGGCTGTGCCTGTGTACTCAGCCCTGGTAAGTCCACTGCTGAAGTACTGTGTTTAGCTCTGGGCACCAAAGTATGAGACAAGACAGGTCCTGGACAGTGTCCAGACAAGGGCAGCAAAGGTGGTGAGGGGTCTGGAGGACATGAGTAGCAAGAGTGGCTGAGGGAACTGGCCTTGTTTAGTCTGGAGAAGAGAAAGCTAAGAGGAGATCTTACTGCTCTCTGCAACTACCTGGAAAGAAGGTTGTAGTGAGACTGATGTTGGTCTCTACTTCCAAGGAACTAGTGATAGGATGAGAGGAAATGAGCTTAAATTGTGCCAGGGAGATTTAGATTGGATATTAGGAAAAACTTCTGTGTGGAAAGAGTGGTGAGGTGTTGGAACAGGATGCCCAGGTTGGTGGTGGAGTCACCATCCCTGGAGGTGTTCCAGGAATGTGTAGATGTGGTGCTTCATGATACAGTTTAGTGGTCATGGTAGTTGCATTATGGTTGGACTTGATCTTAAAGGCCTTTTCCAACCTCAGTGATTCTGTGATACTGTGAAAATGGTTCATCACACTGACCTTATTATGGCAGCAAAGAAGGAGCTGCAGGTACAAATATGTAAACTTGTCGAGGGATGTGATTCTGCCCCTCTACTCCACTCTGGTGAGACCCCACCTGGAGTACTGCATCCAGTCCTGGAGCCCCTATTACAAGAGGGATGTGGACATGCTGGAGTGTGTCCAGAGAAGGACCACAAGGATGCTCAGAGGGCTGCAGCACCTCTGCTATGAGGACAGACTGAAAGAGTTGGGGCTGTGCAATTTGGAGAAGAGGAGGCTCCCAGGTGACCTTCTTGTGGCCTTCCAGTGTCTGAAGGGGACCTACAAAAAAGCTGGGGAGGGACTTTTTGGGCTCTCAGGAGTACCAGGACTATGGGGAATGGAGCAAAGCTGGAGGTGGGGAGATTCAGATTGGATGTGAGGAGGAAGTTGTTCAGCATGAGTGGTAAGAGCCTGGAATGGGTTGCTCAGGGAGGTGGTTGTTGCCCCGTTCCTGGAGGTGTTTGCAGCCAGTCTGGATGAGGCTGTGGGCAGCCTGATGTAGGGTAGGGCGTCCCTGGGCATGTCAGGGGGTTGGAACTGGATGATCTTTGTGGTCCCTTCCAACCCTGACTGATTCTATAATTGTAAATTGAAGTGTAGGGGTTTGGGTTTTTTGTTAGGAGCTTGATTTCATCTTATTGTTGGTTATGATTAACATTTGGTTTAGCAATATAAATAGAGAGATCAATTCTCCTTTAAGCTTAAGATATTAAGTCATGGATATCCATTCCTGGACTATAATCTCATTCATATCTTTTATTGTAAAATCTTTATCTGTCCAACTTCAATTGTATTTCTGTCTTTGCAGTGAGTTCTGCCAGAACAGAGATTATTCCCTGCAAAATACTATTTAGTGCCACATATAACAGGCTGAAAAGGGGATGATTTTTGCTCATATGTGACATATATATCTCTGCAAATTGAAAGATTTTTTTTTTTTTGGTGGGAGGCTGGGGAAGAAGAAAAGAAATGAGAGATTCTATACAAAACACAGGACTACTCAGGAATAGATTAGGATTATGACTATATTCTTTGATCCCTTTCTTCAAGGCTGTGGTGGTTTAGTTGTTAGCTGTCCCCCATACACACTTTGAAATAACCCAGGGTGGGACTCAGTTGGCTGGAATTTAATAAACGAAGCTTTATATTTACAGCTTGGCACAATATACAAGCAGATGTATAACAGATACTTACAGATATATGCAGTCAAAAGGTAATACAGAAACACCACAGCCCTCCCAGGGATCAAAATCCCTAAGAGAGGTCTCTAACCACCCCTACCACCTTTCCCCAGTCTTATCTCACCATCTGTTTTATGCTGCAGATAGGTGGAGGTAGATCAGCCAGAGGATTAGCAGCAGCAAAAGAAGTTAGTGCAATTATTCAGATTCAGCTATGAAAGGAGAAAGCCCTGCAGGAATAGCCACAGCCCAGAGTGGTCTGAAACTGTCTGACTTTGGGTTACAACTCTGAAAACTTTTTTTTTTTTTTTCCTTTCTCAGTAAAGCTATGAGTGAAGTAGCATCATCAGTGCTTTCCTCTCTCAGCCTATAGCCTAATTTCTCATTCAAATCTTGCAATTAGTTCAAACCAGCAGAAAGACACATTTCTAACATTTTTTTCCTGGGGCAACTGAGGTTTAAGTTTTCCTGATATTGCAAATTGTCATTAGAGTGCACAGAGAGACAATGTCCATTCCTATAATGGTCATGAGCCAAAGGCATCAATTGTAGGTGTTGGGGAAAAAAAACAAACCAAGCAAAACCAGATGCGGAGTAGTGCAAGGGAGTGTTATGAACTTGAAAGCCTCAAAGATGATGTAGTTGCTGAATACCCATCACCTGCTCTGCTTAATTCTTTATGTGGAACTAAAAACTTCAAGTGACAGTTGTGCTTGGGCCCTTGAAGTTGAGTCAGTAAGAGATCATATTGAGGCCTCAGACACTGTCCATTTGTATAATCTTCTGAATTGAATTCTGTGGCATCACGTAAGCAGTGCCAGTATTTATCTGAAGCTACACTGATAAACTTTATGAATGAAAATTGTCACACACCAATGTTTTAGTTAGGCTTGACTGAAGTTTTTTTTTTTTTTGTGATCAAAACATAGTGCTGTTAAAGGAGATTTGTGTTGTAATCCTCTCGCCTGAGTCATTACAAGTCTATTTCAAGACTTAGCTGTCTAACAAGTTTTAGGGTATGAGTTTGGAGGTTGATTTGGCTTGGCTTTGTTTTTCACAAAATAGACAAGGCAGGGAAAGGGAAAGAAAGGAACTAGAGAGGGAGAGAGGGAAAGAAAGGAAAAGAAAACTACTCTGGAAAGGAGAAAGGGAGGAACTGGAACAATCAGAAGCCCTGGGTCAGTTAGTGGTCTTCAGGTACAATTTTGGAGTGATTTCATTAGGATGGTATTTAATTTACTCCTTCACACTGTTTTCGGATCTCAAACTCCTTTTTGCCTTACTTCAAAGAATGTATGTAAAAGAAATCTCCCCTTAATCATTTTTCCTCAGTAAACCCAGGAAGATATATTTGGAGGTTTCAGGCTGCACCTCTGTGCATTGACTCATGTGAAATGAATGTCACATCCTGTATTCATTCGGGCTTGTAGTTAACAATTTATTCAGGTTGTTAAAATTCTGGAATTCATTGCTAAATCCTCCAGTTCTTCATATTATCACAGGACAAAAGGAATGACCTCTATGGGTGATTTCCTTTTATTGTTATTTTCTACATGAGCTGATGATGGCAGACCATGGGCAGAGCTACTAAAGCTTAAACAGTAAAGCTCTCTTCAAGGATGAAGCAGTAAAAAGTGAGGAGATCTTTTCTTTCTTTATAAATAAGGAAAATAGTTAGACTTGATGAGTTCAAGCAATGAAATCAGTGAGCTGGAAAAATTCAGTCAAGTGAGAATGCCTTCCCCCGCCAAATTTTAGAGGCTGCTTGATGGAATATATCTGTTTAAATAGAAACTGAGAGTGTAGAAAGAAGATTTTGAGTGTGCCATCTTTGTATTATAAAAGAAACTCTCCTTGAAGTTTAGAAGACAATTTGCCTCTAGGGAGCCTTTGGACAATAAGTATTTAGGAATATTAGAAAGGAAGGTGATATTTTCAAGTGTCTCAGTTTTGACTTTAGGAAATAGTGTCTGTCTGAGTCAGGAACACAGACATTGTTTTGCTGTATTCCAGAACAGTGGAATTACAACTGCAGTGAGCAGGGACATCCTTCACTAGATCAGCTTGCTCAAAGCCTAACCTTGACTGCTCTCAGGGAGGGGCAGGCACAGGTTCTCTGGGCAACCTGTTGCAGTGTCTCACCATCCTCATTGTAAACAATTTCTCTCTTCTATCTGGTATCTAAATCCACTCTCATTCAATTTAAAACCTCTAGCCCTTATCTGCTCTCTACACGCCTCAGTAAAAAGTCCTTCTTATAAGCTTCCTTTTATATATTGAATTGGAAGTGGACCTCTGAGTTAAGTAGGAAGCAGTAGGATGACAGTGGCTTGAAAGAGTGGAATGAACAATCATCAACATGAGTAGCCCCTATCAACTAAATAAAAACTGTAATTGTGAATGAAGATAAGCTCCTAAACTGTGATATTTCACATTTTTTTCATTACTGTTTCAACTGAAGACTCCAACTTGAAATTGCACACCAGTGCCCTAGCAGAGGCCCTGATCAGCTTCCCCCACAGATAAACTATGTTTAATTCCAAGTCATTGAAATCCATTGTTAATAGAGCATGGAAGAGAAGCACAGTCAGTAAAACTGTATCTGGGTAACGTTCTTCACAAAACTTTCTCTTCTGGTGGGAAGTGTTCTGCAAGAACACTGCCAACATTTGAATAAGGAAAAGTTCAACAAGGGCAAGCACAGAGTCTGGCACCAGGGAAAGAACAACCCCAGGGATCAGGATAGGTTAGGGATTGACCTGTTGGAAGGCAGCAAAGGGGAAAAGGACCTGGGGGTCCTAGTGGATGTGAAGTTGACCATGAGCCAGCAGTGAGCTCTTGTGGCCAAGAAGGCCAATGCCATTCTGGGGCGTAATAGAAGGGCTGTGGTCAGTAGGTCAAGAGAGGTTCTCCTGCCCCTCTACTCTGCCCTGATGAGGCAACATCTGGAGTACTGTGTCCAGTTCTGGGCTCCCCAGTTCAAGAGGGACATAGAACTGCTTGAGAGAGTCCAGCACAGAGCCACAAAGATGCTGAAGGGAAGGGAACATCTCTGTTATGAGGGGAGCCTGAGGGAGCTGGGGCTGTGCTGCTTGGAGAAGTGGAGCCTGAGAGGTGACCTCATCAATGTTCATCAATATGTGCAGGGTGAGTGGCAGGAGGCTGTAGCCAGGCTCTGCTGGGTGATGCCCAGGGACAGGACAAGGGGCACTGGGTGGAAGCTGAGACATAGGAAGTTTTGTGTAAACATCAGGAGGATTTTTTTCTCTGTGAGGGTGACAGAACCCTGGCGCAGGCTGCCCGGGGGTGTTGTGGAGTCTCCCTCGGTGATATTCAAACCCTGCCTGGATGTGTTCCTGTGTAATCTGGTACAGAAGATCCTGCTCTAGCAGGAGGGTTGCATTGGATGAGCCTTGGAGGTCCCTTCCAGCCTCTGACATTTTGTTTACTCCAAGCTCTGTAGACATTTAAATACCTGAGTGTCATCTACATGGGAAAACCTTGTCAGCTGCTAAATGTGAAGACTGGGAACAGGGATTTCTTTTTCAGTAGTCGGGAAGAAATAGTTTGTGCAGTAACTTTTCATGCAAAGGGTTGTTCTTGCACCCAAAGGCAGTATTCCGAAGGGTTGTCCAAATTTGCCTAATTGCTTGACTTGTCACAGGGCTTGAGTGGTGCCAATTGGTTTAACATGTTTTATTGTAGTCATGGTGATATTATTTTTAAACCAGGTTTTTCAAGTGTTGGGAGTTCATTGGCAACAAATGAGATATGTACCAGCAAGCCAGGGAACTTGAGAGTTTCCCTGCTGAGTTTGATATCAGAGCAGTTCTCACTCCACAGGGGCACTTCATTTTCTGCTACCTAATGTCCATATGGAGGACTTTTTTCATTTAGTAAATCTGCTCCAGAGCCCATTAAGAATTGCAAAAAAGCTTCTGAGCTCATGCTAGAAGTGAAATGCTTACCCACATACTTTCTTCAATCTGAGCCCTACAAGCTCATCCTAGAAATACAGAATCTAGTTTTACAGCTGCAGGAGCTAGTGTTGAAGGTGGAGGCTTCAATAATGTTTAAAAATAAGTATGTGCTCTAAATAAGCCACACCATCCACTGCAACACTAGGAGATCTCATGCAAGAAGTCACTGCAAGGATCTTAAAATGTAGTATTCTGACTGTCACAGAGTGTTTCTGTGGTGCTTCTCCTATGAGCAGCCTGACTGCTTCTGAAATGCATCATTACAGAGTTAGAGGGGCTGGAAGGGACCCCGAAAGCTTATCCAGTTCAACCCCCCTGCCAGAGCAACGTCACCTAGACCAGATCACACAGGAACACATCCAGGTGGGTTTTGAATGTCTCCAGAGAGGGATACCCTCATAGGGAAAAAATTGCTCCTCATGTTTGCATGAAACTTCCTATGCCTCAACTTCCACTCATTGCCTTGTCACTGGGCATCACCCAGTAGAGCCTGGTGCCAGCCTTCTGGCATTCACCTTTACATACTGATAACTATTGCTGAGGTCACCTCTCAGGCTCCTCCTCTCCCAGCTCCCTCAGGCTTTCCTCATAAGGAAGATGTTCAACTTCCTTAATCATTTTTGTGTCTCTGCACTGGGCTCTCTCAAGCAGCTCCTGTCCTCCTTGAACTGAGGGGCCCAGAACTGGACACAATACTCCAGATGAGTCCTCAGCAGGGCAGAGTAGAGGAGGAGGAGGAGAATCCCTCTCAACCTACTAACCACAGCCCTTCTAATCCACCCCAGAATGGCATTTGCCCTCCTGGCCACAAAAGCACATTGGACTCCCACCAGGGCTCCCCAGTCCTTCTCCCCTTCACTGCTCTCCTACAGGTCAGTCCCCAACCTATACTGATAAATTTGTCATTCAGTTTTCTTTTTTTTTTAACTGGTCGGAATTCACTTAAATATTATGTAATGGTGTTTCTGCTGGAGAATTTAATTGGAGTGACTCACAACCCTGGAATAGGGAATTTTTTCCTTGAAGGCATTTTTAAACTTAATAGCAATTTTATGTTTCACACTGCTGAATGCCCATAGACCTGGCTAGTCCTTAACTTCAAATAGTATTATCTTATGGTTATATAGATGTTTGGGGGTTTATTTGTTGTATTATTATTGTTGTTATTATTCTAATATTAATAATTGTAATAATAATATTATAATACATAAAAATATGTAATAATACATAATTAAGAAAAGAAAGTCAGATAATCAATATTTTGTTGTTGTTGCCCTGAAAAAATTTTAGTGTGGGGTGGGAGGATTTGTTTCCTTCAAGGAAAACAAAAGGTGCAAAATATTCACAGCTTCATGTGCAAAATATTTCACACATCTGTTTCAGTCAGAATTACCTCAGCTGTTAGTTGCAATTATATAAATCTGCATTTTTCAAACACAAACCTAGTGGGTTTTGTGTTACAAAGGATCTCAGAAATTGTAGAAGCATGGCAGTAATTAACTTAGAGGGGGAGAAAATTAGTGACTACTGTTTTCAATGGCACTTTTTCTAATTTGATTTTTAAAGAATATTACAGTGGCAAAGGTATTTTACAAACCTGTGGAAGCACTGCTCCGGGTGTTGGTTTCCTAGTACGTACAATCCACTTCTAAAGCTACGGGGTTTAAAAATGTCATGCTGGAGATGTCTTCCTGTCTGTTGTGAAATGGTTTCTCACCTCCTGACAGGCCACTTCCATTGTCTGAAGTCCTTTGGGTTCCCAGTAATGGCAACAGACAATATTCTTGGTCTGTTAATCATTGAAATGCCAATTCAGAGTATAATTGAAAGTGCTTTAACGTACACTTAAATCCCAATAAAGCCAATTAAAACTAACTGTGTGTTTAAATGCTTTGCTGGGTGAAGACTAAAGGAATAGAGAGACAGGCTGTCTCCATGCTCAGGAAGTTGGCCTGATCAGAACCAAGCACTGCAAAAGAAACAAATTCTGATATTTTCAGTGCCACTATGAAGTTAACTGTGGTGGTTTGGCAGTTCCCTGCCACCCCCACGCTTTGAAATAACCCAGGCTAGAACTCAGTTAGCTGGGAGTTAAGGAAATGAAGCTTTATATTTACAGCTTTGCACCATATACAAGCAGATGTGTACAATTTATTACAGATATTTACAGATACATTCAGTGAAAAAGTAATACAGAAACACCACAGCCCTCCCAGAGATCAGAATCCCTAAGAAGGGTTTCTAACCACCCTACCACCTTCCACCCCCTTCCCAATCTTATTTCACTATCTGTCTTACATGCCAGATAAGCAAAGGTAGACTGGCCAGGGGAATCAGCAGCAGGAAAGTAGTTAGCAAAGTTATTCAGATCCAGGTAAGAAAGGCAGGGAGAGAGATGTAGTAGCCAGCACGTCATAAAGCAGAGTTATCTTTGTTTTGATTCTAACTTTATACCATTTCAGTAAACAAATGAGTGAAGGAGACACTGGAATGTTTTTCTTTCTCAGCCTATAGTCTAACTTCTCATTCAAGTCCTCCAATTCAAACCAGCACATTCATTGATACAAGCTTCAGTTCAAAAGTGGCAAGCGTTTATTTCTCTTTATTTCCCTATTGGTGTAGAACAGAAGCTGGTTTCCAGCTTGTGGTGTTGTTCTAATAAATATACAGTGCACTTCTTGGCATCTTCTAGCAAGACATGTTTAACCTCTTTCCCCTTCCAGCCTTGTTTAAAGCCCTTTCCACAAGCCTCCCCAGCTCATGTGCTTTCTGAGACAGGTGTACCCCCTCTGTCACTAGCAGACCTGGAGCTGCATAAGGTTCCCCAAGATCAAAGAACCCAAAATTCTGTTGGTGGCACCAGTCTCTGAGCCACTTGATTTCCTCTTCCTTTCAGCATTCCTACCTGCAACTAAAGGTATTGATGAAAAAATTACTTGTGCTGCCTATCCCTCAACTACTTTTCCCAGTGCCTTGAAATGCCTTTTGACTGCTTTTAGATCTCTGGTATCGACCTCATCACTTCCAACCTACATAACCAACAAGGGATAGTAATCAGAGTGCAGCCTTCTGGTAACATCCCTGACCTGGGCTCCAGAGAGGCAGCAGACTTCCCTGTGGCAGGGGTCCAGCCAACATATGAGGCTCTCAGTTCCTTTCAGAAGGGAATAACAATTACCCTCCTCTTTTGGGTAGAAGTTTTGATGCAAGGTGGGGACTGATTTGCTTCAGTCAATCCCCCAGCAGCAATTCCTTTCTAAAGAAAGAAGAAAATAGAACTAAACTATGACGACTTTATAACCATGTGAAAAAGGTGGTTGGTAATTTATATGGTAAATGAAGTTTGGATCCTCACAAAAGGAAATGAAACTGCTGACTTTGTGCCAGTTCCTACCAGCTTTATTCAGAGTGTCTTATCCCTTACTCCATATTAAAGCTCTAGCAGGGAGATTTGGACTACTTGCCTAGAAAAGGAATTACCTTCATAAATGAAGATGACAGAATCTATTCTTAAAATAACCCCCACAAATAATCCTTGCGCTGGTTCAGAAAGCTCAGCATACAGGTACCATCTTATCCTGGCATTAGTTTGCTGAGAAAAAAAAACCCAACTCTTTCATTCACCATTTCAAAGGGCTGGATTAAGCTACAGTTATTTTCATATTTCTTGCTCTTTATTTCTGGATTTAGTTCACAGGTAAGTAATAGGTATTACAACAGTTTAGGATGAACTTTCTAATTTTTGGCATGAGTGGATCAGTAAAATAGTCTTTTCAAACAAGATAAGCCTTTGCAATTACTGCTGCAATTAAAGTTTCATGAAAGCATCAAGACCTCTTGGGATACTTTTCAGTGCAGGTATTTTATTCCAGCCTAAAACAATATCCCATATTTGAAGCAGGGAAATTTCTTTCACCGGATAAACCAGGTTACATTCTAGGTGAAGTGGTACTTTATGTATATCCAATTTCTGATTTGGCATAATCTGTCAGACTGTCACATTTCACTAATTGGGTGTTTTTTCATTTTATTTCATTGATTCATCTCTTGATTTAACTATACATGGAGATTTTCCCAGAAGGAAGAGGAGTATCCAAAGCACTTAGTCTTCTGGTTTTCATTTCTGGTTTTCTCTTAAAGAGAAGGATTAAATGGTGAGGTTTAACCCCTCATAATCCTGTAATTCTGCACTTTGCCAGAGAAGAAATGGGCCAAATTTATTAGTTTTACAAACTAATGTATCCTTCCCTTATCTCATAATGCATTGCTTTTAGACCTCAGGATTGTCCTGCTGCAGTTCAGTTGGCTGAATTCATACTGGAGCAATTTCTAAATACAACAATTGAAAACTAAACTCAACCATTGTTGTTAATTGAAATTGTGGCTGACCTGCAGAGATCCAAAAGTTCTGCAATAGGACATCATAAACCAAAGGAAGCAACAGCTAAGGTAGAGCTTATGACATAAAAAACATCCAGTCATAGTGACTGCATTTCCTGTCATGTTTGGGAAATACCATTCCCCAGCTTCATTAGAAACTGTGCTGGGGAAAGAGGAAAAAGTGTTACCAGGTTCCCTAACACTTCAGCCTGTTTCCCATTGGGCTTAGAGATGTGCCAGGTAAAATCCAAAATTCACTGCTAGGCACTGCCTGTGCTTTGGCTGTACTGTCTGTACTAAGCGACTGCAAAGCTGGCCACATCCATGAAGATGACAACACAACCCAAGTGGCAATCTGCCCTGGCCACTTGGGATGATCCTACCTGGGTTAGAAACAGCAGAGCACTTGTCACCATTCCAAGTCACAGAAGCAAGGCCCAGATGGGATAACAACTTTGTGGAGTTCTAAATATGTAAATCTTAATCTCTAAACCCTTGTGTGTAACTCTCCTTTTGTTTTCCTTATGAACTCAGCTCTTAAATTGCCTTCCCAGACTTGGAGTTTCTAGGAAAGCTCATAGGTGATACTTAACATAAGAAAAACTGTGTATGTGTATCTGAGATTCTTCAGTGTGAGACTTCAGAGGGTCTTCTTCCTTGGTACTGGTGCTTTATGCTTGCCATCCCAGCTGGCTTTATCACCTGAACCCCATGTATGAACTGCTTCTCTCTCATCCTGTTCTGTCTGCCTGTCACCACTCGATTCCCAAGGCAGCCAGCCCTGGGCAGTGGGGAGGTTGTGCTGGATACAGAAAGTAAATATCATTTCTGTGCTCTGGTCCCAGGTGGTGCATGGCCCCAGAGCAGCACACAGCATTTCAGTCATGGGAGCCATCCCACCATGTCCCTGTATCTGCAGTGGGATTGTAGCCAGGTAACTGCTAAACCACCACGATGTGTTAGGTAGCTTATCTAGGATCACCTGTCAGCCAAACTGGGCTGGACACCTGCTGAAATGAGTCTCTTAACCTGACTCTCACTGTGTTGTTGCTGTGCCAGGGAATTGTGGAGAACATGGTGTCACAATCAGCTTCACTAGCCTCAAGAGTATTGAGTATCCAAACCAGACTCTGAGCACTGCTTCCAGCAGTGGCTGGTTTTTGCATTTAGATAGGATATGTATTTGGTAACAGGTGTATCCCCATGTATTCTAGCTGATCCTCATAGGTTAGAGGGGCTAAGGGCAGCTGCACTTGTTTCTTGATGCCAGTTGCTGGTACCACAGACCCGGCAGCAGATACCCAACCAGCCTACCTGTGGTAGGTCTGGCTGCCTTCACAGGCAGTGCATGGCTGCTGCAGCTGGCTTACATGCAGCATACAGAGATTAAGATAGGCAGCAATGAACACACTAACCCCCAAAGACACTGTATTAGCTCCAGACTACGATTGCAGCCACACAGTCTCCCAGAAAGGCACTCAGTGTAGCAAAGGCTGCAAATCTTACCCAGAAGGTGTCCCTTCTAGGGGTGGTAGTGGTGAAGGGGAAAAGTCTGTTGATCTCTCTTCACCTTTTGGCATCCAAGTCTCAATCTTCTGCAAATATATGAAATTTGGGCAATATGTATGCCTTATTATCTACATTTGTGCAGAGTGTGGGGGTGGGATTGCAGACAAGGCATTGTTCCTGGTGGTCGACCAGTTCCTTTATCAGCTGCACAAGACATTTCTTGGTTTTCTGCTGTGACTCCTCTGATCAGAAGCATTGCAGGTGGTAAATGGAAGAACAGAGTGATGAGGCTTTTGCCTTGCCCTTTCCATTTGGCCCAGTGCCATGGCAACACAGACCACTGGGTCTCAACCGAGCCCCTGTGCTTGCTTTGGTCACCAGGGGTTCATCAGCAACATTTGACCTGATATTTTTTGTGGTGTTTTAGGCTTTCAACATCAGAGGAGCTGCTTGTCACCATCTGAGCAAGTATGCTGCAAGGTGTGGCTGTGGCCCCTGCAAACCACAGAATGAGTGTCCAGAATCTGTCACCGTTGGGCAACCACTGTACTATCTGGTATAATAGAGCATATTGCTTGTGGCTTTTGTCTTGGGAGTCATCTAACAGGATCTAGGTGGCCCCTGAATGCTGGAGCCTTCCCTGTAGCAGCTGCAGTCTCCATGTGAGCATCTGTTGCTGCCTTTGCTGAGAAGGGCTGTTGCCAGAGCTGCCATTGGAGAGGTGCCCATGAAGAAATACACGTGCCTTGGTAGTCTTATGTCTCTGGCCAGGAAAGCCCCCAACTGAATAAGCCACCCCATTATCTGCACTTAGCTCTGGATACTGCAGGCTCCTTGGGTAGTTAGTCCATTAGGCTTCTCCTTGGAAAATGTTCCCTGTCAGAGGTCAGAATTGGCTGCTGTGTCCTTGTCCCTATTTAGAACTTGGCCCAGCAGCTGAGGTGCTGTGGGAGCAGTCTGGCCCTTTCATCCAGCCACTGTCTTCAAATTAAAACCACTAATCAGATCAGGTTTTTCCTGCCTTTGACTGATCCTGCATTGGACAAGATTTAAAGCCTTCCTTTAGCTCACGGAGGAGCTGAAGTGGAACTCTCTGTCATCCTTCCCACCCTGTAATTCAGTAAATATGATTCTGGAAATAGCAGTAGTCAAGGTAGGTGCTGACCTGACAGTGCAGTGTCTCAGGATGGCTTCATCTGAGTGGGACCTGGTTTCAGCTGGGGCAGCTGTTGCCTGGTGGCTGCATGCTTGTGGATTCTCTGCCTTGACTTCACTCTGCCAGAGCCTGTGTTGTGGGGCTGACACCCCTACATGATCACTACCAACAGGGCAATGGGGCTGTGGGAATGCAACCTGCCGCTCCCAAATTTGCCTGGGGGGCAGGGAGAGAGAAAATTTATAGTAACTCCTAGCAGATGCCAAGACTTTTGAGAAAAGACCCTCCTTGTGGAGGTGGTACTGCTCTCAGCAAGTACCTTGGGGTGCCCATAGCTTGTGGGTCTCTCCCTCCATTCCCAGATTGAAGGCTGAAACTTAGCAACCTTAGGACATAGAGGAACATTGAAAGGGTGAGCACAGCCCCAGAGAAAAGCAGTAAGTTTTCTTTAGACTGTTAAAACATTAAGTAGTCTAATAACATTTCAAGTGTGACTTTCCTGCTATTTTATGTCCAGCTACAGCAGCTGGGCACCAGGTGAGATCAACCTACATCAGGTTCACAGTGCAATCTGGTTTTGTCTGTCAGAACCCCTCTCAGCTGGAGAGAGATTAACTTTGGCACACACTCTCCTAACCTTCCTGCTTGTACCTAATCAGACAATTCAAACTAGCTTCTTGCCTCAGCACTTTGGGTTCCCCTTTCTTGGATATGTTGAAAGGTTCAGTGCTCTCTGCAATATGCTGAATGGCAGCAGCCAAGCTGCATTTGAATAGTAGGGGGGAAAAAAACACTACAGATTTTAAAGAATATGGTGAACTGTTGATTTGATAAAAATCAAGATTTTAAATATACCAGAAAAAGGATTCAAAAGTTCTGGGGGTTTTGGATAGCAAATGCTATCTATGTGTCACAGAACTATCAGGGCTGAAAGGGACCTCAGTGATCATTGAGTTGCAACCCACCTGCCATGGGCAGGGACACCTCACACTAGAGCAGGTTGCTCAGAATTCCATCCATCCTATAAAACTTCCAGGGCTGTGTCTTCCACCATCTCGGTGGGCAACCTGTTCCATTGTCCTACCACCCTTACAGTGCAGAACTTCTTCCTACCATCCAATCTGCATCTACTCACTTCTAGTTCTGCGTTGTTCTGTTCAGTCCTGTCACCACCTGACATCCTAAAAAGTCTCTCACCTGATTTCTTGTAGCCCCCTTCAGATACTGGGAGGTCACAATAAGGTCACCTGGGAGCCTTCTCTACTCCAACTTAGTAACTCCATCTGTCAGCCTGACCTCCTAGCAGAGGTGTTGCAGCCCTCTGATCATCCTTGTGGCCTTCTCTGGCCACATTCCAGCACATCCATATCTTTCTTGTAATAGAGACTCCAGAACTGGACACAGGACTCAGGTGGAGTCTCAGCAGAGTGGAGTAGAGGTGGAGAATCACCTCTCTTGTCCTGCTGCCCACACTCCTCTTGATGCAGCCTGGGATACAGTCAGCTCTCTGGGCTGCAAGTGTACACTGGCAGTTCAAATTCAGCTTCTCATCCACCAGCACCCTCAAGTCCTTTTCTTCAGGGCTCCTCTCAAGCCAGACAGTGCCCAGCCTAGATCTGTGCTTGAAATTGCCCCGACCCAGATGTAGGACCTTCCACTTGGTCCTGTTGAGCTTCATGAGGTTAGCTTGGGCCCACCTCTGCAGCCTGTCCAGGTCCCTCTGGCATCCCTGCCCTCTAAGCATATACCACACAGCTTGGTCTCTCTTGCCCTTGCTTTAGTATGCACAATAGGCCCAAATTCTTGCTGTTTAAAATTTGCCTGAGCACATGTAGAAGAAGATTTGAGCTTTTAAAAATTGATGGAACTAGTTATGAAGTGTTTTCTCTTGTAACTATCATACTACTGTCATGATTAGAACCCTCCCTCTCCTTCTGGCCTCTTACCTCTGCATTCTTTTTTTGTCTTGAGGGTAAATTGCAGTGATGAGTAGCTTCACCTTCTTTAAATTAAATCAGTTCCAGCAGGAATGCAATCTGTGTGCCAGCGTTCCCATAGCAGTTTGCTTTCTCAAGATCTGGCTTCAAGTGACCTGTGCCATGGGTTGGTTAGGGTGACACGACATATCATCTGTTCAGGAGGAAATTGTACTTCATTAAGTTACCATCTTTGATCATGAACTCCATTTACTATTTTGGTAATTATTTCCCAAGAGCCGTTCACCATCGTTTGGATTTTTTTCCCTGAATTAATCTGTTGCAGAAAGCTGCTCTAATTGCTTTAACATTTCAACAGTCTATGCAATGGATCCAATTTGAAAGTTCATTCAAATTTGTAATTATTACCACTTCAACCAATATCCTCTGTTTCGTGCATTTACAATGAGGAGTGCCATAAGTACCTATCAGAGTGTTAACCCTTACAGCATGACAGGGATCTGGGCCACTTGATCAAGTGGAGAATGTCCCTGCTCACTGTAAGGGAGTTGGACTAGGTGACCTTTGGAGGTCCCTTCCAACTCATTCTATGATTGTTGAACTGTAAGCATCTATACAGATAAAAAATTGTCAGAGCAGTTTAGCCCTAGGGTCATGTACTTGGATGCAAGATTTTTGTTTGAATGAAGGGAGCATGAGTACTACTTACCTGTCCCACCACTGGCAATGCCTGCTGAGGGCACAAACAGCACCATACAGCAGGTTAGTACCTGGCTGCAGGACTGGTGTCAAGGGTAGGATATTGCTTCTTTGATCCCAAGTTACTCCACAAGTTCCCAGGCCTGATGACTACAGGTAGGAAGTTCTTGTCTCTAAGAGGAAAAAGAATCCTGGGGCAAGAACCAGGAGGGCTAGTTGATAGGTCTTCAAACTAATGTTGAAGGGGGAAGAGAGAAAAAAGTTCACTGAAAACAAAACTGGGACAACTGTGAGGCAGGGTATCAGCTCCACTGCTGTCCCAGGGGCTGTAAGGGATGTGCACTTGCAGCCTAGAAAGCCGGCCAGATCCTGGGCTGCATCAAGAGAAGTGTGGCCAGCAGGGCCAGGGAGGTGATTCTCTCACCCAGCTGCAGGACCTTGCACTTGGCCTTGTTGAACCTGATGATGTTGGCTTGTGCCCACCTCTGGTGGTTCCTGCCAGGATAAGAATATTGCTCTTCCATCCTTCTACTTACTAGCAACAGTGTTTTCAATTTGTATTTTGTGCAACTAGAAGAAAATAAGCTAAACTTTCCCCTTTTCCTGGGCTAATGAAATTTCATTCTTTTATTTGTTTGTTTGAATTGATTTGTTGACAGTGACTGCATCTAACTGATGAGCTTATATTTTGCAAAAGATTTAGATTGAGATTTGATCAGGTAGTAAGGTGGATTGGGGACTGGTTGAAGGGAAGAAGTCAGAGAGCTGTGGTCAATGGGATGGAGTCTAGTTGGAGGCTGTGACTAGTGGAGACCCTCAGGGGTCAGTCCTAGAGCCAGTTCTGTTTAATATATTAATCAATGCCCTAGATGAGGGCACAGAGTGCACTGTCAGCAAGTTTGCTGATAACACCAACCTGGGTGGAGTGGCTGCCACAGCAGAAGGCTGTGCTGCCACTCAGACAGACTGGGACAGGCTGGAGATAGAGGCAGGGAGAAATTGAATGAAACTCCACAAAGGGAAGTGTGCAAAGTCTGGCATCTGAGAAAAAACGACCCCAGGGATCAGGATAGGCTGGGGATTGACCTGTTGGAAGGCAGAAAATGGTCTGAAGGTGATGGGAGGTGACAGTGAGCCAGCAATGTACTCTGGTGGCCGGAAGGACCAATGCCATTCTGGGGTGTATCAGAAGGGCTGTGGTTAGTAGATTGAGAGAGGTTCTCCTGCCCCTCTACTCTGCCCTGGTGAGGCCACGTCTGGAGTATTGTGTCCAGTTTTGGGCCCTCCAGTTCAAGAGGGACAGAGAACTGCTTGAAAGAGTCCAGCACAGAGCCACAAAGATGCTGAAGGGAATGGGACATTTCTGTTATGAGGGGAACCTGAGGGAGCTGGGGCTGTGCTGCTTGGAGAAGTGGAGCCTGAGAGGTGACCTCATCAATGTTCATCAATATGTGCAGGGTGAGTGGCAGGAGGCTGTAGCCAGGCTCTGCTGGGTGATGCCCAGGGACAGGACAAGGGGCACTGGGTGGAAGCTGAGACATAGGAAGTTTCATTGAAACATGTTTCTGAAGGGTCTTTATTGGAGTAGGGAGCAGCTGTGATTAGCACCTCCCTACTTTTGTCTTATGCATACCTGGAGGGTGAGCAGCAGTGATTTATAAGGAAAATGTCTGTGATGTGAATATGTCAGGCTTGGCAGTGCTGGGAATAGTGAGGAGGGAGATGCTGAAGAGGAAAGTGCTGCAGTCTAAAGGGTACTTTAGAAGTTCTGGTTTGGGTTATTCTAGAGTTGCTTTCACTCTTTTACTGATTTAAGGACAAACACATCACTTTTAAGAGCCCAGGAAGCAATTGTGTGAGTATTTTCAGAGTTCTTTCAGTAGTCAGGTCTTCAAAATGGTCCTCATGCGCACAGCTGCTGGACTTACTTCCCAGAACTTGGGTCCAAAAGACTTGCCTAGCTTGTGGATGTGTTCATTCTACCTGAGATTGCCTTTTGCATTCCTGTGAGAACGACTGCCCCTGCATGGCTGGGGCCTGTGCCTGGTGTGCCCAAGCATCTGAAGTTCTTGCATGGGATAAGTATTTACTGCTTCTTTATCATCAGCACAGCCAGACAGTTGACATTTTAGGCACGTGAACAAAATGATAGAGCATGCTGTAAACTAATAAACAGTCATGATCTGTCAGGAATTCCCAGCAGGAAGCAAGGCTGCCTGATGAAACCATTTGAAGGCAGCCCTTTCATTGGCCTACCTGGCGTAGCGGTGTCCTTTGATTGGAAGTAGACAGGAATTCTCTTGCTGCAAGGGGAATTACTCTGAGACCTCAAAAGATGTAGAGCAAGCTAGCACACTGTCTCAAGACAGCTATTCCGGTCCCTTGACAGAGTGGTGCAATCAAAAGATGATGCAGTAGCAGCGAGTGTTGCTGCGTGTGCGCTGCCACCATTTGCTGTGTGCTCTGGATGAACGATGGAGCAAGGACAGCCTGCGGGGCCAGTGTGCACAGGGCAGCAGCAAGCCAGATCTAGCAACGTGGATTGAGGACAGGAGAGAGATTTCATGCCTGCTGTCACACGTGTCTTTTGTGCAGGTGTGCCTTCTCTTCTCCCAGTTGTAAAAGGCAGCGTTTCCACTCTGTTGTAAGGACTCGTAAATTGATGCATAGAAGAGGTTTCCAGTTAACAGGACAGTGTTAAATCTGGCACGTCACAGAGAGCAATCTGTGTCTTTTTATCTGAGCAATCTCTCTGATGTCAGAGCCAAATTCTTCTTCTAATCTAGCAAGAGGAATCCTGGAAGGTGAAAAACCTCTGCTGCTTGCTTTTGAAAATTTAATTGGTTTTACAATGATTTCTGAACCATGATGAATTAAATCAAAGCAAGGGAAATGGGTATTTGACTTGATTTTGTGTTCTGGATACTAGCAGCTCTTACTAAATTCAGGAAGCATACAAAGTTTGGTTTTGTTTTTTTGTTGGTTTTTTTTTTTGGTGGGTTGGGGTTTTTTTTGTTTGAGGATGCTTACGTTTTTTGGTTTCATTTGGTTTGTTCTTTGTTTCATTATTTGTTGGTTGGGAATTTTTGTTTGGAGTTTTTCTGGGGGGTTGGTTTAGTTTGTTCTAAATGAGGTCATTTAAACAGCTGCTTCAGGTATGGATCTAAGCTAAACAGCTACCTTGACATCTCTTAGTAATAAAATGACTGAGAAGGACTTTAATTATATGAGGACATCATAATGTGCCTTCTCTGAAGACTTTATCCATAAATAAACTCTTGTAAGGAGGATTTAATATCAAATGAATATTCAGCTACAGCAAGAGTTCAAAAACAAAGAGTTGCACCAATAAATGTAATTCAAAGTTCACTGCAATTAATTCAGTGGAAGAAGCAAAGTCCTTATTTTCATTAAGTTCTGTATTTTAGCAAGACTTTTACAAGAACATGGATTTATTTTAAAATTAGGGTCATAGAATCAGTCAGGGTTGGAAGGGATCATAGATCATAGAGTCATAGAATCAGCCAGGTTGGAAGAGACCTCCAAGGTCATCCAATCCAACCTATCACCCAGCCCCAGCCAGTCAACCTGACTATGGCACTAAGTGCCCCATCCAGTCTTGAACACCTCCAGGAATGGTGACTCCACTACCTCCCTGGGCAGCCCATTCCCATGGCAAATAAGCATCTAGTTCCAACCCCCCTAGATTGGATCATCTAGTTCCAACCCCCCTGCCATAGGCAGGGACACCTCACACTAGGTCAGGCTTTCTAGAGCCTCCTCCAGCCTGGCCATAAACACCTCCAGAGATGGGGCTTTGTCCACCTCCCTGGGCAACCCATTTCAGGATCTCAGCACCCTCATGGTGAAGAACTTCTTCCTAAATATCTGGTAGCGTTAAAGAACTTTTTAATCTTCACAATCCACTCCTGAAAAGTCAGGTTTATAATGCTAGATTAAAAAATGCCTTCATTCTAGCGATTAAATGGCTTATTTGTGTGTAAGGCTTGACAAGGACACCTAGGCAGGACTTGTGCAAACAACAAGAACCCCCTGGCTGCAGAAGCTTTCTGTTCAATGCCCAGGTCTTCTGTGACTACAAGTAACACACACTGAGGTGCCTAATACCCTGCTGGGGTTGCACAGAAAATGAAACCTTAAGTGGCACTTTCCCAGTGCTCAGTGGAGGAACTGGGGAGAGGAGGAGAAGCCTTTCTTTCCAACTGCTGGGCCCCACCATTAACCTCCGGATTGTTTCCTTGCAGCTGTGCTGAAACATATTCCACACACCAGCTGTCAGCCTAATGTGACTTGAAATGGGCTGCTGTAATAAACCATTATCAAAGCACTTGAGGAAAATGTGAGCCTTGACCTTATCTGGATAATTATCTAATAGAGTGCAGAGTGATCCCTTTAATTGTTGTCATCCTTTGCAGCTATGCTTGAATGTGCTGGCTCGGGCAGTTACTTGCTGCTGGGGTGTCCTCATACTTTTAATATCAACATCTCCAATGTAGTTCTATGGTGTTTTTTTTCTTGGAGATGAGAATAATGCAGGACTGATAAATGAATTTTATTGGGAGCATTAAAAAAATTATAGAATGGCTTAGGTTGGAAGGGACCAGTTCCAACCCCCTGCCATAGGCAGGGACACCTCCCACTAGAACAGGTCACTCAAGGCCTCATCCAGCCTGGCCTTCAACACCTCCAGGGAGGGAGCAGCCACAACCTCCCTGGGCAACCTGTTCCAGTGTCTCACCACCCTCACTGTGAAGAACTTCCTCTTAACATCCCATTTAAATCTCCCCTCTGCCAGTTTAAACCCATTACTCCTCGTCCTGTCATTACAAGACCTTGTGAATAGTCCCTCCCCAGCCCTCATGTAGGCTCCCTTCAAATGCTGGAAGGTTGCTCTAAGGTCTCCTGGAAGTCTTCTCTTCTCCAGGCTGAAAAGCCCCAACTCTCTCAGCCTGTCCTCATAGCAGAGGTGCTCCAGCCCTCTGATCATCTTCGTGGCCCTCCTCTGCACTCTCTCCTGTTTGCTAAGTTGAGCCCTGTCAGTTCTTGCCAATTACTAATCTTTTAGACCATGTTATCTAAGAAATCCCCAAATGATATCACAGGCTGAGGTGATGGTCAGCAGACTGTCAAAATGCAGGTCCACTTAGGATATATTTTTTTTTTGTCCCTTTGTGGCCCACTGTAATAATGTGATGCAAGAAACTCAACTATTCTAGGACACAAACACACCACACAAAAGCTATTTATTTATTATTATTATTGCAAAGGAAGTATTGGCAGGGTTCAGCAGTGCACCTGTAAGAATTTGTTTCCTCTGGTTTGGGGAATGAGGCCCAAAGGATTTGCCATTGAGTTAAGAGCTTTGAACAATTTAGGGTTTTGAGAAGGCATTTTCTAAAGACCTGTACATGCAGGTGAGGGGAGTAGGTTTTAAATGATTCTTTACTTCTCTTGTGTCTCAGACCTGCTTTCTATTGCAAGTTTGTATAGTAGGCAGGGTGGTGGCAGCCCTTTTTGAGTAGCAAGAGCTTCCCATTGCAGGACCTCACATTTTTTGGAATGTGAAAAAAATTCTATGTTCATGTGTTAAGTCATATAAATATATATGATACAGGTAAAATGTAGTTGAAACATAATTGCTAATCCAGTTTATCATTTCTGAAAGAAGTATCTGATAAACTGTTATTGCTGTCATGGTTCTGGTCCATATTGGGTTCTGCAAAGACAGTTTCTGGAAAGCAAAATTTGTGGGTTTATTATAGGCTGTTTTCTAAAAATCATAGAATGGTTTAGGTTGGAAGGGACCTCAAAGCTCATCCAGTTCCAATGCCCTGCCATAGGCAGGGACACCTCCCACTGGAACAGGTTTCTCAAGGCCTCATCCAACCTGGCTTTAAACATCTCCAGGAAGGGAATTTTAAAAAAAACCCAAAAACACATTGCATATTTTTTTACTGAATAATTATGGTCCTGAAATAATACTGTTTCATTTTTTGTCTTACCAAGAAGCCTTGTTCTAGCTTGTGCTCTTGGCCTTTCAGCCTTGAAAAATCAGGTATCCAGAGGAAAACAGATCAATGTTTCCATTAAAGACATCCTTTTTTTTTTTTTTTTTTTTTTAAGCTTTAGGCAAATTTTTCTTACTGTATTATGAAAATGCTTCTTGTCAACTTATTTTTAATTAATTACTGTATTTTCCTAAGGAATAACTGAATCCACTGTACTAATGCACTGAAATGTTAGTGGTTTTTCACCCAAGGAAAGAGGTGTTTTAGATGTCAATAGCAACTTGGATTTCAGAAGCTGAGAGGGATGGAAACTGAATGCACTGCAGATTTTCAAAAGTGTTTGTTGGTAACAAAGGCCTTTGGTTTGGTTTTTTTTTGCCTCCATGTAAATGAAAATACAATATTTCAACAACAGCAGCAAAGGTTTGCAGTGTATCAAGCTAACCTGTTGTGCCAGTGCTGTAAAAATAAATATGTGCAGGAGTGAATGGTGATGTAAGTTGATTCAGTTGTTCTCCGTGTTCATTGTGGCAGCTGCTGCTGGAGCTGGAGTGGTAACTGATACACTGTGCTGTGTTTAGTTATAGATGCTGTGGCATCAAATGAAAGACCAGTGGGAATACTTAAAAAGCTCTGGGTGATGCAGAGGTTGAAATTAATCCTGAGAGCAGAGATAATGATTCTCATGGATTTTGGTGCTGAGACAAAATTGACAAGGCAGTAGGTACTAGAAGCATATGCGATTTTTACTATGGCTTTTTGTTCCTGCTGTTAGGACACTGAAAGTCTCTTTTCCTCTGTTCTCCAGTCTTCCTTATGTAATGAGTTACATAAGGAGTAATACATCAAAAATGGTTTGATGCTCAGGTATTACCGCAGCAGAGATCATTTCATGTACTATTAAATCATATATTAAATCCCACATCAATCATAATCCTAAACTTCCTTGTTACATTTATTTGGCAGTAAAGGATGAACATTGTCATGTTAAGTACTAGGTAGACAGAAAGCTGTGGAGTTCCTGTCCTGTCCTGAGCAGTTTACTGCCCACAGTTAAAGCACATGTAACCTGAGGGGTACACCAAACATGAGTAGTAGAAGAAATACTGTGGAATGTCTGTGATCATATTTCGTTTAAGTGGGGAAGTAGTTGGATGGAGACAAGCACTGAGAGGGAGAGTTGATGCTTGAAGAAAACACAGAGTGACAAAAATATGGGATAGGGTGCAGCAACAGAGCATCTGGCCTGGCTGCTACTGCGCTTAGTATTTGGCTTGGTTTTTTCATGCCATTTTCTCTGGCAGAAGAAGAGGGGAGTGAGTTACAAGAACCGTAGTGACTGTAACTGGACTGTATTTTTGTCTAATGGAATATACTAATTTTAACAGTACTTACGTAGGAATAAATTCATTGGAGGAATGGACCACTTGTTTTAGCAGAGGCCACAATTCCAGGAGTATTAAATAAGGTGTTCAAGACCAGGCCTTGAGCAACCTGTTCTAGTGGAAGGTGTCCCTGCCTATGGTGGGGGGTTGGAACTGGATAAGCTTTGAGGTTCCTTCCAACCTAAACCATTCTGTGATTACCGGCACAACTGGGATATGCTCACAGACACTCCTTTTGGGGCAATAATATTGTAGCTCAAAGACAGACGCACAGACCCCTAAAATTAGTGCAGGTCTTCTCACTTCACATCAAGTCTGATGCCTTGGCAGACAAGTTTGTCACCTCTGTAGGTTTGTCTCTCCTTGATAATAATGCAACAGGATTGAAATACTGTTTGGGAACACTGTAAATGAAGAGCATGTGTTAAGACCTTTTGGATAGTACCTGTAGTGAAGTGTGGGAAGAGTAAGTTTCATGGCAACTGATCTGGAGTTACACTATGCAGTTATCAGTGGTCAAGATGGATTGTGAACAATATGTTCTATTAGGATTGTGGACCAATATGTTTTATTAGGATTGTGTTAAAAGACTGTGCCTGTGGCCTGGACTATAATTCCTTCTTTAACACTACTTGTCTGAGAATTGCCTTCGTTTTTCTGGAAGTGAGGAAAAGCATTTCATCTGTGCTGGCATATATGGGTTGCATCTTCACTGAACTCTGTGTTTCATGATCATGACTCCAGCCCTAGATTGGGCTGCTCTGCTAATGGAGCTTGAAGCTTGGGCTCTGGATGTCACTCTAATCTAATCTGTAGTGTGCATAGAGCGCTGTACCCCCAAAATAAACATGATTTTTCTTTTGTATCAGTTATTAGTTATGCTGCCTTAATCTCGCAGCTCTTCAGATCTTCCTGAGCCTTCTGTTGCAAGATAAAAGTAAGATTTAATTTGACGCTGACTTGACTTTCAAATAACTCGTTTTTTTATCAGCAAGTAGGTAACATTTTTAAATGCACTTGAATGAAATTGGTGATTCTCATTAAGGATTAAATTATAAGCATTTTATGAAGTTACTATTTATAAAGTTATTTTTTATCAAGATTTTTTTTTCTTCTGTCAATTAAAACTAAATTAGAGAAATGCAAATTGGGGAAAGTGGCATTATTCAGAAACTTCCAAGTGGGAAGGTATTTGTCCGCTTTGAATATAAAACCCCAAATACTCTGTATTGTCCAGAGAACATACTTGAAAAACTGTATATTTTTTCCAGTGTCCTCTGATGAAAAGATCACCTGAAACATACGTTAATTTTCTCGTGTCATTATTCTCTATGATATAAGAAATTTGAGTGTGAAGAGATAAAAATTTTCTATCATCTTCCTTCTCTTTCTGGTTTCATCTGTGAAAACTGGCAGAGGTGACACTGCTGATCTGATTTTGTTTTATAAGAGGGTAAAACCCTGCCTATGTGCAAGAGGGCACTGAGGGCTCTACTGAATACACTGGCAAAATCCTTGTACTTTGAAGACTTTTATTTATTTTCTCTGAATAAAGGCCACTGTTTTGAAGTGTGTTCTGGACAAAGGTAACCAGATATTGACTAGTGATATTCTTTCTCTTGTATTGAGCTGCGTAAGCTATTTTTATCTTACCTTTTACCCTGCTGTGATAAAAATCACCCAGCAATCCATGTACTGTCCTGGAAGATGAAAAAGAAATAGCTTCCTTTCTGACAAAAAAAAAAAAAGCAGTGTGATCTGGCTGGCCTCAGATGGCTGGGGATAAGGAAATGGAGTAGTTCAGGAAGGAGAATTGCAGTGGCTGAGTGACAAGCCTGAAACTAGAAAGCTCTGTGCTTGTTGTAGGTTGGAGAGAGAATGGAAGCACTGGAGCTAAAAAAAAAAAAAAGAAAAAAAAAGGCAAATGATGGCATTGTAAAAAGGCTAGGAAGGAAACTGATTTACCAGGGAAGGGAAACAACTTCAAGTACTTCAGTGCTGAATTGGAATGATTCTGTGCTTACTTATATTCTGAAAAGGAGAACTTGAATTGTTTAATAACAGTGGATGGCAGCCCTAGTCAAAGAGAGTGTTTAAAAGGCAGCAATCACCTCATGGAAAACACATGCCATATGCACAGGTACTAAATACTGGGCCCAGTGATTGAGATAATTGTGAGCTGAAGTGATATAAAATGGTAACAACTAGTATAAACAATAACTTGCTGTTGATTGCTATATGGCTATTTCCCATTCAGAAATTTGGTTACAGGGCTGGCTGTTATCAGGTCATATAAAGCTATGGAATAAAAACATATTGTGTACAACAATTTGTTTAATTTATGAAATATCACATGTTCTCCTTAATTGTGGATTCAATTAATGACTGCTTAATTTAATTGAGGGCTTTAAATCAAGTCATCAGTTTGCATCAGAGGGTGACAAGTAATCAGTTTGTAACACGCAGTTGAGCAGTCAAAGGGAGCAATAGGAAAAGCCTTTCCCTGACAGCTTCTCATGGAATCAAAGCATCAGAGGATGGCTTAGGTTAGAGAGGACCTTGGAGATCATCTATTCAAACCTCCCTGCTGTGGACAGAGATGGCTCTCAACTAGACTTGATTGCTGAAGGCCTCATCCAACCTGGGCTTGAACCCCTCCAGGGAGGGAGCATCCACAATGTCCCTGGGCAACCTCTTCCACAGTCTCGCCACTCTTGTACTGAAGAACTTCTTCCCAAGATTCAGTCCAAGCCTATGCTCCCAAAGCTTAAAACCATTCCCCCTTGTCCTATCACTAGACACCCTTATCAGAAGTTCCTCTCCAGCCTGCCTGTAACTTCCCTTTCAGACACTGGAAGACAGATATAAGGTCTTACCAGAGTCTTTTCCAGGCTGAACACCCCCAGTTCCCTCAGCCTCTCTTCATAGCAGAGGTGCTCCAGCCCTTGGATCATCTTTGTGCTCCTCCTCTGAACTTACTCCAACAGCTCTATCCTTCTTATGATGAGGACACCAGAACGGGGTGCAGTATTTAAGGTAGGATCTCAAAGAGTAAATTAAAGGGGAAGAAGCAGCTCTCTTGACCTACTGGCCACACTCCTCTTGGGTCAGCCCAGGACACAGTTTGTCTTCTAGGCTGCATGAGGCCACTGCTGGCTCATCAATCAGCACCCCTAAGTCTCTTTCTTCAGGGCTGCTCTCAACCCCTCTGCATCCAGCCTGAATTTGTGCCTGGATAATTAAATACTCTGGGCTCTCAGGGACATGTAAACCAGGGAATAAATGATGGGTAGGAAGGATGCCCAAGCAGGGTACTTGACAGCACTTAATAAAGTCATTAAGGCATTGGTGGAGATTTGTGCTACAATTCACTGTATAAACTACACAACATTTGGTCAAATGTCTTACACCTTCACTTACCTTTGGCAAATATATTACAACCCTTATGATGAGATAGTATGATTGGAGACATTTATTGCTGACTGGGATGTAAAAGAACACATCAGGTAAGATTTTCTTTTTGTGATAATACTAAAATCCTTTTTCTCCCCCCCCCCCCTTTTTTTTTTTTTTTTTTTTTTTTTTTTTTTTTTTTTTTTTTTTTTTNTTTTTTTGTCTAGTTTGCTTTCTCTTTCTATTTCTATAGCATCTTAAAGGATTTCTGGTTGAAAGAAATTATCCATTTCTACAAAAACCTTCCTGTTTACATCACTACCTATCAGAACAAGTTGTGTCCTAATGATGATACATAGAATTATAGAATGGAATGGTTGGAAGGGATCTCCAAAGGTCACCTAGTCCAATCCCCCCTGCAATGGCCAGGGACATCCTCCACCAGATCAGGTTGATTGCAGCCCTGTCAAGCATGACCTTGAGTACCTCCAGGGATGGGGATACTTTACACCTACTAAAGGCATAAAGTGAGATAAAAGGAGTGCTTCTATCTGCTAAATCCTACTCACTTTTGGTGATTGTAAGCACCTGTCTTCATATGATGTCTCTGCTCTCACCCATTCCGATTTTGCTTGAACAGATTGTAAAGGTAAAGGAGACTGTTGTGATAATCCAGAATGCATTTTTTAGGCCATAAGATTTCAGCCAACAATCCTAGCATTTGTCTGAAAAGCTGTGGCTGATGTATTCATCATTTTATAGATTCATAGACTAGTTTGGTTTGGAAAGGACCTTAAACATCATCTAGTTCTTTCTCTCCTTGATCATAAAATAGCTAAGTTACCATGATGGTACATGTGTGCAAGATGTACTACATTATAAATAATTGCATATATTGAAGTTCTTTGTGCTCCTTTCTTCATAGCCTGTTAAGGAAACATTTATTTTATTTTCATTTTGGTGGGACAGAGAAAGGTAACTACTTCTTGTAGGAGGAAGGGGGTAGTAGAAGGTTTAGTTTTGCTATTCTTCCAGGTACAACTTGAAAATATGTATTTCTTATCAGCCTAACCATGCCTGAACTTTAGCATGCTGACTGAAGAAACTGCTTTTCAAATTTATAGCTTGTGTCTGGACCTACTGCTTGGATTACAAATTCAGTTTTAACACATTCAGTGGCTCTTTGAGTGAGTTATGACAATGAGAAGAAATGAAGATGAGTTGGAGTTCTGAGTTAATTTACAGCTGAGTTAAACTTAGATGCACACTGAAAAGTACTGCAATTTAAATTCTGCTTAATCACAGTGCAACACCATCTGTAGTAGAAAACTTGTATTGGTGATCCCAACACTTCTCAGTGTCATACTGGACTAATATTTTACAGTAAGGACTACCTATAGATGGCACCAAGAGTAAATATTACAGGAACTACACAGGAAAAGTCATAGCTTTAGAATCATACAATGTCAGGGGCTGGAAGGGATCTCCAAAGCTCATCCAGTCCAACCCTCCCTGCCAGAGCAGGATCTCCTATACCAGATCACACAGGGACATGTCCAGATGGGTTTTGGATATCTCCAGAGAGGGAGACTTCACAACCCCCTTGGGCAGCCTGTTCCAGTGTTCTATCACCCTCACAGGGAAAAAAAAAAAAAATCTCTTCATATTTAAGTGAAACTTCCTATACCTCAGCTTCCACCCATTGTCCCTCTGGCATGTTTGTGATTGCATAGAAGTGGTATTCAATGACTTCTTGAATATTATTAGATAGTTAGAATATTTTTATGGGAAATAATTGAAGTCTGTCATCTCATCTTGGTTGAATATAGAAATTGGGTACTGCATTCAGGATATATATGGCCCAAATGGCCTTTTTGGCTTTTTGTTGTTTTGGTTTTTTTTTTAGCCTGTTGGTCTTTTGACTGTTACAAAGAAAATACATTCTCCCAGAAGCAGGCAACAGCATCTCAAGCCTCTCAGCTCCTATGTATGCAGCTGCCCAAGATGCAGGCCTGTAACATTCTCTCAGATGTTCTTCCTTCTCGTCATCCTCAGCTGCCATCCTGCTTCTTCTGCTACAATAGCAAAACCTTTCTAGGGAAAAAAACAAAGGGGTACTGAGTTAACTCAGGGGTGATCCTAGCACTGTAATGTTTCCTTCTGGCTATCTTAACTCCAGTATGTGCAATGAAATACCTTTGAGGCAGCGTGGCCCAGAGTGTGTGTGTGTCACTGTATTTTGCTGTCAGTCTTTTTGTCCAAGCTGGCTTGGCATTCCCAGTCATAAAGCTGACAATGTCAAGTGGAAGCATCAGCATCATTAATAATGTTACATCACTTTCCATCTTCAACTTGAAATACATTAACTAAGCATAAACTGTCAGTAGGAACTGCACAAAGGAATCTATCCCAGCATTATTCACCTTCATAAGTGAAAGTACTGTGACATTACGATGTGAAGTCAGACTGAGACTAGAGCAGTGATCTGGAGATTGCTACAGAGATGGAAAGCACACATTGTAAGTTTTTCTCTTGTATCTCAGGCAAAGGGGAAAACAACAGTACCAAGGCAATACCTTGTGCAAAGTAAGAACAACTAAAATTTAGCAAGGGAACTGGTAACTAATTTAATTTTCAAATTTATCTTCTCCATGATGTTCCACAGTCTTTGGTATCAAGGTCCCAAAATGCTTTAAAAGTCTGTGATGCACCCCAAATAAACATGTGGCTTGTGAAGTGGTGAAGAATTTAATGGCTATAGCTGACATGTAAGTTGGTGTTTCCAAGTTTGTTCTGTTCAGTGAAAGACTATCCATGAGGAAGGCAAGAAGCACACTGCTGCAGGTACTTGCTCATGACTTACTTGTTTGTGTAGCATTAATGGCTTAGTGCAAGGGCTAAACTCCCTGCTCCCCCAACACAAGAGGGAGGGGAACAGTAACACAAAACTCAAACTCAGGGTTGAGATGAGAGTTCAGTTATAACATGAAATGTCGTAATTGCCTTAACTAGTAATCTAATTAATCTAATAATACCTTCATCTAGTGATTACCTTAGTTTAGCCTACTTGAGAAGTGCAGTAAAATACTCCCACCCGTTCCTCTGCTATGCCGGTAGGAAAGACCCAGCACCCAAGAACCTAGAACCCAGAAGCAGCAACCATGTTTCCCATGTTTCAGTCTGCACTTCAAGCTCCATTATACTTTGTTCTAGTCAGCACTTGCATTGTTGAAGCTGGCCTGACTGCAGCATGATTATGAATAACAGCAGCAGGTTCAACCCAACCCATGACAAACACTGTCAGTGAGTATCCCACGGTCTGTTGGAGCTGGAGAAGTAGCCTAGCTGGCCTTTTATGTTCTCCTTGCTCACAGCTTTCAATTACATTCCCACAGGATAAGTAAATTGTTTCTGTCTCATGAAGTAGAGAATTAACCTCTGGGCTGCCTTGATTCCACTGCTTGCTGCTAAAGAGCTGGCAAGATTTTTATTTTAACTGAAGAATTCCTCATTTTTTCATTGCCTTCAGTAACATGAAGGACCAGAAATGTGGACATGATTTTCCATCATAATTATCACTTACTTACATCTGCTGGAAGTTCTGGATGCCTGAGAATTCTGCTTGTTTTACTCAATATGAAGAAAATCTTTTCATTAGAAGCTCACAACTCTTTGGTAATTCTTTTTGGTACCTATTGCTGTGTTAATGTAGTCTCTAAGACAGTATTTTGAGGTGGTTGTCATTTATTACCTGCTAGGAGGCTGTACTCCATACAGCTGTAGGTATTAAAATTTCCAGGAGGTGCTAGAATGGATTAATCTCTAGGTAACCATTGTCTAGAGATTTCTTCTCAAGTATGGAAAAAGTAATTTAAAGGAAGCATGCTTTCTGTTCCTGATTTACTCCTGGGATGCACCTGGCAGCTGTGCATGCATACCAGTGCTGCATGAACATTTATCTGCTCCAGACCACTCAAAATATGCAAATCTGTCTTCTTTCCATGATGACTTATTCCCAGTTTAAAAGTATGTTTTCACTGATTTTTTTCAAGTTAAGCAGTATACAACTTGGCCCTTACTTAAGCCATGTGGGTGTGTTAAATCGATTCTGTTCTGCAGAACAGCTCCAGCTGACATAGATGGGGTACACCTGCATACGAGTGAGAGCAAAGTTGCTCTGCTTTGATCGCTGCAAATGCAGCCTAGTCCATATGTGGAAGGGTCTTTTTATGTTTAGAAATGGGCAGTAGCCATCTCCTTCCTTCTTATGAAGGTAATTGAAAAAGTCATTTTGTCAAATGCACATAGAAAATGCTCTCATTAAGAGGCTTAGCTTTCTTATTCTAGTGAGACATCCTGGGAAATGCATTGCTACCTTTCCTTGCCCACTCCCTTGCCTTGAACATTGCTCAGTTTGAGGTCTTATGTGGCTCAACGTAATGTAACTTTACATCTTCCAGTTTATAGACATAATGTGGTATCAGATATCAAAGTCAGTCCTTAAACTGAACAGTCTCTTAGTTATCATTAGGTAGCTCCCACTAATGATTTCTATACAGTATATCAGCTTGGTCTCCTGGTAGCTATAGACATATCACCTGAGTCCTGCTACTCAGAAAGCTTGGGAGCAGATTTTGAATTTAACACTACAGGCAAGGTGCAAAGCTTGACATACAGCTCAGCATGGGTCAGGGCGCAAACAGAAACTCTTGGAATATATGTTGCCAAAAAAAGAAAGAAGACAATGGATTTGCATCTCTCCATGAGAAGAGGCAATGACACAATTTTTTTTTTTTTTTTTTTTTTTTTAAATGTATGAAGAGGAGAAGGAAATAGCAGAGTGGACCACTCTGTGCACAACAAAATAATTATCTGCTCGGTCAGAATTACTCATGGCTGGCTGGGCAGCTAAAAATGGGATGTAGGCAGTGATATGTATTGTCACCTTTCAAAAACTAAAAGATGCTATAGGACTGACAGACTGAAAAATCAGGTCTATTGAACCCACAGTATTACAGAATCAGAGAATGGTAGGAGTTGGAAAGTACCTCTGGAGATCATGTTGTCCAACACCCCTGCCAAACAGTTTTCATCTGGGGCAGGACACACGGGAACACCTGAAGACAAGTTTTGAAAGCCTTCAGAGAAAGAGACAGCACAGCTCTCTGGACAGCTTGTGCTAGTGCTCTCTCACCCTTACAGGAAAGAAGTTCTTCCTCATTTTGAGGAGAAACCTCCTGTGTTTGTTTGTATCTATTGTCCCTTGTCCTATCACTGGACATCAGTGACAAGAGCCTGGCCCCATCTTCTTGACACCCACCCTTAAGGTATTTGTAAATGTTAATAAGATCCCCTCTCATCCTTCTCTGGGCTCAAAAGCCCCAGCTCTCTGTGTTTCTTTGTAAGAAGGATGTGCTATTACCTTAATCACCCCCATAACCCTCTATCCGACTCTAGTAGTTTCACCTCCCTTGAACTGGGGGGCCCAGAAGTGGACACAATACTCTAAATGAGGCTTCATTAGGGTAAAGGGGCAGGAAAAACTCCATTGACCTGATGGCCACATTCTTCTTAATGCACCGCAAGATACCACTGGCCCTCTTACTATCCACCAGGACTTCTCCATGCAGCTGCTCTCAAGCAGGTCAGCCTCTAACCTCTACTGCTGCATGGAGTTATTCTTGCCTCGTCCTTGTTGAGTTTAATTGTTGAGGTGCATTCAGTTAAAAAAGGTGATTAACTATACACCAAACTACCAAAGAAATGTTGCATGATAAAAAGAGAAGTTGTTGACATTATACCTGTGTCCACTGGTTTAATAATGACTATTTCAAATATACATGGAAAAAATAAATCCACATTATGTGACTACTTTCAAATAGCAAAGCTCTGAAACGATCATAAGAGAAACCTGAAACATTTTTTAACTTCAGACCCTCCCACATCTTTGTCTTTAAAAACATTTCTACCTTCCTTCTAAAATTTTAGTTACATCTGCTTGCCAGTTGACCTGAACATAGACTGGCTTTCCTTCTTACTCTTGTCCTTCTCTCAGACTGTGGCTGCATCCTGGGAGAGTGCTTTCCATTGCAGCTGGATTTACTGACATAGGTTGATCATAGCCTACACTGATGTAGAAGTTCTACACTTGCTAAATAGTTCAACCTATTTTATGGCTAACAGCTTAATATCCCTTTTCTGCAGAGTTGGTAAAGCATCTGACTAAAGGTCAAATTGATTGTGCAGCTTCTCTATTATAAACTTCTGCTGCTTCCAGGTGCTGCTCTGGGGATATCTTCACTCCTGATTGGTTTTATTAATCCAAAAATTGATACAAAATGTCTCATCTAATGAAAAGCAGGTCTGTCAATATTCTCCACTCCCTCTGTGGCTTTGTTGCATTTCCATTTTGATTACTAGCTCATGACCTGTTTATGTTCTAGTTTGCTTGAAACCCCAAGTCTCTTTTTCTCCATATAAAAAACTGTGACCAGCACATTTGCTCTCATTGTCTATGTTGCGCCATACTTTTTGACAAAAGGCATCATTCCTTTTTCAAGGTCTTTCTGGGAGCAGACAGCAGCCTTGTGTTACCAGACTAGTAGAGCATTTTTATATTCAGAGAAGAAAAATAACCTGTAGTAAACAGCAAGTCTTTCTTCCTAGTCAGAGATGAATTCTGAGATAAAAGGCTATATTTCTTCTTTGTCTTGTGACACAAAGTCAGACTTAAAAAAACCTTCTACTTGTTCAAAGTGACTCAGAGGCTAAAGAAGTGACACCATGTAAGACTAAGTGTGGCACACAACACTGCTGTGTGCTTGTTCTGGGGGTTCAAAGTACTCTTTTGGTCCTTGAAGCCTTTTTAGTTCGATGGAAACCCCATCATATTTGACTGCTACAAAGCTTCAGCATCCCCGATGCTGAACTTCCCCCGATGTTTGTGTACATCATACTAGATGTACAAAGTGAAATTAGGTTACAGACAGTGTTTTGTGTGGCAGTGATGGGTTATTTCTGTCACTCATTAGCACACCTGCAATGGAGTACCCAGCTGCAGTAACATGGTTTTCACATTGTCTGTTAGTTCCATTATTGACCGCTTTTTTTTCCCTTCTATTTGCTTCGCTATTAAATGCATCAGCTTTGAGGTTTCCTGTATTCAGATAACCATTAACTAAACGAAAATGCTGTATTTGAAGGGAAAATAGACACATTGCCCAGTCCTCTCAGATTTATGCAGCTGAGCATATCCTGCCATTAGTTTCATTTTCCATAGTTTTTTATTGCCAGTGTGACAGGCAAGCTTTTAAGTTGAGATGCAGTTGAAGGTGTTTACTCTCCTTCCTAACTTTTGCTTAAAGTACTGCTCTCCTAGAACAGCAGATCTGACAAAGAGCTTTCCTCTGCTAATGTATATTGCTGGAGTACTGCGTCCAGGTTTGGAGCCCTTATTACAAGAGGGACGTGGACGTGCTGGAGCGTGTCCAGAGAAGGGCCACAAGGAGAGGGCTGCAGCACCTCTGCTATGACGACAGGCTGAAAGAGTCGGAGCTGTGCAATTTGGAGAAGAGGAGGCTCCCAGCTGACCTTCTGGTGGCCTTCCAGTATTTGAAGGGAGCCTACAGAGAAGCTGGGGAGGGATTTTTTTGGGCGACCAGGTAGTGAGAGGACTAGGGAGAATGGAGCAAAGCTGGAGGTGGGGAAATTCAGATTGGATGTTGTGGTGGTTTAGCAGCACAGATGTGAGGAGGAAGTTCTTCAGCATGAGAGCAAGGAGGCCCTGGAAAAGGTTGCCCAGGGGGTGGTTGGGACCGCATCTGTGGAGGTATTTGCAGCCAGGCTGGATGAGGCTCTGTCCAGCCTAATCTAGGGTAGGATGTCCCTGGGCATGGCAGGGGGGATTTGAACTAGATGGTCCTTGTCGTCTCTTCCAATCCTGACTGATTCTATGATTCTAAATGTATCGGTGCAAATGGACACCTTAGTATACCTGTCTCATAGCATCAACCATAAGATGTTTTATAATAGTCTTTAAATGATCAGCACAAAAAAAAAAAAAGAAAAGTCTTCTTGAGGTATCACAAGCAGACGTTCCACAGTAGGAAAACTGTTGCAAAAGGAGAAAAGCAATTATGTGGATAAACGTAGAATTTGGCAGAAGGCAGAATTCTTCTTAATTTTTTTCAGAATTTGTCTGTATTTTCAGTGTTGGATTTGATCATTTTCAGATCTGATTGTTATGAATGATAACCTTCACTTTAAAACAAAACATGGCGTGGAAATAGCTAAAGCTGTGGAGCCACGAGAAATGTGGTAAGAAACTTCCAAGAACTTCTTAAATTGCAGGCCTTAATTAAAAAAAAAAAAATCTGAACAGTGTATCCAGAAAGACCTTTTTTTTGTGTTTGTGTGTGGTTTTTTTTTTTAATAACTCTGAGATACTACCACTAACCCAATTAGTTGGGATTTAAGTACAGTATTTCCATAAGCATTAGCTCTCCATGATAATTCTAGTTGACCTAAATCTGTTCCTACTGGAATCAGAGTGAGTTTTACTTCATGTTTCCAGGAAGCCATGCGAGTGCCCAACCGTTCTCAATTTGCTTTCTACTGTTTTGACTTGGAAGTGGCTCATACGCTGCAAAATTCTAGCTGAGCATTGAAAAACTTTCAGGAATACTTATGAAGCTGATACAAAATGGCAGGAAATGCCTACACGTTTCACAGACTGTGAAACAAAGTCTTCAAGACTCTGTCTCCTGTAAACTTCAACAAGATTTTGCTACTCATTAGTGTTGCAGAACATGAAGGGCAAAAGCTGGTGGGAATAACTGCTATATACTTTTGTCTACTCACCCTCTGAAGGATTTCTACATTTATTGTGCAAAAACAAAATTCCTAGTTTACACCATTTGCCTGAGCTGAGAATGTCAAGGAAGAGGAGTTGCAGGGATCTACAGAGCTACCATGCACAGTATCACACAAAAATCTGTTCTTGTTCTTAGAGTGGTCTTCCCCAGGGGGCTGCCAAGTCAAGAGAGAAATGTAACACAGCATAAGAGATTGTGACACAGGCCTGAGCTTCTGGAAAAGACCTAAGGTTTTGCAGCGCTTGCAGTGCTATTTCATGGTGAGTTTAATGTCACAAACTGGAGAAAATGGTAGCTGGGAACAGGGGAATATTCTGGAGTAATCTCTGTCTGCATATGCATGGATTGTCAAGCAGAGGAACAGCTAAATATGCTCTGGAAAGGGTTTTAGTAGGAAAATCCCTAAAACACAATGTGGCATGGAAACCACTACTGAATTAATTCAGTAAATATTTATGTGACTTTAAACCAAGTAATCTATTTCTGCTTTGTATAGCAATTTATCCTGTGCATGCATGCTGTTTGGCTAGACATTAAGGACAGCACAAGCTAACCCTTAATTCATGCCTCAGTATGGCTTCCTTCAAATGTTTACAGATTTATCCCTTCTGAAAAACACAGATGTGAGTATTGGTGTTTTTCATTCAAATTACAAAGAATCCACCCGGTTGCTGCACTCTTGATGTTTTAAATGATCCTTGAAGAACCAGTGTGAAAATGATTGGAAGGTGCATTTGTGTAGATTAAGCTCAGGTTGTAGATGTTAGCAGAAAAGTGCTGAATTGTGGTTCAGAGATAACTCTGTGATGCATAAGCAACAGAAAAAGCCTACTCCTAACTTCCTTTCTCAGTGTGCCAACTCAAAGGCAGTTTTCCTTGAGTGAATAGTACTGGAAAGCCTACAATACAATTTCCTTCTACTTCTCTCTGTCCAAACTCTCCAAGTTTGCTCATCTTCAGCATACAATAAGGCAGTCATCAACAGAACATTAGGGATTTTGATCAGTTTCAGGTGCATAAGGATTTTTGTGATTGAGAAAAAAGTGTTTATTCTAACGACAGGAAGGCTATAAGGGCATAGAATTAAAATAGTTTTCTTTGGCTTTCATTCATCAGTTTTATGAGATAGGATCTCTTTATATAAAAGTAGTCTGTACAGATGTCAAATTATTGAACAGCTCTTTCATGAGTATGGCAGTCCATTTTAATGCCAGTCATTGATCTTGGCAATGAGAGTAAAATCCTTTAGAATTTTATTGTCAGGTCGAATTTCTCAATGAAATATAATGCGAAGTCATGCGTGTTGTAGTGCACTGCTGAAATAGATGCAGTGTGAGGGTGACACAGGTTGCCCAGGGAGGTTGTGGAACACAGAATCACCCAATGTGATGGTCACATTGGGTGATTCTGTGCTTCACAACCTCCCTGGAGGTGTTCAAGGCCAGCCTGGATGAGGCCTTGAGTGACCTGTTCTAGTGTGAGGTGTCTCTGCCTATGGTGGGGGGTTGGAACTGGATGATCTTTGAGGTCTCTTCCAGCCTAAACCATTCTATGATAACTTTATAGTACCAGTTTTCTTATTTTTTTTTTAATGAAGTTTTCCTGACATGATGTTTGTTAGCATATGGAAATGAAACAGGATGGCCATTCACAGTGTTTCAGTGAAAGAGAACATAGACTGCTGTGTAATTAATTACTCCTTGAAGATACTGTTTCATGTGGAGTAGATTTTCTTCTGTTAAATTGCCATTTATTTGTGACCTTTAATTTATCATAAACAGTCGTCTTTGTGCGTCATATGCAGCAATGTAGAACAACATGGAATTGCTCTCCTTAAGTGAGACTTAAAGCTTGGCAGAGTTACAAGGAAGCTACTAGATTTGCCATTATTATTACTACTACTACTGCGTTGGACTCAGTAGGTGTTTAAAACAGGATTCTAATGCTAAACCTCTGACCCTGCTTAGCTGCTTCCTGTTTCTTTCCGCTGTCCTCATCTGAGAGGGAGCTGAAAGCATCCCCTGCACTTATGACTGCCCAAGGGAATGCAGAGAAACCCGGGGAAGGTTGGTAGAGGCAATGTCAGCAATTTTTTCCCTTCAGATCCTGAAATGTCACCCATTCTTCTTCAGTGCCTGTACAGAGTCCTATCAAAGAAAGCCAAACTGACCTCAGCTTCACTGTGGCATTTCAAGAGAACTACTGAGATGTGCACTGCAATTTTCAGCCTCCCAATCAGCAATGGCCAATGTCAATGGTAGTGGATGCTGTGCATGTGGTTACTGTGGTTCTGAACAGGGACGTGGCTCTTTGCAAGTAGAAAGGAGCTGCTGCTTTAAGATCTGGCTTAAACACTGGCTTTAAAGAAAAGGCTAGACCACAAACCTCAGGTCCAGTTGTAAAGCTTTGTACCTTGACAACAGATAATGAAGGCTATGCGCGATGGTTTGTTTTCCCCCTTTTTTAAATTGAAATGGGTATAACAATCAAATCTAGTTTCATTAAGGATATTGGGAAGGCAAGGGCTCATTTTGGAGTCTGATTGCTAATCACATGAAGAATCTGAATGTGAGGCTCATACTTCTGTTAAAGGGAAGGTTGTTTTCCCTGACAAGATCTTTGCACGCACAGTTAGTAGCCCAACTGTTGCTCTTTTCCAGTGTTCCGATCACACAGGTGTTGACCAACTGAAATTTGCAGAATGAAGAAGGCAGTTTAGCAAGAAATCCTCATAAACAAGTCTTTTTTACTTCCGCAGAATAATTGAATGCAGTTAGAGTTTGAACTGCACCAAAGAACAGCACTAATCTTTTACAGGCATGCTTGCATGTGCGGGGGTCTTGCATAGGGTTGTAGGAATTGGTCATGAGTATTGCTTGGGTCTCATTTCCACCTTTGGCATTTCTGTCCTTAACCTGAGACTCCTCAGATTTAAGGGATGCAAAGACCCTTGCTCTATTCGGCAGAACACTCCTAGATCTATAACTTGAAATATGTGTTGAATGGAGGCTGGGAGTTGCCTCTGCTGGAGGGTCAGGACAGGCGTTTGTTTAGCTTTCTGCCGTTTTGCTATGTATGCTCACAAAATCTTGAGTACAAGTAGGCTTTACTGCCTGGATGCCCACATAGCTAGGGCTGGACTTCCATAGCTTGAGGTCATACTGTCTGCAAACAAGAAGTTGCAAAATAAAAACAACCCCCCACTCGTGCCCCACCATCCGATGTTTTGTATTGAAAGGCCTGGGAGGGTACACAATGTGGATGGGAACTGATTCAACGTGAAGCATCTCCACTTCCGTTCTCACTCGAGAACCCCCAGCGCTGGCACTCAGGTGTGAAGGCCGAGCCGCGCCCCGGTTTGCGGCAGAGCCGGCAGCGTCTGCTCTCGGCTGTGTCCTGCTGCCCACCTGGCCGCGTTGCGCTCTCAGCCGGGTTCGGGGCCCCCTGTCCGCCGCGTTCGTCTCGGTGCCGGCTGGGTCGCGG
>VWZI01020022.1:618409-700642 GCA_013396835.1 Psilopogon haemacephalus
AGTGTTATGCATCTGCCCTGCAGGGATTTCAGATTAGCTTTCTTTTGGTTCCACAGCTGACTCTCCCAACTGGCTCAGGATGTGCAAAAAATTGAATAGCCAGATTTCAGGCTGAGATTCAAGCGTAGAAGTGGCTCAATGCCAGCTTTCTGTGAGGAGCAGGTTCTCATCTTTATGCTTGGGCTGTGCTCCTTTTCTCCAGCTTACTCTGCACAGTAGCTCAGTTAGTATTCATTGTCTCTTGCCCTGACATTCAAAGCTATTATCTGTGCACAACCCTGTACTCCTGGGCGCTATGACTTCTTAAAATAATTTCCCACCTAACTGATAGTCCAGTCAGATGAGTAAAGACCTATTTCCAAGTTCTTCAAGAAAGCTTATGTTAGCCCAGTCCCTGCCATTAGCCAGGGAGAGAACTGATCCTCAGTTCTCATACAAAATTGAGTGCCTCTAGAGATTGTTGTGGTCCCTTCCAACCCTCACTGGTTCTATGATTCTATGTTTGTCTGCTGAGTTAGAGGAAATATTTTCAGTGATTTGTCTCTAGTATTTTTATAGTTTTCCTAATTATATCAATGATGTGTAGTAGAAGCCATAACAAATTCTCAGGTGGTTTAAACTGATTTATCAGTATCTACTGAAATAAGAAGGACTTGGAGGAGGTAACTCTGTGTCGGCTTGCTTTATGGTACCCTTGTAGTTGTATAACAGAATAGAGTGGAATGGAATAGAGTAGAATAAGCCAGGTTGGAAGAGATCTCCAGGATCATCCAGTGCGGCCTAGCACCCAGCCCTATTCAGCCTTTTCTTGAACGCTTCCAGAGACGATGACTGCACCACCTCCCTGGGCAGCCCATTCCAATGCCAATCACTCTCTCTGGGAAGAGCTTCTTCCTAATATCCAGCCTATACCTCCGCCAGCACAACTTGAGACTGTGTCCCCTTGTTCTGTTGCTGGTTGCCTGGGAGAAGAGTCCAACCCCGCCTGGCCACAACCTCCCTTCAGGTAGTTGTAGAGAGCAATGAGGTCACCCCTGAGCCTCCTCCTCTCCTGGCTACCTGAGTTTCCAGAACTCATAGGTTTTGTTGTGCTTTTACTGAAACTAAGTTGCATGACTGATTTAAGTCATTTCAGACATAGCAAACTAAACAATGTTTAGTGGTTCACCTGTGGATGAGATAAAGTGCCACCAGCTTTATCTTAAATAAATTTACCCAGAATGACAAGGTTAAAAGAGGAAAGAGAAAGAAGTGTCTAAACTGCTAGAATCCTTGGACTTTTTAAAAAACCTTTACAGAATTGTCATTGTATTTGCTCTCTTCTAACAGTCATTACGTTAGTGCATGGGAAAGGCATGTGCATGACATTCATAAAGCTTCAAATGCTGAGATGTTTCTCATTAATTTTTATCAGGCACACATGCCTAAGAAATCATTCACAGTAAATGATAAGGTGGTGCTAGGATTAGATGAATAGCTTGCTTTCCCCAAACTGTTAATTGAACAAACATACGGAAAAGAATTTACTGCAGGTTTTATTTTGATATAATTGTTCTCATACAAGATTAATGCTACATACGAGTATTGCATAACCCCTGCATTAATCATATTTCCCTCACCATAATTTTTTTTCTGCCTCGGTTCACTTGAAGCCTCTATGCTCTGGTTTAGAAATGCTGTGTAATTTTCATCAGAAATAGTAGAATTTCTGGAAGAGAGACTGCGCATTCGCTACCGGAATATGAATTGTAGCAAAATTGTAGTTACAGAAGTGGGGAATTTTCTTCAGCAATAATATGATGGAATGGATAGTCTTCTCACTCATTTTTGTCTGGGAACTCTGGGCTTTAGATATTTCTCACATCCATTTTTAGAGGAGATAAAGATGCACCTTCAATTTTCCATTACTACAGATAGCTGTATTCAATTACGTGCTCGCAGTCCATGTGGTTTTTTTTTTTTTTAAGACTATTGCTCTAATTTTGTTTTATAGGTTAAATTACTACTTCCTTAGCTTTCATCCATTCATGACTTCCTGATCTCCAAGCTGGTAAATGATGGGTTTGGTGGATGGACCACCAGGTGGATAAAGAACTGGCTTGATGGCCACACCAAAGAGTGGCTGTCAACGGATCCATGTCCAGGTGGAGTCCCTTAAGGATCACTGTTGAGACCAGTCTTGCTTAACATCTTCATTGGCAACATGGACAGTGGCATTGAGTGTACCTTCAGTAAGTCTGCCAATGAAACCAAGCTGTGTAGTGTGGCTGGCATGCTAGAGGACAGGGATGCCATCCAGAGGGACCTTAGCAGGCTGCAGAGGTGGGCCCATGCCAATCTCTTGAGGTTCAACAAGACCAAATGCAGGGTCCTGCATTTGGACTGGGGCAATCCCAGCATGGATATAGGGTGGGCAGTGACTGGCTTGAGAGTAGCCCTGAAGAAACGGACTTGCAGGTGTGTGCTGGTGGATGAGAAGCTCAGTTTGAATTGCTAGTGGACACTTGCACCTCAGAGAGGTGACTGTATCCTGGGCTGCATCAAGAGGAGTGTGGCCAGCAGGTTAAGAGAGGTGATTCTCCCCCTCCACACTGCTCTCATGTGACCCCACCTGAGTACCACGTCAGTTCTGGAGCCCTTATTACAGGAAAAATATGGATGTGCTGGAATGTGTCCAGAGAAGGGCCATAAGGATGATCAGAGGGCTGGAACACCTCTGCTAGGAGGACAGGCTGAAAGTTGGAGTTACTCAGTCCGGAGAAGAGAAGGCTCCAAGGTAACCTTATTATGACCTTCCAGTATCTGAAGGTGACCTACAAGAAATCAGGTGATGAGGGACTTTTTAGGGTGTCAAGTAGTGACAGGGCTAGGATGAATGGATCCAAAGCTAGAGGAGGGTAGATTTAGATGAGACATTAGGAAGAAGCTCTTCACTATGAGGGTGGTGAGACACTTGAACAGCTTGTCCAAGGACGTGGTGAAAGCCCCATCCATGGATGTTTTTAAGGCCAAGCTGGATGTGGCTCTGGGCGACCTGATCTAGTGGAGGATACCCCTGCCCATGGCAGAGCAATTGGACCTAGATTATCCTTGAGGTCACTTCCAACCCTGGCAGTTCTGTGATACTGTGTTCTATAAATTTGCCTTTGCCCTATGTACTTTCTTTCTGATAAATATTTGCTACTAAGAAAGTTTACTGTTGTGCAGTGTACCTGTAAGTGGGTGTTTCAGCTGCCACTGCCCCTCTTAACTGAGCTTCTGCAGTTGTTTATAAGCCTATGGATATCCAGAGTGCAGAATTACATAAACAATTATATCAAATTTTCTGCGTCAAAAATTAGCTCTGCATTTAAATTGCAGCTTTATATAGAACATGCATCCATATTCACTCCCAGTGTTCATTGCACAAGCTGCCTGTCTTTAAAGGACAGGCCGGAGGATGATGAGTTTGGGAGCATCCGTGCAGAAAAGGACCTGGGGATACTGGTGGACATGAAGCTGGACACGACCCAGCAATGTTTACTTGCAATGCAGAAGACAAACCACAGCCTAGGCTGCATCCAAAGAAGTGTGGCCAGCAGGTGAAGAGAGGTGATTCTGCCCCTCTACTCAGGTGAGACCTCATCTGGAGCGCTGTGTGGAGTCCTCAACACCAGAAGAACATGGAAGTGTTGGAGCGAGTCCAGAGGAGGCCACCGAGATGCTGAGAGGACTGCAGCAGCTCTGCTATGAGAACAGATTGAGAGAGTTGGGGCTCTGCAGCCTGGAGAAGAGAAGGCTTCCAGGAGACCTTGGAGTGGCCTTGCAGTATCTGAAGGGGGCTACAGGAGAGCTGGGGAAGGGACTATTGACAAGGTCTTGTTATGACAGGACGAGGAGGCTTAAAGTGTCAGAGGGGAGATTTAAACAGGATGTTAGGAGAAAGTTCTTCACAGTGAGGGTGGTGAGACACTGTGACAGGGTGCCCAGGGAGGTTGTGGCTGCTCCCTCCCTGGAGGTGTTCAAGGCCAGGCTGGATGAGGCGTTGAGTGACCTGTTCTAGTGGGAGGTGTCCCTGCCTATGTCACAGGGGGGTTGGAACTGACTAAGCTTTGAGCTCCCTTCCAACCTAAACCATTCTGTGATTCTATAAACCTTAGAGTGGCATTTCATACCTGAAGGAGCTGGGGAGGGTTTCTTTAAAAGGGTGTGTAGAACAAGTTTTTAACAAGAGCAAAGTTGATTTCAGTTGGAAATTAGGAGGAAGTTGTTTACAATGAGGGTAGTGAAATACTGAAACAGGTTGCCCAGTGAGGTGGTAGAGGCCCCATTCCTGGAGACATTTGAGGTCAAACTTGATGGGGCCCTGAGCAACCTGATCTAGTTAGAGATGTCCCTGCTCACTTCAGAGATGTGTTTTACATGACCTTTGAGGATGCAATCCATTGCTCCTTGTCTTATCTCACTTGTTCCCTGGGATAGGACAAGGAGCAATGGATGGAAGCTGCAGCACAGGAGGTTGCAGCTCAACAGAAGGGGGATCCTCTTTGCTTGAAGGGTCCCAGAGCATTGGCACAGGCTGCCCAGAGAGGTTGTGGAGTCTCCTTCTGTGGAGCCTTTCAGTGTCTGTCTGAATGTGTTGCTGTGTGCCCTGAGCTAGATTGCTTGCTCCTGCTGTGGCAGGGAGGTTGAACTGGATGATCTTGTTGGGTCCCTTCCAACTCCTGACCTCCCGTGATCCTGTGCTGTGTTCTACATAACCACATTCTGAACAAACTGTCACTTTCAGTGTAGCTTTTAGTTTGAGAGTCTGTGTTACTTGAATTGTGTTTAACAATAATATAAAGTATGCCTTTACATTAGTATTAAGTTGTCATTATGAACCTGTGTAGCTCATCACAAATAGATTGTTTCTAATAATGTAGGAGCTGACTGGCCTGAAGTGAAGTGACCAAGTAAAGACTTGCTGTGAGTCAGACCAGACCTGTATTAATTTGTGTGGCTGATCAGACTATTGACAAAGCGTTAGGCAGCTGGGAAGGTGGTGTCCTTGCAGGCTGCAGGGCTGCATTACAGCCATTTGGGATGGTTTGGGAGTTACGCCACCTCCCTAATTCTCCATCCTACACTCAGTCAGCTGGCAGTTGAGGAAGCAATATTTACAGCTCTGCACAATTTACAAGCAGGCATATATACAATACACATAAATATTTGCAGTTAAATACAAATTAATGGTAATACAGAAACACAGTATCCCTACCGAAACAGACAGACTTCCAGGAGGCTTCTGACCCAAACCTCATCCCCCCTCCTCCCTCCTTTCCATCCTTTCAGAAATAACCAGATCAATCCCTGTGTATCTCACGGGATAAATCTGGAGAGATCTGAGGGGAGGTGTCAAAAAGACAAGAAGGGGGTTAGAGGAAAAAGGTTAGATGGGATTAAAGAATTAAGGCAGATGTCAACCACACAGACTGCCAGAGAGAGAAGTGAGAACTAACTGAGAAGTGAGTGTCTGATCTATATTTTGACTGCTGGTGTTTCTCAGCAGAAGTGATACAGGTCACTGTTTCCTCCTTACAGCCAAGGATTTAGTTGCTCTCAGTAAAATATTCCAATGAGCTTGAAAGCAGCACACCATTGGATCTCCTGACAGAGACAGAAGACAGAGTTGTCTTCAGTGCCCTATGCACCTTTCATATCAATGTTTTCTTTCATGCTAGTGTCAGCTCCTGCATTTACCAGTGGTGGGAGTAAGCAGGTGCGGCTTACTTTTGCTCTCTGTTCACTTTTGCTCCGTGTTCACTCTTGGGGCTAACGCTCGCTGAGTTCTCCAAGGCTGAAGTGACTTGGGGGTGTCATTCTCTCCTATGATATTATATATTGAACCATATGGTAGGAACTGCAAGAGCTCATCTAAAAGCAGAAGTTCATTGCTAACTAAACTTTAAGTTCTTTTTTAGCTCTTGAAGTGCTTAGAAATTTCACATATGGCAGTGGCAAATGCGTATATAGACTCATTTGCTCCTAGACAGGAATGTATGCACATATGCCTGTGTTCACCTAAGTGAATAAAGCTTTCTTTTGTCTGTATATGCATGCAGATTAAAGTGGGATTTGTGTATTTCTGACTTTAGAACCTTTTTTTTCAAACAAAATGTGAAGTTATTTATTTTAAAGTATTTTGTAATATTATTTTGTCCTACTATTAGTCTGGTGGGGTGTTACCACTCAGTGGTTTGTATACTTAAAATCTATTGTGACATTATTTGGTTGTCAGGATGCTTTTACTCTGTGTCTTTCTGCACTGTGCTTACAAACTGTGAAGCTACTACATGACTCGACTTGGCAAGTCTGGCAGCAATAACCTTAACTGTTTCCTCTTCATACTTGTTGTTCTTTGGCCTTATACTGCCTCAGAATGTAAAGGAGCTTGGATAAATGTAAAGGCAAGGTGTCTAGGCACCGGTTTCTTGGAGTAAGTTGTACAATAGGGAAGGCTGTGTCATGGCTGAAGGGTAGGGAAGAGAGCCTACCTGCTTGCCTGTGACCTTCATATTGATTCTGGATATCTGTTTGGACAAACTCTAAAAGGCATCGTGGTTAAACCTTTTGTCCTGCCAGGGTGTCCTGGTACTATCTCTACGTTCCTATGACAGGAAGTAGACTAAACTTAATGTTTTAATTAATATTTGCACTTGAAAAAAAGGGATCCTGTCCCTGTTTGAACATAGACATATTCTCTAAAATCTCACACAACCTGCTTGTGCAAGTTCTTTCTCAGACATCCCTTAAATTTTTATTTTTACTGTTAGTGGACAACCTTAAAAGAATAATTNCCATCTAAAAGTCAATATATATTGAAAAGGAATTTGGGAAAATGAAATTTTTATGTTGTGGAGAGATTGCAAATGCCTCTGGGGAGGGGAGCCCAGTTGTTGTTTGCCAGCATTGGCCTTATTGCCTCAAGACACATATTTGTCATGGCATATATATATTTTTTAATGTATTATGGAATTTATGTCATCATGGGGTTTGTTGTTCACCTCATACTGATTTCAGTTGAAGTTTTGAGACAATGTCAGTGTAAAAAAAATGTATATGGTGTTGTGATTTTCTTACATTTTTGTTTTGTTCTGGTTTTGTTTTGAGGTTTTGTTTGTTGGTTGCTCTTTTTTTTTTTATTAGGCAAAAAAATAATCAGTTTGGCCCAATTTAGAAACATCTGCAGTATTCACAAGCAGCTTGTTGGATGAGCTCAACAGCAGGAGAAGCTGCAGTTGATCAGTTCTGCCCTCTTCAGCAGGTGTAATGCCAGTTGATGGAAATTGCAATACATGGTTTCAGGGGACATGTGGATAATGTGTCCAGATGATAGCAACATCGATGAAGTAGAGGAAAAAAACATGGCCAGATGTTAGGCTTATTCTGTCTGCATGGTTACATGTACTTAAATTCACTCTAATGGAGTTTATCTACTGTCATGTTGTTTGCTCTGTTACAGAGGAGAATTTTATGGTAGGCTGCTAATCTTACAAAGCAGTTCACCTGTTGCAGCAGCAGCCGCGTTTTGCAGTGTCTTATCTGCAGATTTCTTTATTTTTCTATGTTTTATTTCAGTGCTAGGGTTGTGTGTAGTGGGATGAATTGCTTTGTTCTTTTGACATACAGCAAATATATTGACGTAAGATATGTCAATTATGTAAAAAGATATTTAGGTAGTGAAATTATGATTAATTGTTCTTCAGATCTATTTCTGTCTAAATGAAAGTGGTGGTGAATCCAAGTATCTTGTAATTGGAAGGTCCCCTTGTCACTGCGCAGATGACTGTTACCTCCAGATTCAGTGCTTTGTAAGGCTGACTTAAAAATGCATCAGACTGTAATTTTGAAGCTGATGAGGGCATTTAAAGAAAATACATTATTTTTCTGTTACTCATTTAATCATTAAATTTAACATCGGAATCATAGAATGGTTTCGGTTGGAAGGGAGCTCAAAGCTTAGTCAGTTCCAACCCCCCTGTGCCATAGGCAGGGACACCTCCCACTAGAACAGGTCACTCAAGGCCTCATCCAGCCTGGCCTTCAACACCTCCAGGGAGGGAGCAGCCACAACCTCCCTGGGCAACCTGTTCCAGTGTCTCACCACCCTCACTGTGAAGAACTTCCTCCTAACATTCTATTTAAATCTCCCTTCTACCAGTTTAAACCCATTCCTCCTCATCCTGTCATTACAAGACCTTGTCAATAGTTCCCTCCCCAGCCCTCCTCTAGGCCCCCTTCAGATATTGGAAGGCTACTCTAAGGTCTCCTCTTCTCCAGGGTGAAAAGCCCCAACTCCCTTAGCCTGTCCTCATAGCAGAGGTGCTGCAGCCCTCTGATCATCAAATAGCAAAAATTTAGGAAAAATGATCCAGCATCCATTATGAGGCCTCATTATTCCATATACATAGTAATAATTTAAAATTTCAGTTTTTTTTCTTCATCCTAAGCTGCTCAAATCATTTGGCCCTGTTTTTCAACATGTTTGAAATTTGTAATTAGATTGTTTGCACACAGCAGTTGTCATTGAACAGTTTGCATTTTCAGTAGCTACAGTGTCATGGTACGTGACAGATCCAAAGCTTTCCCATTTCTAAATACTCAAAATTACAGTGAGGGTCCCACAGTTTTTATTGTCCTAACCATTCTTTTCAGTGTTATTTCTCCCATGACTGCTTCCCAGGATCAGAATTTTTTTTTTTTTTTTTTTTTTTTTTTTTACTGTAAATACTTTTGTAGTGGAATTTTAACTGTAGAGGTGTGGGGGTTTTTTTGTTTTTTTTTTAAATTGTCTTGGGTTATTTTTGTTTCAGTTTTTTTGTGTGTGTTTTTTCTTTGGTGGGGGTGGTTGTTGAGGTTTTTTTGGTCGGTTTTGGGTTGTTGTTGTTTTTTTTTTTTTTAGGGGGGGTGTGTGTGTGTGTTAGATAAAAATTATTGCAAGTTATTTGCTTGAAATTGTATATCCCACTGAGTTGCCGTGGAAATACCTGTCACCATATCTTCCAGATAAATAGGCACATGAGCATGGTATGAAATGTGCTGGAGGTAGTGGTGTATATACAACTCTCTATATACAACTAGCAAGTACAAAGCTTGTTTCACTGGCATGAGAGTGCCAGTGGTGTAGTGGTGTATATACAACTCTCTATATACAACTAGCAAGTACAAAGCTTGTTTCACTGGCATGAGAGTTGTGCTCTGTAAATTCTGGAAAGCACTGAAATCCTGGGAAAAAATAAACTGGTAGCCACCATAGCACACCTTCAGAAGGTTATGCTCCCTTCTGTCCAGCCCTGACAATGATCATGCTGCCACGCTTTGTAACACAATTAGGGTTGGTTTTCCAGGTTTCCTCTTGGCTGTGAAGACTGTCTGAAATTTATAGTAGTACTGAATCTGAAAGGGCTCCCTACTTCTCTTCTGTGTTGACAATGAACCAGAAAAACAAAAGACAGAAACTGTTTGCAGTGTGGAGATAGGAGCCTACTTAAAGGGCTGGGAGCCATTCATAAGAGTTAACTTTTAAAAGTCTGTCTCTCCAAGTGATATGACACTGTTGTGGAGAGATTTGCTCTTCTTAAAGCCTCCGTTAGAGACACTTTGTATTCCAACAGTGTTACCAAAGGCATCTCAAACAGTGTAGCAAGGTCTCTGCCCACTTTTCATGAATGTATTCAAGGGCAGGAATGCTGTAATGCTTTCTTTCTGCCTCTCTCTCTTTGTGGCTTTGCTCTGCAATGGATACGAGCCAGAGAAACGTCTCTCTTGGTCAATGCAATCTCTTGTTCAAGGAAATGAAGTAGAGTGACTGCAGTCAGTGCATCCCATTAAATTATTTATTTTGCTCTAATTCCGGTGATCTTGCTTTTGAAAGTGATATACACTTTGCCAGACATGTTATTAAAAAGAAAAAAAAATCAATCTTCACCAAACAGAAATCAAGCTTTAGGACTAGGAAACTAACATAATAAGAAACCTTCAGTGGAGGTGAAATATGGCTTAACATCCCAACTTTGGCGCACTAAAAATGTATTCTTCCTTTTTAGCCAAAGAGGAAATTACTTTACAGATATCCTCCACTTGCTAAATAATCTTTTTGATCTCTTCTTTTGCTTGTCAGATGGTTGGATAGTCTAAAATACTCATAAAATACTCAAGGTGTAGGCCACAGAACAGGCTCAGAAAATTAAATAGTTTTTCTTCTGTTACTGCAGTTTAGCATTTCAAATGTTGCTGGTATGCATTCCAGACTGCCAGGACTCCTCTCAAAAGCATCTGAATCAAAGCAAAGAGGCTTCCCAGGACTATATCAACTGTAGTTTCTCAAGTAGAGTAGGGGAAGTTAATGTTTTGCACGGGGACAGGCCAGTACTGAAATTGTAGAGTGTCTGTGAAAAGAGAGGAATCAGCCTTGCAGGATAAGACAAGATAGACCATCCAAGATCAGTTCAGAAAATACAATAATATTCTCCTAGGCACGTTCCATATAATTGAAATAATGCCCATTCTTAGCCCTCAGGCACACAAGGAATGAGTTAGACCTCTCACACTGGTCAAAATGGGAACATTTGTAGAAATTCTCCCTTTTGCTGCTCTCCTGGGAGGGAGAGTGATTTTAATGATGTAGAAAGTTGCCTAATTTTGTGTGCATGCCGACTGTCTAGTCCAATTTTTCTTCTTCTGAGGTGATGTGTTTTCCTCAGTAACCTTGGCAATGCTAGTTGCAGGCAGCAATATGCCCCTTAGACCCCTGCACCAGTACATGCTGGAGGCCACACAGGTGGCAAACAGCTCTGTAGAAAAGAACCTGAGGGTCCTGATGGACTGTAAGTTGGACCTGAGCCAGAAATGTATCCCTGTGGCAAGGAAGGTGACCAGTATCCCAGGCAGCCTTAGGAGGAATGTTACTGGCAGGTGAAGAAATGTGATGCCTTCTCTTTGCTTAACACTGGTGAGGTCACACCTGGAGCACTGGGTCCAGTTCTGGACTTTTCAATTCAATACATATGTGGACATGGTGGAGGGTGTCCAGATAAGAGCTGCAAAAATGATGAAGGGACTGAAGCCCCTTTCCTATGAGGAAAGGCTGAGTTCAGTCTGTGTGTAAGAGAAGGCTGAGGAGGGACCTCATCGATAATTAGAAATAACCTGAAGGGAAGGTTCAAAGAAGAGTGAGTTAGATTTATTTCAGTGATGCCCAGTGACAGATCCACTCACAGTGGGCACAGATTGAAACACAGGAGGCTCCACCTGAACTTCAGGGAGTGCTTTTTCACTGTGAGCCTGACAAAATGCTGGCACAGGTTGTCCAGAGAGGTTGTGACATGGCTTTCTTTGGACTGCCTGGGCATGGCCCTGGTCAGCTGGCAGTAGGTAGTCCTGCTTGAGCAGTGAGTTGAACTGGATGACCTCTAGAGATCTATTTCAACCTCAGCCATTTTGTGTTTCTGCAGTGATGCCTGCTGTGCTTACATGTAGTGCTGAAACACTGGATTGAGGTTTGTTGAGCAGATTGGGATTGGAATTGGCCAGAATAATCTCCTGTCTCTGATATGTTATGCAAACATAGATTGGGATTCCAGGTTCTCATTCTTTAAAGCTAACCAAAATAATTCAACAAGTGTCACGTTTAATCTCATTTTTTGTCTCTGAGACATTCAGCTGTGCAAATCATATGGCTTTGGCAAAATAATCTCCACAAATACATGGTCCTGTGATCCTGAAAAATCTGGTTAAGACTTTGGTACTATGGGTTGTAGAATCTTCGAGTGCTTTAGGCAGGAAGGGACCTGTAAGGGTCATTTAAGTCTTAACAGCCTGCACAGTGAACAACTAGATAAGGTTGCACAGAGTCCCATCCAAACTGACCCTGGGTGTTTCCAGGGATGTCATATACCACCTCTCTGGGCAGCTTGTGCCAGTCTTTTGCCACCCTCATTGTAAAACAGTTTATCTCTTATATCTAGTCTAAATCTACCCTTTTAGTTTAAAAACATTCCCCCTTGTCCTGCCACAACACAACTTGCTAAAAAGCTTGTCCACATCTTTCTCACAGACCCTCTCTGAGTACTGAAAGGCTTCAATGAGGTACTCCTTCAGCCTTCTCTTCTCCAGGCTGAACAACCTCAACTCTCTCAGCCTGTATTTGTAGGAGAGGTGCACTGGCCCAATGGTGATTTTTGTGGCACTCCTCTGGACCCTCCTCTGCATCTGATATTTGTCATTTGTGAAGTAAAAATAGGGTCCCATTGTGCTGTTTCAGTTGATAGCAAGTATGCATCTCTCCTTCTCCTTAATTGGGCATCACTGAGAATTGCAAGCAGTGTCCTCTGGGAGGATGTGGGAGGCAAGGGGAGCTGAGTGCTTGCTGGCTGTCACAGATCGCCTTCCATGTACCTGCACAACAGGGCACTCAAACACTTTATCACTGGTGCTTGAACCACAGCTACTCTCATCGGACTAAAGGGAGGTTTCTGTGCTGCATTGTGCTACTCTCAAGCCTCACAGGCTGTGTGTGGCCAGCTTCACTCCCTGCCTTGATTTCCCGCAGCGCCTTGTCCAGGGAAGTGAGGGGGAGCTTTTCTGAGGCCACAGTTCTCCTTGCCTCACTCCCTGAACAGTTTGGAGTGTTTTTACTGGTGCTACCATGGAAACAGTGCCTGCAGTTGCAGAAGAGGGGAATGTGTGTGGCATTCAGTTGCTGCCAGGTGTGGGAAAGAGAGAGCCTGCATTTTACCCAGTCCAACTTCCCACTGTGAGGAAAGATGTCAGATTTAAGATGAGGGGCCGAGGGGAGGACAGATACTGCTTTAAATCACAGCTCGGAAATTATGACTGGTGATAAATCCAAACACTCTTTCTGTTCTGCAGGTGGGGTTGGAGACTTTAGTGATGTGCGTTGGATGTGCCAGGTCTTGGACAAAATCATTGGGGTTATCACCACTGCTAGAAGGTTCCTGCATTCATCAAACAGAGATACTGAGTTTTGATTGCTGCGTTTAATAAAGGCTTGAATTTAATATCCTGATTGCAGTTATGGAACAAGCTGAATCATTCATTATTTTCACACTTTCTCTTTTTCTTGCTTTTTTTTCCCCCCTCTTTTTCCCCCCCCCCTTTCCTCTGATTTGATGAAAGTAACGACAATTCCTATGCCTCTCTTATGTTGTAATTGTATATAGCAGTAACTCTGACATCCCTCCTGTAGAGGTGCTTCTGTCCATTTTAATCTCCGTACAGTTTCCAGACCAGTGTTTTGATGGCAATTGGCTAATTTTTCAATTGAAATCTGTCCTGTAATTGTTGAAGCAGCACCCTTATTTTAGTGAGCCTTGGTAATTCTGGAGTGCAGCAAGTATTGACTGTGTGTTTGATCTCCCAGAGCCATAACCACAAATCCAAACCTGTCTGTGTAACTCTTTTGTTCCATTCACTATTTTACTTAGAATGGGTAGTGCAAATCTGTGAGTCTTTTTCTTTGAGGTCTCAACAGCAAAACTATTTTGTTTTATTGGAAACATGGCCCTGATTCTCAGTCTGGATATTTTAGGGATGGAAATCTGTTTTCATATTAGAAAAAGAAAAAAAAAGAGTTTTCTGGTTTCTGTTTTGTGGCAATAAATTTGTTTCGCTAATGAGAACAGCCTTTGTTAATAGGATGCCTTGTCCCCACCAATGGCTGTAATTATATGCTGAAGGGAAATGAAGAACAGAGCAAGATACTATCTCCTAATACTCAAACCCAACCTATTTCTCTGATTTCCACAACACAGTGAAGTTATTATATGCTTAGTAACCATTAAAAGCATGGCTGTTACATAAAGATCCATCTTTCATCTGTGTTCAAGTCTGGCTCTTATTTGCTTCCTTTGTCATGTCCTACATCTGGTTTGGAAGAACGAGTGAATATGCCATGTAAGATTCTCACCTCTGTCACATCCTCACTCAGCTATCTTCTTTCCACACCAAAGAGTCCTAACTTGATTGTTCCTTGTACAGAATCCATTTCATACATCTGGTTATTCTTGAAGCCCTTTTTTTGGTATTTCCGGTTGTTCTGCATCACTGTGGACGTGGAAGGAATGGCTCTTTACCTAGATCCTACTACACCATTCATTTATTCAGTAGCATGAGAGTCTTGGCAGGGAAGCCTGTGATCAGATGATAGTGACATGATGCTCCTTTGGTAACCCATGATGCTGTTTCTAGGGTGACAGAAGCATTGACTCTCCAGAGCTCCTGTGAGAGGATGTGGCATTTATGTGCAGGATAGTGGGGAGAGCCTGGTACTCCTCTCTGGAAGGAGGAGGGTGGGAGCCACAACTGTGGGACTTGATGGACCATGAAGCTAGAAAGCACAGAACCTTCAGGCAATGCCCAGCACATAATGCTGCTTCAGGAAATGAGCAGGATGTCAAGCAGGGAAGGGTGCAGGGGGAAGCAGGGGTGTCACCTGCCTGTGTAGCTAATATCACTGATATCCTGTCTCTTTCTGTCATAAAGGGACTATGATCTGTTGTGAAATAAATTCACTTCTCAAAGAAGTGCAAGGGTACATTTGCCAATAGATTGGGAAATAATAAATTAGAATTTAAATGAGGGTTGAAACAGTCAAAGCTGGAGGGGCCAAGGTGAAAACATGTATAGAGCTGAGCTATAGGGGGAAGCTACCACATTCAGGTAGCAGATGGGAGTATCATTTGAAGTGCCTGTGCATGACCTTCATACTCTGGGAAGATAAGCAGAATAAAAGGAGTTTCTGGTAGGGTTGCATTGTCATTGGGATTATGGTAACTCAGTGGGAGAGCTCATGTGTCTGAAGTCCTGCAGTGCACAAGTTAAAATCATAATAAAAGACAAAGTGTAGAGGAGAAGAAAGCGTTGTGCTCTGTGTAAAAAACTAGTTTTAATAAACAGAGGGCTTTTGGGCTTGCAGAGTTTGGTCTGCAGAGTGCTTTATGGGTCAAAATCAGAGGCATTGAGAGAGACTTATTGGTGCCCACTACAGACTTGCATCAGGGAAAGTGATGCATGAAGCTTTCTTCATTCACCTTCAAGAGGCTTAAGCCCCATTAAACCCTGGTTCTCAAAAGGAAATTCTGCCATCCTGTTATTTGAGAAAGTAGCACAGTGATGGATAAGCAATCTGGGAGATTACCAGGGTGCATTAAGGACCTGTACATGGGCCAGGTAGGAATAGTGCATTTCTGCACCAAATGCTTACTAATAAAAACATGTTTGAATGTATGAATGTCAACAGCAGTGCTGGCTGCAGCATCTGCAGGAATGTAAAAGCCAAAGAGCTTGAGGAGGATAAGAGATAAAATTAAGGCCCAGACTTCAGAAGAACAGCTTTCAGCTCACTCTGAAAAGTGTTAGGAGGGATCCAGTGGGAGTCCATCTTGGAAGGCAAAGCAGCTCAGGAATTTTGGGAGATTTCCCAATACAGCTGATTCTTAAAGCACAAGACTAGTCTATCCCTGTAAGCAGGAAAAATAACAGGCATAAAAAGAAATAAGCTAGAAAACCACCAAGCTACTAAGAGTTCAAATAATTAAAAAAAAAAAGGAGTACTAGAGCAGTGCAAAAGGGAAGAAAATGCCAAAGTGGAATATAGAAATGCTGCTTCAGTGTGCAGAGATGCAATTTGAAAGGCAAAAGCTCAGCTGGAGCTCAAACTAACAAGATGTAATAAGAGCAACATAAAAGTTTCTGCAGATACGTTAGTAGGAAGCAGAAGTATAAGAAAGATGTAGGCATGCTGCTGAGTAGGGCCAGCAAGTTTCTCCAAAATGGCACAGGCACAGCGAAGGCACTCAGCCTGTATTCACAGGTAATGTCAGCCCCCAAAACTCTGCCAAGAAGCAACATTGCAGCAAATATTAGAATCATAGAATCACAGAATGGTTTAGGTTGGAAGAGACCTCAAAGATCACCCAGTTCCAACACCCCTGTGCCATAGGCAGGGACACCTCCCACTAGATCAGGTTGCTCAAGACCTCATCCAGCCTGGTCTTGAACACCTCCAGGGAGGGAGCAGCCACAACCTCCCTGGGCAACCTGTTCCAGTGCTTCACCACCCTCACTGTGAAGAATTTCTTCCTAACATCCCATTCAAATCTCCCCTCTGTCAATTTGAACCCATTCCCCCTCGTCCTGTCATTACAAGACCTTGTGAATAGTCCCTCCCCAGGCCTCCTGTGTAGGCCCCCCTCAGATACTGGTAGGCTGCTGTAAGGTCTCCCTGAAGCCTTCTCTTCTCCAGGCTGAGAAGCCCCAACTCTTTCAGCCTGTCCTCATAGCAGAGGTGCTCCAGCCCTCTGATCATCCTTGTGGCCCTCCTCTGGACTCTCTCCAACAGTTCCATGTCCTTCCTGTGCTGGGGGCTTCAGAACTGCACACAGTATTCCAGGTGGGATCTGACGAGAGCAGAGTAAAGGGGCAGAATCCCCTTCCTTGCCCTGCTGGTAATGCTTAAATGATTGATGGTAGAGGAAGAACCAAATTTGATAGGTGCAACTCCCTGATAGGATGCAGCTGAGAGTGTTGAGGAAGATGGCTGATAGCACAGAAGTACTCCTTAGTATCTTGAAGTGTGATGGAAGTGGAAGAGAAGAAACCTTACAGCTATCCACAAAAAGGGCAGAAAGGTAGATGCAGGAAACTACAGACCAGTCAGCCTTATATTTCTGAGAGGTGCTTTGCAACTCCTGGAAGTGTTTCCAGGCAACTGAAGGGCATAGGAAGTTGGGATTGATTTTGCTCCACAATGATCCCTTCCCACATACTTATGAGGAATTTCGTCTTCTGCTTTGTGTCCTGCTTTTTCAGGCTGTGAAAATATCCTAAAATTACTTATCAGCCATGTTGTCATGTTACCACCTATTTCTAGTCTTGACCTCCTATTTAAACAAGCACTTAGTTTGGATACTTACTTCACATTTATGCCAGTGTCCAGTACTTCCATAACACATTCCAGGCTCCACTCACTTGCCTGATGTGATTGTCTGGTTTGCTGCTCTGTAATCTCATAGATCTCTGTGGAAACTGGCATTGTATTGGATGTCTTTCAGTTCTCAGATACAACATCTGCTCAGAGTTACCAATTTCTGTAGTTCCTTTAGACCTCTTGAGTGAGTACCACCTGATCTTCCAATCTGTTACTGTTTGCTTTGTCAGTTTGTTTCACAACTTACTCTACAGACTCTTCATTTTCAGGCAGATCCTCTAAGACGACTCCCTCAGTGAGATTTCAGCATGGGAAATTCCCATGAAATAGGAAAAACCTTTCTGAAGGATTCATTTTGTTTCTCTTCAATGAACCTTTTTATATCCTGATCATCCAGTGGCTCTACAGACTTTCCAGACAGCTTCTTGCTCCTGATGCATTTGAAGAAAGATTTATTGTTTGCTTCAATGTCTTTGCCTGTTTGTCCCATAGAATCATATTGTGCTGTCTTGTGTTTTTCTATTTGACTTGCCAGCATTTATGGGCCTTGATTTTCTACATTTGAAAATGGTTTCATCTTTTCAAAAGAGTATTATTATTATTCATATTTCTAGCTTACTTCCTTTGCCCTGCTGTTTAACTGTGCTATCTTCTTTTTGATACATGTGAAGCTTTTCACTGTTGACTCTGTGCTTTCAATACAGATGACATGAGGTAGTTTCTATACTGCCTGTGAGGATTTAACTATTAACTTTAAACAAACTTTTGAATTTTATATTGCATATTTTCTCTTTTTGCATGACTGATAACTTGCAGATTTTCTGCCTCCTGTAGGAATGTTGGGTCTGAGTACAGAATGATCACTTAAAGAGTGGTTTCTCAGCTGCAAGGTGTCAGATCATCTTTTGTGCATTACCTGAGACCAAATCAGGAATTGCATCTTGCATTATTAGGAGAATGAGCTCATAATGGTACTTCTTAAAACTAACATTTTTGTTGCTAGTGGATTCTGCCTATCATAAGGAACAATATGAATCCCAATGGGAATTTTCTAAATCTGTGCTATTTCTGCAGGGTAGCCAGAGAAGGAATGAATTGCCTAATTATTTTACTAGTTCTCTTCTTTGTAATAAAAGATGTAATAAAACAGGAAAGACTCAAAAGCATAGTTTGGCTTATTAAAGTTAGCTGCTACTGCCAGAGAGTCATCTAGAAGAGAAAATGTGCAAATCTCAAGGGTTTGCAGTCCTTGAGTTCAAGGTTTTTCAGCCCATGTAATTTAAAAACCTGTTTTTTTCCTTAATACTTGATAGTAGTAGTGAATTATTTGACTAGTCAATGTACTGTCTGCTAGAATACTGGAAGGTTTGGTTTAGAATACTGGAAGGTTTGGTTTAGGAAGGTTTGGTTTTGAGCCATTTAAGTGTCTGTGCTCAATTTCCTTACATTTTCATTGTAATCCTTTATTTAAAAGTCCATCCACATTCAGTGTAGCAAACTGGATCTTGGAAGTATGCAGAAAATCAGACTTCCATGTTTCTAGTTACGGGACAAGGGAAAAATGAATCCTATAGATACTAATTTGCATGCATTGGGTTGCCCTAAAAAAATCCCCCTAAGCCTGTTTTGCTTTGTTAGATAACCTATGATCCCCTTCTAACATGCTAATGACTAACTTAAATAGCTACCTATGGCAGTCTTCAGATCTAGTATCCTAATTAATTTGGAGATTCAAAGATAATTATACATTGTGGAGTCTGTTCTTGGATATGCAAGACTGCTGTTTTATGTATAGATTGAGAAATCAGTCTGCCTTACAAGGCAAGGCAAATCAAAAGAGAACATTGTTCACCAGAATAATTTCTTCACTGTAAGCAGAAGAAGAGGAAAGGACTAAAGGTCTCTAAGCATTCTGTCCAAGTGAAAAGCTAACAATTTCTAACGCTGATTCTCCACCTGAATGCAATGTCTAGGAGGATGTGTATCTTCCTAAGCCTGGAAGGAAGAACTAGTTTAGAGAGTCATGGCATGTCTTTTTGCCTGGAAAACCGGGAAATAGTTTAGAGATGCATAAATAGAGCACTGGAGAACTCCAGGAATAAAATGCTGAGAAGACTTTAGATCTCTAAACATGTAGACAGGCTGCACAAGAAGTGTCATGTGTTATGGGCATCCACATATGTTGGTGTGTATACTAACACCTCTGCAGCTACTGCTGTCATAATACCAGTCAGACCAGAGATCAGAGCAAAGCAGAAAAGGAGACTGGAAGCTGACTACGTTGTCAGATTCAAAAAAGGTTTCCCCTAGCGTTTCAATGTCTAGAGCAGTTTTTAAAGTATCACTTCTTAAAACCACATTTCATGTTTTGAACTTCTGCATGTCTTTGAGCCATTTAAGTTCTTTTTACATCATCATAAAGCATCATCCCAGCTGCAACAGACCTGGGTTGCTCTTTTCACAACAAAATTATCCTCCAGTTTGGTATTAGAAAATCATGGTAGAAGACATCAGTCCACAGTTCTGTCTGATGATACATGAAGTATTCCTGAATATAGAGTCAGGCTCTAAAAAGCACTAGGTAAAAGGAATTAAGGAATTACCCTTTCCCTCTTCCACTTAGACATGGCATATCTTTTTGCCTGGAAAACTGAGAACTAAATGAGAATGACAAGCTCAGGACAGTGTAGCGCCAAAGAGTTAAGGTCTGTTACTAAACTCTAGTTGTTTCTCTCTCTTTTCTGTGATAAGATCCACCATGTCTGAGATTTTTTTTTGTGTTCCCAAATTGAGCTTTATAATTAATAACAGTAAGCCTTAAAGCAAGTCAAAGCTAGTGAGTTAGAAAGTAAATTTATCTTACATCACTCTTAATTTGCTGCTGCAAAGGATGGGAAAACGAAAGAAAGGTTTTAGTAGTTCTAAAATTATAGCTTAGTAGTAGGAAAGCTTCTTAGTAGCTCTCATATATCCTAACACTCCAAGGTTTTTACTTGCACTTTATTACTTTGGGGACTGAAATAGTTTCTGAGTGGAAGTGGAATAGTACAGCAATCATGGTGGATGATTAAACCATTGGGAGTGTTGGCAAGGGATGCAAAAACCAGTGGGAAGGAAAAGGAATGAATAAGATAAAAGACTAAAGCTGAATACAAAATGGAGGGGGGGAAAAAAGGATAAAAAGGGCCAGGCAATTTTTAACAGAAAAAAAGTGGAGATAATGTGAATAACTTTGGTGATTATGCTGGAGAAGAAATATTAGAGTTTCTCTAGGAACAGAAGTCCAGGCAGTTGGGCAGTGTGCCTTCAAGAGAGCAAAGTTTGCTTGTAACTCACAGAGGGTAGGGCAGTATGCCTGGAGAGCTGAAACACAATGCAGTTGTGACCTCATTTATATCAGAGTCCTAAAAATAGAAAATGAAATAGGGTCTGATTTCTGTAATAGTTTTTAAAGGCATGAAAGGAACTTCTCTGAAGTAATCTTACATAAAAAAAAAGGGAAGAGTTTATTTTTAAACACCATAATCAGCCAAACTATTTCTTTACCCCCTAAGTAATCACTTTACATAATAGCTTGGGTGCCATGCTAATCTCCTGTAAAGAAGCCATAGATTGCTAAAATCCTCAGATCAGGTGAGGGAATAAGCTAAAGTAGTACTGGTTCAGGCTGATAAAGTACTAGCACTTACATCAAGTCAAATGTGTCTTCCTGTAAGCATGATGATGATCAGACATTTTGATAGCCACTGATCTCTAATCCACAATACAGATTAAGCATAAAGCCTTGGAGAAATTTCTAGAACTCAGCAGTTCCTAGATAATGAAAAATGAAGTTAAAAGTGGCCTTTGGAAGTCTACTCCAAGCAGATCTAGCTTCAATTTTAGATCAGGTATGTAGCCAGCTTTAAGTATTTCCAAGAATGAAAATTCTGCAAGCTACCTGAGTAACCTGTTCCAGTTCTAGTGTTCAACCACCCTGGCTGTGTTGTTTGGTTTTGATTGGGTTTTTAGTATGCTCGTGGGCCTTTTCCTTAGATCTGTCAGAATTTGCCTCATTGCAGCTTCTCGCTCCTGCTTTTGTCTATTTGCTGTGGACCACAGACAAGAGCTGGTGACGTCTTTGCTATAATTCCCCATTAAGAAATAAGTCTCCTTAGACCTTCTCTTATCTATGCTAAGCAGACCAAACTCATTCGGTGTCTTGTACAGGATCAATTTCAATCTTTCTGTCTTCTTTGAGGCTCTCTGGTGGTCTTGCTTCAAAATCTTGTCATGTCTTTTGTGATGGCCCTAAACCAGGCACTGTACTCAAGTTACAGCTTCAGGAGTACCAAGTAAAAGGGAATAATCCTTCCTTGTTCTGCTAGCAGCTCTCTTGTTGGTACAGTAAAGTAAATGGTCAGGCCATTGCTACCACAGGAATGAACTGCTGAGTCACAGCTTCCTGTCCACCAACCCCCCAGGTTCTTTCAATTGAGATGTTTAACTATTATTTGGGATTCCATCCTCCATATGAGACTTTTCACTGTTCTTTCTTGAGCTTGTTCCTTCAAGTTGTCAAGGTTCCTCTGAATTGTGGTACTGCTCTCAGTGAATGGAGTCTTTCACGTTTCCAACCCCCCTCCATAGGCAGGAACACCTCCCACTAGATCAGGTTGCTCAATACCTCATCCAGCTGGCATCCAGCTGAACACATCCAGGGAGGGAGCAGCCACGACCTCCCTGGGCAACCTGTTCCAGTGCCTTGCCACCCTCACTGTGAAGAATTTCTTCCTAACATCCAGTTTAAATCTCCCCTCTGCCAATTTGAACCCATTCCCCCTCGTCCTGTCATTACAAGACCTTGTGAACAGTCCCTCCCCAGCCCTCCTGTAGGCCCCCCTCAGATACTGGTAGGCTGCTGTAAGGTCTCCTCGAAGCCTTCTCTTCTCCAGGCTGAAAAGCCCTACCTCTCTTTTCAGCCTGGAGAAGAGAAGGCTTCAAGGGTCACTTGGATACAAGTGGAGTCATAGCTATTAATAAATCACAGGGGTTTTTTCTCAATTTTTTTTTTGACCTCCAGTAAGATCCTGCAGCAACATATCTACCATTGACTTCAAATTTGCCACCTCTCTGCTCATCTGATTATTACTTTGTTGTAAGCTTTCCCCTTACCCCTGTGTTACTCAGCAAAAGGTAAGAATGAAACAATCTAGTGAAAGAGCATAAGACAGGTTCAAGTGTAAACACAGCTCAATGGAGAAAGCACCTAATCTGGAAGGATCAAAGAGAACATTCTGAAGCCCAGTTTTGAAACTTCTGAACAACATTCAGTGTCAGATGGTTAGAGGCATTGCTAGTGATGTTTTTATCCTGTTTGAAAGCATCAAGAGATTCTGTATTCCTTTTAGTTATGGCTATCTAGGGTTGATTTGTGTCTGATACTGTCCCTGGATTTCCACCAAGTTAGACTTCCCTAGGTTTTGCTGTTTTCCTCAGGAAATACATGCCCCAATTCTAGCTGCTGGTGTATGTCAAGTTAAATAGCGTCAAGAACATTTTATTAGCAACACCATTATGTAGTAATGTCTCAAGTTGTGCCGGGGGAGATACAGGCTGGATATTAGGAAGAAGTTGTTTGTGGAGAGATTGGTTTGCTGTTGGAATGGGCTGCCCAGGGAGGTGGTGGAGTGGCCATCTCTGGAAGTGTTCAAGAAAAGCCTGGATGGAGCACTTAGTGCCCTTGGATAGGGCTGGGTGCTAGGTTGGACTGGATGATCTTGGAGGTCTCTTCCAATCTGGTCTATTCTATTCTATTCTATTCTATTCTATTCTATTCTATTCTATTCTATTCTATTCTATTCTATTCTATTCTATTCTATTCTATTCTATTCTATTCTATTCTATTCTATTCTATTCTATTCGCTCAGTTGTGCAGTATTTGGAATTGGACATCGTGCTATAGGATGTGCATAGCAATATACAAATACCACCTGTGCCTTTCATTGAGGTACTTATTTTCTTTTCTTGTTTAACAGGTTACAAGATAGAACAAATGTTGTACATTTCTACAGCTTATATGCGTTAGGAAGCTCAGTGGGTTTTAAGATACTCCTGTGAAAGACTTCAATCTAGAAGACAATTTATTTGTTTGCATAGCTGTAATCAGGCTTTCTGTCTTCATCTCACCAGGGATTCGTAGACTTCCACAGTGCTATTATTTGTCTGTTTGAAGGTTCAAATGATCATCAGTGCACCCTTTTGGTTTTGTGTAGCGTATTTACACTCAAAAGCTAAACACTTTTCCTCTTAATGTTACAGCCATAAGATTCTTGGGAATCCAATAAATCTGCAAAACTATTCAACCTCAATTTCAATATATTCTTTTCTTGTATCAGCTGTTTTTTGCTATCTCTGCTGATTTTCCTATGTCTTTTGCTCAGCATCAATACACATATCTCTGTGAAAAGACTGGCGGATTACTTAAGGAATGTAAAGGACAGGCTAAAGTTAGAGCAGCTCTGAATATCAGCCAAGTTTCTTTTGACCTGTTTTACTGAGTCAATACAGACCAGGTAACCAAATGCCATTTACCATCAAATGCCTTGAGCTCAGGAGTTCCTAACCTGCCTGAAAGCTGTGAAGATACCCACCAGGCTTGTTCACTTTCTGGTCCATTGTGAAACATGTGACCTGACTGAAGTCTTCTTTAATGCTTGAAGCTTCGTGTCTCCAGAGGGTAGATAAAGCATAAATCTCATACTGAAAGGCAATGATGTCTGCCATGAGTTGGGTTGAGCCTGCTGCTGCTACCCAGACCATGCTGCAGTCAGGCCAACTTCAAAACTGAAAGTGGTGGCTGGAGCAAAGCACTAAGGGCTTAAAGTGCAGACTGTAACATGGGAGGCTTCCTCTTCTGATTGCTGCTTCCAGGTTGCAGGTTCTTGGGTGATGTTTTTTTTTTTTTTTACCCTGGGATGGCATTGGCAACGTAGAAGCAGAGAGGTTGCCCTGCCGGTTCAGTTTGAGCCACTTTGTCTGCTTCCAACCATCGCAACTGCCAGCTGCAGTCTAGGCAATAATTCCTATTTGTTGGCAAAGCTCCTTCATGCAGTGGACAAATACCACTCAGTTGCTTCAGGGCCTAGCAGATGCAGACTTTTGTCACCACTGTCCCACTCTGGACCATAAGCTTATCCAGTACTGGAGGACAGAAATGACTCTTACCTTTTCCAGGAGTAAGACTGAGGACACTGCACACCGATTGGAAGTTGTAAGTGGAGTTCTATTTACAAGAGCAAATATACAAAAGGCAGCCGGATAGAGAAGTATAAAACCCACTAGTCCCAAACTGGTCTTCTAGAATCCTCCACGCTTTCCACCCTCACTCAGCCTGAGGATAGGCCAAAACTGCCCCCCACACACACAGCTGTGCTTATAAGGCCTCAGTGGCTCAGTTCCCTGCCCGCCAGCTGCCCCACGAAGTGTGAGGTAAGAGTGTGCAGTTTTGGGAGAGGAGCAATGGAAGCAAGGCAGGGAACAGAAAGGGGAGAGATCAGTCAGGCATGATCTTGTAAGCTGTGGCACCAGGAAACAGAACAGAATAACAACATTAGAGCATCCTGGGACAGGCCTTCGTCCCAACGGTTTTGGTCCCTCAAACTACCACAGCCACTATAAAACAATTTGATAAGGTGACCATGAAGTTCCTACCTTTCCCTGGAAAGGTATTCCCTGGAAATTGTGCTATTCTCTTGCATGATTTCTCTGGCTTACTCTCATCATCTTTCTGTTGGCTTCTCGCTCCCCCATCCTTTCTGGTGCTAAGGTGTGCAGGATCGCTCACCTCGTGTTGCACTGCCTTTGTGTTTATACCTGCTTGGGTATTGTTGCTCATTATAGCACAGTCTATGAAGCTGCGCTTGGCATGGCATTAATTAAATTAATTTTGATGTTGTGATGTAGTTTCTGCGGTTCTTCACTCTGCGATTGTCTTGACAACAGATTTGCATAATCAGTTGGTAGTAATTTGTTTTTAATTTTGATGTTCCAATTAGCTTAATTCAGATAAGTAATAGAAGGTTGCGAAGATAGCGTGGCATGAACTGCTGAAGATGATTATAAACAGAACAAATAAGACAAATGATGGAATCAGGTTCAGTGGTTATTTTTATAAAATGTAAGCAAATACTCTTTCTAGTTTCTGTCTTCTGCTGTAACAGCTGCTTGGAATCTAAACATATGGATTTATTCAAATATTAGTCACTCTCGCTGCTTCCCAAACTAAGAAAAGGAAGCTTATTAATTTGTTTTGTGTCTGGGATTCGTGATAGGGAGGATAGCAGACTCTCTCAACTCTTACTTCAGGTCTTCTTTTCTTCTTTCGTGCCGAAGATGACCCTGTGGTCCTGCACTTGTGTCATCACATGAGGGGCTACCTAACACAGTTGTTTGTTAACCTTGAGTATAAGTCTGAGGTAAGTTTGTGGTGATTTAGCAGTTATCTGCCCCTCCACTTTTTGAAGTAACCCAGACTAAGACTGTCTGCTGGAAGTTAAGGAATGAAGCTTTATATTTACAGTTATGCACAATATACAAGCAGATATTTACAATGTGTAACAGATATTTACAGATATATACAATGAAAAGGTAATACAGAAACACCATAGGCCTCCCAGAGATCAAAATCCCTAAGAGTGGTTTCTAACCACCCCTACCACCTTCCCCCCTTCCATTATCTCATCATCTGTTAATGTAGCAGATAGGCGAAGGTAGATCAGCAGGGGGGGTGGGGAGGTTAGCAGTAGGAAAATAAGTTAGTCGAATTATTGAGAATCAGCTACAAAAGGCAGGGAGAAAGGAGCCATGCAAGAAAGCAGCCACAGCCCCAGAGAGGTCTGAAACAGTCTGACTTATCTATATTTGGTTTACAACTCTTAAAACAATTATTTTTTTTCTTTCTCAGTTAAGCTGTGAGAGAAGTAGCATTGTCAGTGCTTTCCTCTCAGCCTATAGTCTAATTTCTCACTCAGATCCTCCCATTAGCTCAAACCAGCACACAGTTATTTGGATCTGCTCCTTCACATATCTCATCCCCTTCACCTTCTGTTTCCTTCCTTCCGTCCCTAACTTCTGATGGCTTCTGAAAGAAGACAGTGAAGTGAGAAATACCAGCAATTAAATTAAGCTACTAATAAAGTTACTATTCGCAAACTGTCAATTTTCATGCATTAGGAACCCAAGATTATTATTTTCTTAAGTGATCCAGCATGTTTCTTCTTCCTGCTTGTGGAGGTGGATACAACTGTCAGTTTCAAGTCATCTCTACAGGACAGAACTTAAATATTATGAGCACTGAAATTAGTAGATTTATACATCTGAAGAAATGCAGTTTTCTTAATAAGGGTCCACTTATATATATATAGAGTGAGTGATATTTCTCATTTGTTTTATCTGGAGTAGTGGGAAGTAAAATTGGCTGGACAAAATCATATGCCAAGTGTCAAAATGTGCATTGATAAACAACATGATAGAATCAAGTAACCTAAAAATTGCAGTGAAACAGCTGTTAAAGGTCTTACTTTTATCCTGAAACTCAACTTTAAGCTCTGTTTTGCTTACTGTTTCTTAGCATCAAAATTTCTCAGTGCCCATATGCTTTGATATAAACCTGGTAGCATAGCAGATGCTATACTGCTTTGATTTGATGCTCTTCAAACTTCAGGAATACTTCTGTTACAACTCTTTCTGCAGTAAGGACGTCATTTTATCTGAACAAGGCCAGGATTTGAATAATAACTCTTGGAAAGTTGATCAATGGTCTCTTCAGTTTTCAAACATTTCATTCCAGTAGATGAGAGACAAATACTCTCTTTGAAGTAGGCATAGCTGAATTAGGTGATTATTATTAGGCAGTATTTAATAGTCCCATCTACAGACAGCAATGAAAAAAGGCATTTCAGAGTAGCACAAAACCATGCAGAGAATATTAGTAGCTGTGATTTCTAATACACTATTACCATTCAGGGAGATGTGAAGCTTAGCTCTTTACATCAATCTGACTCTTGATGGTATTCTTATACTATGAATACTCTTGCTGCGAATCATGACTACAGAATTAGTAGACTTTGTCACATAGTCAGCAGCTATTTAAGTATACATAGAATCATAGACTTGGGTTTGGTTGGAAAAGACCTCCAAGATCATAGAGTCCAGCCATTGACTAAACCCTGCCATGGCCATTAAACCACATCCCCAAGTGCCATGTCCCCACGCTTCTTCCATGGTTGCAGGGACAGTGACTCCAGCACCTACTTGGATAGCCTATTCAAACGTCTGGCCACACTTTCTGGAAATACTTCTTTTCCTCATACACAATCTAAACCTCCCCTGGCACAACTTCAGGTCATTTCATCTTGTCCTGTCACCTGATGCTAGAGAGAAGAGGCCAACACCCAAGTAGTTGATGAGAGCTACGAGGTCTCCCCTTGGTCTCCTCTTCTCCAGACTAAACAATGCCAGTTCCCTCAGGCAGTCTTTGTAAGACTTGTTTTCTAGACCCTTCAGCAGCTTTGCTGCCCTTCTCTGGGCATGCTCCAGCAACTCAGTGTCTTTCTTGTAATGAGTGACCGAAAACTCAACACCGTATTTGAGGTATAGCCTCAGCTGTGCTCAATACAGGGGCATGATCACTTCTCTACTCCTGCTGGTCACACTGTTCCTGATACACTGATTATTTTGTGCTGTACATCACCTGCACAGCCTTTCATGGAGTGCAGGACAAAAGTTATTTTGTGCCAGTAACAAGAGAAAAGAAGAGGATTGATCCAGCTGAATTAGGTAGAACAACCATATCTAGTGAGATTTGTTTGGCTTCCTTGACAGAGTAAGAGAAGATACACTCAAATACTGGTAAGATTTTTAATGGCTCTTTGTCCGAAACTACTAAAATTTGCCTTCTGCACATGCATAAATGAAGCCATTCTGTTCATAACAAAACACCTTCAATCTAGTTTAATTCACTGGTGTGTACTGTTAGAGTTGTCTTTTTAAGTACAAAAGCTTTTGTTTTCACAGCATGATCACCTGGAGAATTTTGGCTCTTTTCCTAAGTAACACAAACCATTGTCATGTTCATAGTTAGATCAGCTTGTTAAGACCACTAAGAGGTCTACGTGAACTGTGACTGATTTTGATGTATGCCTAGACTGTTTAATGTGTTTGGAAATTCCATTCCTGATTAACTAGCTCATTCTATGATGCATATCATTAGAGTGAAGGAAGGCACAAGTAGGTGCCTCCACAAAAATCTGAACTGTGAATGTATTTGAAGAGGAGAAAAAAAACCCTAAGTTTCCTGTTTGATATTCTACTAATGGTTCTCGCACCAATTTTATGTACTGAAATTCCTTCTTAATCTCAAGAGAATTCAAAACAAATGAATTAATTTATCTTTTAGGAACTGCAGTTTGAGAGACTGACTCGAGAACTTGAGGCTGAACGTCAGATTGTAGCTAGCCAGCTGGAGAGATGTAAACTCGGATCAGAAACTGGAAGCATGAGCAGCATTAGGTAAAGTACAGATTGCTCATTTCTTTGGAATATAATGAATTTTGTTGTTGTTATGAATTGCTGTTGAGAACAAGATTGATTACCTTCTAGAAATGTATATACCAAGGAGCATGAAATGTTAGTAGAATTGTAAAATTTGTGTTTCGGTCTGCTTTTGAAAAAGAAAATCACAAGAACAGACTTCATATGGTTTGGTATCTGGTTTGTCCAGTAATGAAACTGTTACTTTTGTAATTCATTGATTTGCTGTAGTCTGAATGGATTAACAGCAGAACTACTCTTTTAACTACAGCTGTAATTTTCAGCCAGAGCTTTTCAGCTTCATATTTGCAGAAAGATATTGGTAAGTTTTGCAAACCTGTTTTATCATCGTTTCATCACTCAGGCTGCTGAAAAAAATTGAGAGAATTATTAAAGCTCTGCTGACCTGACATCAAAATGTAATTACAAGATTTCAGTCAATCTCCTTTTTTTAAGCAATGGCTTTGGTTTTAAGAAATAGTTCTGATACATTGCTTGGGTGATGGTGAGATTTTTCAAAAAGTTCTATCAAAAGAAAGCTGATTTTTTTTTTTTTTTATCAGTTTGGTAGAAGTAAAGACTTTGTAGATTTGATGTATTTAGTACTGATTTCTTAGGTGAACCTAATAAATTAAAGATGGTAATATCTTGAATTTAATTGATCAAGGAAAAAAAAAATCTGATATAGTCTGCCTTCTCTTTTTATTAATGGAAATGTTAAGTGTGATATCTTCTGAGTACCTAAGGTTAGGTATGATATGCCAGGCTTAGTGCCAGGTTCTGGGTGGTACTATTGAAAAAAAATTGTGAAAAATATCTGTCAGTACCAGTCATGGATTGTTTTCCACGATAAGTGGGAAATCTTTATTCATTAGAATGTTGACTGTGCAACAAAAATGCCAAATGTAACAATTCAATTAAAATGTCAGAAGAATGTTTCACTAATTCAGCAGAAGCTGTACCTGACATTGACTTAAATATAAATATTCCTAATAAATCAAGTGAGAATTAACTCCCTAATTTCAAATCTTACTTGATTCTGCATAATTCCATACCAACTAGGTTTGTATTTACATTAGAGAAACTACATTACATAGAATTATTTAAGCACAGAGTAGGTAATGCTTGGCAATGCAGCACAGTGTTCTGTTTGCACCTTAGGTGCACTCCTCCAGCACTTCACATTTGAAGTGTGGCATGAACACACTTCAGTAAAGCTCTCTGAACTATATTTGAATCATAAAACTCATAATAGTATTATTTTAGGGTTATTTCAGCCAGTGATATGGAGATTGGGAAATGTTTGAAAGGAACTGTTCTCTTTGTAAACTTCTTTACTAGTGGTAAAGTTATACTTCTGAGTCAAGAAGTTATACTTCTGAGTCATGAGTGGTATCAAGGTCACTCAGCTGTTTCTTAAGAGATTCCAATTATTTGAGAAGTTTGAATATTTTGGTTACTAATCTCTCTGTGGAGGAGGTTTAATGCAGATTTTTTTACATCTGTAATTTGCCCTACAAGTTTGAAGACAAATACCAGTTTGCTGACTTTCTAGTGCTTATTGAGGATGTTCCTTTGACATAAAACAGTGGGACACGGACTTGGAAGATAAAGAATTAAGTGGTGGAACAAGACATGTTAATAAAAATAGTATCCAACTTCCTTAAGTCTTCTGGAGTCTGTAAGGGCATGCACTGCTTGCTTAAAAATACTTCTTTTCATAGATTTAACCCCCTGTAAAGCTAAACTTTTAGACGTAGCTGCTTTAGAACAAGGCAATTAATTTTGTGGCAATAGTAAATGCTTTTAAAAGAAGTTTCTTACTGATAAAGGGTAATGTGATGGTTTTGCTCTCTTTTTTTAGCTACTGAATAATTAATACATTGGTTTAAAAAAAAACAATGTATTAATTTTCTGGCAGAACACTAAAATTGGAACTTAGAGCTTTTATTGCTCAGCTTTTATTGGTAAACAGCTTTTTAAAACCAACTGCATTTATTTTAAAAGGTGCAAATGTAGCACTGTACTCTCATTATTCACTAGGAAACCCTGCCTGTAAGTCTCCAGTAGAAGTGAATGTGTATCCTTCAATTATGTCACCCTTGTCTGATGACACATAGGCTTGTTATTCAGATGATTTTCCTTATCAAGGAATAATCAAACTGGACTGATTGTAATCAGCATATTTTAATACTGGAGAGTTAGATTTATTTTAGATTTATTTCTTTTGTTGGCTATTTTAAATGAATTCACTCAAAATATCTAGAAGAAATTTATCTTCTTAATATTTTTAACCTGTTTCTATAGGTACCCAAGTACCTAAAACTACTATGTGGAGCATTTATCCATATGTGCAATCTGAATCAGGCATACAGAGGTGTTTTCTGCTATACTGTGATCTAGCATGTTTATCAGTACAGACTTGGTGGTGAGGTGATAGAAAGCAGCCTGTGGAAGAGCTATTGGGGGTGCTGATGGAGGAGAAGCTGGATGTGAGCAGACTGTGTGCTTACAGCCCAGAAGGCAAATCACATCCTGGGCTGCATCAAAAGATGTGTTACCAGCAGATTGAATGAGATCATTCTGCCACTTTGCTCTGGTGAGACCTCACCTGGATTACTGCATCCAGGTCTGCAGCCCTCCATACAGGAAGGACATAGACCTGATGGAGCCTGTCCAGAGGAGGGCCATGGAAATTATTAGGGGGTTGGAATACCTCTGCTATGAAGACAAGCTGAGGGAGCTGGGGTTGTTCAGCCTTGAGAAGACATGACTTCTGGGAGACCTAATAACAACCTACAAGAAGGATGGAGAGAAACTGTTTAGAGAGGCCTGTAGTGATAGGATAAGGGACAGTGGCTTCAAACCAGATTAGATTTAGATTGGATGTTAGGAACAAGCTCTTTGCTATGAGGGTAGTGGAACACTGGAACAGGTTGCCCAGGGAGGTGGTTGAGGCCCCATCCCTGGAGATTTTCTAAGTGAGGCTTGACAGGGCTCTGGGCAACCTGATCTTACTGCAGGGCGGGTTGGACTAGATGACCTTTGGAAGACTCTTCCAATGGAGACTGTTCTGTGATAATATGATTCTAAACCAAATGCAGATATACATAACAAGTACTTACAGTGTCATTTGTTGTGGAGATACCATAAAATATTGATCTCAGCTTTACCTCCTTGGGCTAGTAGTTCCATGGAGTCTTACATTGTATTTTAAGATCGTGCCCTCAAAACCAGGTTTTTAGAAACATACTAAATGCTCATTATTTCTGGCTTCAGTGTTGCTTTCTGTACTCACTGTGCCTATCTGACACTTGGCCCATAAGGAATTGTGCATCCTCCTGTACCGTGTAGCTCAGTGTGGCAGTTAATCTTCAGTCCTTAAGGAATTCTGTATAACCTTTTCTTGTCACAACAGTCAGGATCCAGAAAGCAATGTCATGGTGAATTTGCATGGCACAGTACAACTCTGCGCAGAACTAGGTCCATAAGAGGAATCATCATATCTTATAGTGGTATAGTCCCATAGGTCAGATCCAGCCAGCCTGGTGAGAGGCAGGACTAAGTAGCCAGAAGGAATCTGGCATTGCTGACCTCTGTGATACAAAGTGATAGCTCTCTACTGTAGTTTACCTGTAGCTGTTCAGAACTTGGCTTAGCCAGGCCTCACTGCTGCATCCAAAGCTCTCATTGCAACAAGTCTTGCTCAACTGAAGGGACACAAATGCTGAGTTCTTCCATGGTACCCTTTGCTAACCTTGAAGAATTGATTCTGGGCACGTAAGGGAACACCACAGCTTCAATAGAGTTTGCAGTTTCTGTGCTTACTTGCCTCACAGCTGTGTCTCATCAAAATGCCCCAAGTAAATTTTCTTTGTCACATCTTTGATCAGTAATAAGTTTCAGTGGGTTAGGGGACTACCTTTGCCAGGAATTGTACCAGCAGGACTTGAGTGGCTTCTCTTCAGGAACAGTTTCTTGGCTGTGAATCAAAGGGAAATTAATGGCTTCTGTTTAGGCTGAGTAAAATGCTTAGACCATGAAGCAGGACAAAACTTAGGGAACTCTTCCATGCCACGGTTTCCCTGTTGGCAAACTCTGAGCAGTTCATTACTCAGACTGCCAAGTATAAATATTTCATCACACCTTGCATAAGGAGCCAAATTATGTTCTGTACTGTTCCATCCCTCTGGCTGAGGTGCATATTCCTCCTGGGCCAGATCCATCAGTCTGTCACTCTGTCTTGTACAGAAGACAATTACATACCTGTGTCCTCAAGGTCTTCAGTCTGTGAAAATGTTAAGCACATATTAATGAATCTAAAATTTATGAATTTCCCATTACTGTGTCCTATAGCTCCTCAAAACAGAGGTTGATGAGAGTCTTTTTTTTTTTTTTTCTTTCCAAAGATGAAAACAAAATCACTTGAGGCATTTGGAGACTCAACTGCATGTTTTCAAGTCTTGTTTTGAAAGAATTCAGGCAAAACAGTATCACAGAATGGAAAGATTGATAAACCAAGAAAATTGATTGTGTGCATAGTCATGTTGCATGTATGGAATCTGTGTCTGTGTAGACAAATATCACTTGGGCTGCACTGAAGAACTATGCTCACTGCTTAGTAAATCCTTAAAACTTTGAGTTTCTGCTTCTCATTCCCTATCACTGTTTTATGTGAGCAACTTAACAAATATGACTTGTTTTTTGATGGAGCCTAACTGTTTGAACTTGGGAATGTAATTCAAGCACAGCCTACTTCTTTTGCTTTGAATATAAAGTTTGCAAATCGATCAGGCAACTGAATTTTTCTCATCTGAGTTTGAACTCAGCGCTGAAATTAGTAAAAGAGTTTTTTTCCCATTTGGTTCTGAAAAGCTCCTGGACAGAGACTGGTAGTTTGTGCATGAGCATCCTAAGCAACATTAAAAAAAAAAAAAAGGTAAATTTAAATCTGTATGTTACAAGTAGCAAAACCGCAATCAAATGCTTTCTTTAATACAAGTTTCTCTTGGAACTGCATATGCTATTTGCTTTCTTTAATGCAGTTGTTTCTCTTGGAACTGCATGTGCTATTTGCACCTTATTACTGGGGAAACTGTTCTTCTTCTTAAGGGGGTGCAGTTTTGGCAAATTCCCTGGATGCAGCAGGTCTAGCTGGTAAACCTCTAAGGTCTTTCCTTTCCAGAACATTGAAGAGGGAAGTGAAAGGCATTGTAGTGTAGGCAGACAATTTCTACTATGTTGGTCAAGTAAATAAAATGTCAGTTATCAAATCTTCCTGTATGGTTGGGGGTGTTCTATGTAAGTTAGGCTGCTTACAGTAGATGTATGTATAATTATGGATATTTAATATTAGGAGTTGGCAAATACAATAGCTCAGCAGAGGTAAGACTGCCACTGCCTAGACCTGCACAGGCTGAGTGAAACGTTACAAAGCTGAAGCTTATAAAATTCCTGCATCTAGGAAGGAATAAGCCCATGTGACAATCCAGACAGAGACTTTGCAGAGAAGGACCTGCAGGAGCTCCTCCACACTAAACAGAACATGGGTCAGTAGTTTTTGCAGCAGAGAAGGCCAGCTGCATCCTGGGCTGCAGTAGTAATGGTGTAGCCAGCAGATCAAGGCAAGTGATTCCCACTGCTGTTTGAAATTGAGGAGGCTATGTATTGCCTTCTATATCCATTTTTGGCCTCACCAGTACAGAAAGACATCAGCATGGCAGAGTAAGTTGAAAGCAGGGCTGCCAGGAAGGTTGGAGGCTAGAGAACATGTGGTTTATGAGAAGCAGCTGGTATATGAGAAGAAGTTGTGAGGGTTTTAGCTGTGGCAAAGGTCAAGGTGGAGTCTTCTGTCTAGAACTGGGTAGGTAATGAGAGGATGTAGAGAAGACAGGGTGAGACTACTCTCAGAGGTGCAGTTTGGTTGCATGAGAGGTAACAAACACAAGGTGGAACATACAAAATTCTGTCTAAATGTAAGGAAAACATTTTTTACCATGAGTTTGATTAAACAACAGAACACAGTGCCCTGAGAGGTTGTAGAGTTTTCATCCATTGAAATACTGTGAAAGTGATTTCCCACCTAAATTTCTCTTACATATTCATATACTTAACTATAAATACTAGGAAACTACTCTTGAGTAGTAAAACTAAAACAAAAAGTGGGCCATGCATACAATGGTATTTTGGGGTAACTCAAATCTAGGTATGTTCATGAGGAAAATTTTGTCAGTGCTAGGCATGGTATAGTCTGATCTAGTTGCAGAACTTGTATAAAGCTTATCACATGTTATATGGCTTTTGGTAAGCCAGAATGCCCTGGTTTAGGTTTAAAGGTTTAGGTTTTAAGGTAATAGAGAGGAAAAAAGAAAATACTCTTTACTAGGAAGAGTATTGCTAGTTGAATAAGTCTTATTCCTTGTTGAATAATCACACATTTGGTTATAGTGATGCTCAGCCAGCATGAGAATAAAATAAGTTGAAAGGAAACATTCAGTTAGATCAAAATGGTGGGAAAATGTGCAAGCATTTATTATACCATTATGTTTTTTTTTAATTCTTCGAATTACTTGAGTCCCTTGCTTTGCCTATTAAATGTAGAGACCTGAAAGGTGATGAACTCTGCATCATATAAGAATTGGGCAATAAATAAAAGGAAGATTTGCAAGAAGTGTTCGCTATGGGAAATAAACTGTGGTTGGAGCAGTTGGTACATTTCATATTAATAATGTAATTCTTTAATTATGTTCTGCAGATATGCAGTTAATTGGATTAAAATATCAGACTTGTGATCCAATCATTCAGAGCAACCTGATAGAAGATTAAATTTGAGCTTTTATATACTCACTGTATGAAAGTCCAGTATTTATAGATGTAGATTTTAAAAACAACTGAGAGAAGACTTTGGTCCAAAAGCAACAATATTGCTGTACAATTTCCTTGTATCTCCATTGGGATAACATTTGTAGGGCCTTTGTGCTGGTTCTCCACAATGAGGCACATTGGGAAAATAGATTAGTTCTGCTGATCCTCTACAGGTTAAACAACCAGGTTCACAGTTTTGCAGCAGAGAAGCTTCTGTTGCTGAAAGGCAGACATCCAGCAAATCTACAGGCAGTCAGATTTTGTTGTTGGGTTGTTGTTTTTTTATAAGGTATATCCATGTCTTTTACAATAGTAGCATGGTTCATATCATTCCCAGACAGATAAGACTTTGAAGGTACCTACTCTCAAAGACTTTTAAAACAACATCTCAGCAGATGCTCTCCATCATTTTCTGCTTGCCAAGAACCCTCCTGAGATACCACCTCCCTGACAGCAGCAACACAGTAATATTCAGCATTGCCAAACGCATAACACTGGCATGTTTATGTAGCTAAGGTATGAAATTTACATTTTATCTAGTCAAAGCTACTGTAGGAAAGCTATGGCAATAAGGATATAGATATTTGTCCTCTCTAGTGCTCTAAGAAAGGGTATCATAGGCTGAAAGCCTTACGCAAGACTTCTAGATGTCACTTAGATTTTCTCTTAGTTAAGTCTAAATATTTCTTTTGTTTCACTAATACCAGGAAAGGAAAACAACAACAACAAAACCCACACCACAAGCACCCAAACTAAAAACCAAACCAAAGACCTAACCAACCAAAACCAAAACAAAAAAGCCCCAAAACAAAACCAAAACTCTAAATGCAACCAAACTCAAAACAAAACAACCAAACCCAAACAATACAAAATAGCAGAATGCTGATGGCATAAAAAAACCCAGTGGATAATTCTACATGTGCCAACATTTACTGACGTGCAAGCCAATGAAGACTGTACTTAATACTGTGTTCTTTACCTTGGTGCACTTCTGGCATGATGCTAAGATATCTGAAGGCTCTTCACAATGATTGCATTCACAATTTAAATGTGGTATTCAGAATCTCACACTTGAGTATTGCACTAATTTGCAAGCAACATGAACATACTGGTCTTGGGAAGTAAATTGTTGTTAATGTAAACTTGATTGTGTCTTACAGAGTGAAATTTTCTGTTCAGACAAGCCATTTGTTGAAAAATTAGAGCAATACAAGTTGCCATTAAGGATGGATAAGCACTATAAGAGATTGCCTAAGGAGACCATAAAAACTATTGTTTGATGCTTAAGGAGATGTAGAATATCTATGAAAAATGGTACACAAGTGACAAGACCATTTCTCTAGTCCTTCCAGCTCTCCTTTCTGTCATACCTTGCTGGGCTCTGCTTTGCTAATTTGACAACATTTGTTTTGTTCCCATCTTTGGATAGGTTTGGAGGAAGAGAATCCTGAAGGTAATGCTGAGGGAAAGTGCCTTGCTGCTACACATCTCTTCACTTTCGAATGTTTGCAGTCAAGTTTGATAACATTTGTCCAGGAAAGTCCATCTTAGTGCGTACTGCTCGTGAGTCAAAGGTACTAGATGCTGGGTTTTTTTATGCCTTAGAAGTAGCTGCTCTTCAGCTGAGAATAAATATTGTAACATGTTGACACTATTTAATGGTCATGGGCAGTTGACACCAAACATTGAAACAGAAGTAAGGTGTCCAAGTGGCTTCAAGGCCTTGGTTGTGAGGAATCATGGACAGAGACTCTAGCAATCATAGAATCATTAAAGGTTGGAAAAGACCTTTAAGAGCCCAACAGTAACCCAGCTACCATGAGCACTAAACTATCTTCTGAAGCACCACATCTACTTTTTCAGCATCTCCAGGGATGCCGATGTCAGGCCTCCTTGGGCAGCCTGTTCCAGCACCTCACCACTCTCAGTGAAGAGTCACTTGCAGTCTTCCTTTCACCGTCAGGGGCACCACGTAGAGAATGCAGCAGCAAGAGTCTGGCATGCCTTAGTCAGTTGAGTCTGCTGGTGAATGCTCAGTGGTGTGCTGCCGGCATGCCAGCTTCAAAATGACAGGTGCTGACTGGGGCAAAGTATCATGGGGCTGTAATATGAAAGACTTCTTGTTTCTGGTTGCTGGTTTTGGCTTTGGGGGTGCTGGACTTTTCTACTGGACTGGCTGTGTGCTTGAGGTGATTTGGAACCATTTTACTGCTGGTTTCTGCTGCAGCTTCTGCTTTTTCCACTTTTGTGTGATGTAATGGTAGTTTGTATCATCTCCTTAAACTCCTTATCTCAACCCAGGTTTGTTTGGTTTTTGTTTGTTTGGGGTTTTTTGTTTGGTTTTATGTTTTGTTTTGGGGTTGGGGCTTTCTTTGTGTGTATCTGGGAAGCTTCACTTGGAGAGCAGATTGTGAAATCAGGACAAGTCACACTGAAGCTGTAGGCTTTGTCTTTTCCCCTTTCTGTTACTGTCTTTCCCCCCCAGTCTCCCAGTGTGACTTTTAGCTCAGGTTTATGGGTTTACTGATTAACAAACAGAGAGTTTATCTTCACAATAAGTTATTGTTGCACCTGGGATTTAAGTCCTGATACTTGTGTGATCTTGCTTTCAAAAGGCAAATAATTGCCTGGGCTGGAATAAAGCATATATAGTTGGGATGGCACCATGCAGTTAATTTTTTTTACTTTTATATTACTCATTATGAAATTTGTTTATTCTAAAAACCCATTTCAGCCACCTCAACCTAATGTGATAACAGCATTTCAACAACATCAATTACTCTCTACATTGAGTCACTTTTAGTCAGAATGCTAAAGCAGTAGAGACAGAACATCACAAGAATATTCTTTATTACACTCATATGACTGATCCAATTATAATCAGTGCTTTGTAGTTCAACTATCCAATTTTCCCCTTCTAGCTGATTAACAGAAACCTCTGGCAGAAATTTGGAAATTCATAGCCAAATAATTTTTCAGCTAAATGTGGTGTATATAAATTGATAGATGTAGAGGAAATAATCATTGCAAGTTGCTGATGAGATGAGCCTATTAATAATTCAAAGTAATCATCACTTGCACTTTCTAGCCTAGTGTGCTAAATATATTACATCATAATATATTGCATTTTCTTTCCTAGAGGTACCTAAACGTCAGGGCATAAATTATTTCATATATAAAAACTGTTAGCAAAAAATTGTCTCTGTCCTGTCCATGTTAATCCTGCTGAAGAAACAAGCAAAAGAGAGAATCTGAGCTAGATTGTCTGGTCCTGCTCTGGCAGAGGGGTTCACTCGATGATCTCTTTGGGTCCCTTCCACCCCTGGCATCCTGTGATCCACTCATAATGGTGTTTGTAAATCTGGTTTATGAAAGGAGGATGTTGTTTATGCAGTACATGACAGTAGTCAGTGTGAAACTGCTTCTGCAGCTGCTTGCCAGATTATTTTTTTCTCATTGTTAGATGTTGAAAGAGTAGTGCTTTTCTTAATTGCATATTCTGTCACCCACCCCTTCTGCCTTCCTTGGCTCTTGAGGTTCCTCCTCTTAGTGTTTTCAGGTACTGCTGTAACCAAGAAAGTAACAACATTTACGTTTGAAGCTAAAGACTTCTCAAGGCCTTGATCTTCCTTTGTTTTCGGCTCTAATCAGATGTTTTAAAAATAGCAAAAAGTTGTCTGTTACTTATAGCTACCACTGTAAGAATCTGATTGTACTTTAACTCTGTTCTGCCTCTGAACATTTTTTTTAAATCCATGTAAACACTGTTGCAGGCAGCTTTACTAATAGAATCTAATACAATCAGAATTAAGCACAAAAATCTTTCATACCTTCTGCTTTGTTTTTTACCTGACTCTCAAATCCCTTAGCTTTTATCTTTACAGATTCATTCTGCAGAGAAAAGAGCAAAATTAAAATAAAATCTGTTAATTCCTCTAAAGGTTTTTATTTTGGTGGCTCAGGAGTACACAGATCTTTCAAGACTTATCTCTGTTTCTTCAGTGGAGCACTCATTTACTTTATTCCTTTGCAATGAATTTACAGGCTCACAGGATGCCAGGGGTTGGAAGGGACCCAAAGAGATCATCGACTCCAACCCCCCTGCCACAGCAGGACCAGACAATCTAGCTCAGGGCACACAGCAACGCATCCAGACAGGCATTGAAATTCTCCAGAGAAGGAGACTCCACAGCCTCTCTGGGGAGCCTGTGCCAGTGCTCTGGGACCTTTCCTGTCAAGAAGTTGCCCCTTGTGTTAAGCTGGAACCTCCTGTGCTGCAGCTTCCATCCATTGCTCCTTGTCCTATTGCAGGGAGCATTCCCTCCTTTAGGCTTCCACTCTTTCAATTTAGATTCAGCTTAAAAATTAAGAGACTTCAACAACAGACAGGGATATTGTAGTTACAAGAAAAACCCTTTTAATCATTATTAACAGAGTCTGTGACATGAACCTCCTAACATTGGTGCTGCTTCAATAGGCATGAGTTTGCTTTTCTTGATGAATAAAAGCTAAAGACAGCCCTGTTACCATGTATAATGTAACTCTTGTCACATTCTGATTATTGAAAGCATTTGCTGGAAATGTGGTGTTTGGATGCAGGCTATTTACAGTGAAGAGATGAACTTGCAGCTACTCATTTAGAAAGATGTTATGGTTAATATGTAGCTGATTTTAGGGGAAAAAAACCACTGCTGCATTTACCTGAGTATTTTAACAGTAGCACATCGTTCATTAAGAGTGCAGCCAGCTTGGGCTTCACTTTTGCATCTATGATTTTTTTTTTTTTTACTTGTTATAATTTAAAACTATATTAAGTAATGCTAAACAGTAATAATGCTAAATAGTCTTAGCCTAATGCAGTGATTAAGATAGCATTTTAAAACTTTATCTTGCATTCCTATTCAAATTGTACACAGGAATAAGTTGTTTTGATGTTACTGCTTTGCTGTTCAGAGTTCAAGTGGCTTCAGTTTAGCTTGTGAAATGTAACAGTAAGCATCTCCCATCAAAGAAACTAGGAGAAGCATTTCACATGTTGTGTGTGATGTAGGAAGACGTCTAACACCGGGAGGCTTGGCAGTTTGATGCAACTGCCTGCACAGAGAGTAGCTTAAAGGACCTTGGTTTGAGCAGGACTCGGTGGATGAGTCAATCATGTTGACATTCTTCACTTACAGCACTTCCATGTGCTTTAGTTCTGAGCTGCCATTTTGTTTCTTACTCAATATACCTCATGATGTAAACAAGGAGACATTATGGGGAATCCACTGCACATTTTTTCTAATTTTATTTTTCCTATTTTTATTTTGGTACAATAATATAGACTCATAGAACTATTGAGGTTGGAAGGGACTTTTGAGGTAGGTCCAATTGCTTGCCAAGATCTCACAATCATAGAATGAACCATGTTGGAAGAGACCACCAAGATCATCCAGTCCAACCTAGGACCTAGCCCTAGCCAATGGCACTAAGTGCCCCATCTAGGCTTTGCTTGAACACCTCCAGGGATGGTGACTCCACCACCTCCCTGGGCAGCCCATTCCAATGCCAATCAATCTCTCTGGGAAGAACTTTCCTCCTAACATCCAGCCTATACCTCCCCTGGCACACCACTACTGCTAAGCATCTATCACTAAACCGCTTCCTCATTTTCTTGTAGTCTAGTATTTTCTACTGCTGCCACATTCTTCTTAATGTTTCATTTCTGATTTAGCTTCTTGTCATATTTATAGTTGCTCCTCCTTTCCCTTCTTTTCTGTTTATATAGGAAAGTTGAGCAGTGGTTCCATATGATTCAGTGGTTCTGTCACTCTGGAGTGTCCGATGAGGTAAATAATTCCTTTTACCAGAGCTAATCATGTTGATGAGTTTCAATACCCAAGGCCTTGAAGTCTTAACAATTGCAATTCCTTAACTGTTAGCCCTGTCTGAAAAATAAGAAGTCTCTAAAAGGACAGAGATTATTTTTCTCTGTTTATCATCTGTAATTCTTCCTCTGATCTAGGAATAGATACAGAATTATCTAATTTTCTGTCTTCAGTTAAATGAGAATCCCCTTTTGGCTTCTGGAGGTATCTCATTCTTTGCTTCTGCAGGAAAGATCAGTAACTTAGTGTTTGTTGTTGAGCTGTCTCATCTCTTCTTAAGAATGGAAGATACCTCCATAGTCTCCTATGTGTTTTGCTATCATAGTCCATTCAGTAATGGCTCCCAGCTTAGAATATGGGACTGCCAGTCTCAAAGTAATGAAGTTTGGAAAAGCTGATAATACTTTCATAGATGCTCGCAGTCTGAGTGAATAAAGCACTTCTGTGCAGGTCTGTCAGAAGTATTACATGCTACAGTTCTTGATACTGGCTGTAAATAGAATATTATATGCAAACGTATGCACTTGCTGCAGCTGATGTTTTACCCATTTCAATGAAATGTTCTTGCCTTCCTCCCTTAGGCTCCTTTGAATTGCTCAGTTTGAAAGTGCTTTAGCAACCAGCGTTGCTAAAGTTCGCAAGTAGTGTCTTAAAAAAAAAAATCTGTTTTGATGATGTTTGGTTTTATTGCAGCAAAATTGCAAAGCAGAATACGGTGCAATGTGACTTGTAAGCAGGGAGGAGGCCTTTTAATGTCATAGGACAAGGAGCAATAGGTGTAAGCTGCTTCACAGGAGGTTCCAGCTCAACACAAGGGGGAACTTCTTTACTATAAGGGTCTCAGAGCACTGGCACAAACTCCCCAGAGAGGTTGTGAAGTCTCCTTCTCTGGAGGCTTTCAAGTCCTGTCTGGATGTGTTCCTCTGACCTGAGTTAGTTCATCTGGTCCTGCTGTGGCAGGGGGTTGGACTCGATGATCTCTTTGGGTCCCTTCCAGCCTCTGACGTCCTGAGAGCCTGGGATCCTGTAATGGAAGATACCATCCTGTAGCTGATCTTTAATTCGGTTGACCTCTCATTAATTTCAAAGGTATTGCTTGAGTAAAGAGCTTAGAAAATGACCTTTCATTTTGCCTGTTTAAATTGCTAGTGGAGCTGTTGTATCTTCCTTACGGAAGAGAACTATGTAGGTAAAAATAAAGATACTTCAGGCATGGTTGGAAGTGTATTGTGTAGATTTGCTTCTTTAGTGATTCCCACAAACTTGGCAACATCTACTTTGACTTACTATGCCATAATTTGAGGTTAATTTCAGAAAAGCCCCACCTTGCAGCATTGGTTTGACATTGATCCTTCTTGTGAGATGGAGCTGCAAGAGAACACAGTGGCTTTGAAAAAGCCAGAACAGTCACAGCTAAATTTAAACTATCTGTATTAGATTACAAGTTCTCTTTTGCAGAACTTTAGCCCCTTGTACATCTGTAGGAATAAGATTTGGAAGAGTTTCAAGGCAGAAATTCAAGGTTGCTTTCTGCTGGACCATTTTTATGTCAGAGAGGTGAAATCTTAATTGCTTTTCAAAACAGAATTTGTACAGAGATAAATATTAAAGTTTTATTTCTCTGTTGAATTGTCATGCTTTTTTTAAAAAGGATGAGACTTAGGAACCAGCCCACGTGGAAGGCTATTGATTGCCTTCTGTCAGTTCTTTTGATAAAATATCCCATATTCAGCAGAGTAAAAAAACATATATATATTTATTTTTTTTAATAGGCTTTATTTGCATAGAGTAATGTGCTGGTTTGAACTAGTTGGAAAATTTGAGTGAGAAATTAGACTATAGGCTGAGAAATTAAAATACATGATGTTACTTCACTCACAGCTTTACTGAGAAAGAAAAAATATTGTTTTAAGAGGTGTAACCCAAATATAGATAAGTCAGACTGTTTCAGACCACTTGAGGCTGAGGTTGCAGCTGCTCTCCTTGCATGGTTCCTTTGTCTCTTCTGCCTTTGTAGCTAATTCTCAATGATTCTTGCTGCTAACCCCCTGGCCGATCTACCTCCGCCTATCTGCTGCATCAGCAGCTGGTGAGATAAGATTGGGGAAGGGGGGAAAGGTGGTAGGGGTGGTTGGAAAACGCCTTTTGGGGATTCTGATCTCTGGGAGGGCTGTGGTGTTTCTGTATTACTTTTTCACTGTATGTATCTGTAAATATCTGTTACACAAGCAGATATTTACAGCAATGCTCAATATACATTGTAAATATAATGCTTCATTTATTCTAGCTGTTTCTGAGTCCTAGCTGGGGTTATATCAAAGGTGGAGGGGGGCAGGTAACTGCTTAAACCACCACAAGTAAGATAAGATTCCAAGGGCTGAATGAAGCATTCAGTTCTGCCAAGGCATCCGTTCTCTGGCATCAGTGCTCTGCCAGGATTGCCACACTGTAATGCCTCCTTTATTATCGAGTTGGAGACTTTCTAAAACTAGATATTTTAGGGCTATGGGTTTTGCAATATGATAGCAGGAAGCCTTATGGGAAGGATTCACCATTGGCTTCTGCTCAAAAAAACTTGGTCTAGTGTCTTTGAGCTGAAAACTTGCAGTGAAAGAAATGGGGAGGGAGGGAAGAAGCAATGAGCGTGAAGTTTCTTTACTTATTTGACAGGACACTGCACAGCCAGTGTGAGTTTTCTTGTTTCTTCCACTGTTATCCTGATGGTCTCTTGGTAGCATCAGGCAAAACTATTAATATTAAGGGGAAAAAAAAACCCCAAACTTTTATGGAAATATAGCATATGAAATAACATTGCTTACTGTCTGAACTCCATCCAAAATGCCTTTAAATGTCAGTTTTTGACTGCGCTGGATGTCAACGTTAAAAAAAATCCCCAACAACAAACAGGCTAAATCAAGGTTAGAACAAACTCACTTTATTATTAGAAGTCACAGCAAGTGTGGGGACTTTAGAGTATTACTTTAAGAAGATCAATACTTTCCTGCTCATATTTGTTTTGATGTTGCAGCACATGATTTTCTCACATTTTAGTAGAGTTCATAAGTTATAGAATAACCATGGCAGGAAATACAATTTATATGAATAGCTGCCTTTTTTTTTTTTTAAATGTTTCACAGAATCAAATTTGTGTTTAATGAAAACAATATTAGGTGTTTCTTTAGAAGTGCATTGCGAATCCTTCAGCAATAGCTAGATTTTTTCCTGAGAGTCTGAACGTGTATTAAGTAAAAAAAAAAAAAAAGTTAATAGCTTAAGTGTTCCACATAAATAACTTTTAAAGATAGTGCTCAATTATATGCAAAGTTACGGTATTTTGCATACTAGGAGTGGCTGCATTTGTGAAATAGTACATTTAAGCTGTCATCTTCATAAAAAATACAATTAATTACTTTTATTGAAAGTATTATAAAACGTCTTCCATGGGAAACACTGTTTTTAATTGCTAGTATTTTTACTGTAGACTTAGAATACTCTGTTGCAGAAGCTCTGAGTCATATGGCAGTTTAGAAAGAAAGCTGAAATTCTACCCTGCAGACTCAAAACATGCTGAGACTAACTGCAGTCTGCATGCTGATGTGGTACTTTGATTTGGAGCATGGAGTTGTCAACTGCTTAAAGGTTTCTGTCGTGACTGTATTTACCCAGCAGGGTGGTTGTGTCTCATTGCTCTTGTCCATCAGGTGAGCAGGCACCGAGCTCTGGCTGGTTAGTTGTAGCTCCATTATTGCTCCTTGTGCACTCGTGGTTCTTAAGTAACTCCTGAGTCTTTTTTCAGCCAGTCTCAACAGTTAGGAAATACTCCTGGGTCCACAGGCTCTGATACACCCTTTTGTTTCCATGGGTTTCTAGGTCTCTGCAGCAATTCCTAAATGTGAAACTGTTGTTTGTCATCCCCAGAGTGCCAAAATCTCTCCTAACTTCAAACTCTACTAAGAACACCAACTGCTCTTTTAGGTTCTTATTTCACTTAAGAGTTTTTCATTGTTTTCATCTGTGTTTTGCAGTAGAAAATGTTGAAGTTATGCTTGTTCTTGTGTAATGATAAAGACATATCAGTGACAGTTACTGTACTGTACCAATCACTGCTCCTTTATGTGTAGGAACTGTGCAATAAAGTGTGAATGGCATTAAGGAGAGATCACTTTTTAATGGAAGCTACTGAATGCAAACAGGAGGCTTTGACAAACAGTTCTAGAAAGTACATTTAAAAGAGGAAACCTATGTCAAATGTGAAAACCAGGAATGCAGACTATTAAAGTGTTCTCAGAAATAATTAGACCTGAAAAGCCTTTCTGCGTATATCTTCTTCACCTGCAAAAAAAAAATGGAGTGCAGCCTCCTTGCTAGAGAACATTGCCAGCTTTACCAAATATTGTAGCCAAGTGACGATGTATTTGTTTTCTGTGAGCTTTGTACAAGATCACTGCCCTTGCAGACTGACTGTGAGAGTGGCAGCAATGCAGGACTTGCTTTTCAGTTTACCTGTGTTAGCCTATAAATGTGTAGGTAGGTGTTCCTTGAAATGAATGTCCTAACAGTACATGGTTATACACTGGTAGCTTTAATGTAATTTCCATGTCATTGCCCAATCTACAGCAATTTCACTTAGCTATGGTAGTATTCTTTCTTTGCTGGCAACATGGTATTGCTAATGCACTCCTCAGGGGTGCATGGTGCTAAACAAAGGGTGTGGGCGTCCTTTGCCTTCGCCTCCAAGGCACATCGGTAGAATGGTCTCTAGTAATGCTTGTGTTTGTAGTAAACTTTGTGTGCTGTGGTCTAGACTTTAGTTGGGAAATGCATGCCACTGAGGCTGAATGTCAGTATCCTGAAGGCACTGAGCCATTTTGTAGCTGTTCTTGTTTCCAATATTGTTGCCTGAGTTAATGTTGAATTCTCATTGTAGGTAGCTTTGTCTCCAGCCTTATGTGTGGCCCTGTCACCTGGGTGGACTTCAGGCATATTACAGGCATTGTGTCTCCTGGATACAATACCTGTACATGCACACAGTGCACAGGCACTATATAGTGCACAGGCACTACAGCTTGCTTGCTGTCCTGTCCCCAGTCCCTGTCTCCTGATGCTCATGACTGAAGTCCCCGAGTGGATCCTTTGCCAGCCCAATTACTTTGCTGTTTGGGTCACTATTGATAAGTGATTCTGTTACCTCTGCTCTGTTCAGCTCAGCTCCTCAGCTGAAGTGAGAAGCCTTGGCACAGAGCAGACTAAATGTATGCCCCAAAATGTTTCTTCACGGGGAGTGTTCTGTGAGGTTGAGCAGGGCTGGAAAGTTTAACTCTCCTTCAGGACTTTTCCCATGTGGTGATCCTGGGTCTGAGGGTGTAGGTATCCAAATGAATGGAAATCTCAATGCTGTATTCCCACCTGAAAAGGAGTTCAGGATCTCTCTAACAAAAACGTGTGTGGTGGTTAAGTTCTTTAAAAACCAGGACTTCCAGCTTCATGAAGAGAATGCAGCACTTGGTCAAGCTCCTTTATTGCAGTGTAGCACGAGAAGCACTACAGAGTAGATTCAAGTCAGGAAGGCTTACAAGAACCTTTTGGACAGCTTATGAATTGCTAGCAAGTATTTGGTGTATCTCTGGAAAAATACACCAGTTTTTACTTAGGATTCCTCTAAAATAATCCAGTTTGCACACACTGCAGTTGTTCTTCAAAGTGAACCAGCATTCAGTGGGGATGTTACTTCATGGATTCACTTCAAAATTACAACTTCTGCTTCAGAGTGAGAGAGTAACATAGATTCAGCCTCAGGATATGAGTTCATATTATGCTTAGTTTGGTCTCACAGCTGCCACTGAAAAGAGCAATGGCCCTCTCATACATCACTTTTTGTGTGCTCCTTTTGCTTCCTCTTCTGAGTTTGACTTTTCACGGTAAATCTTCACTGCTTGGAGGAAAATCTAACTCAGGAAAAACCTGCCAGTTTTCTCTCAGAAAGCTGGTGGCAGTCACTGTAGAGTTCCACAACTGCTAAATTTAACACTTGAGAAGAGGCAGAAATGCAGGGAGAATGCAGGTACACTCCCTCTGGCCTCCACCTGGTGTTAGATTGGATTAAATATAATATGAAACTACAGCCTGAAGGAGAAAGGTGTAAGTTTATTCATAGAAGATTGTAACTGGTGCTGCCGGTTGAGAATTCACACAGCTGAAGATTCACTGTTTTAAAAAAATGTGGTGGTATTTCCCAAATCATTCAGGGTTTTTTTTCAGCAAATAATGAACATTTTATGACGTCTTGTGGAGATCTTTCCTGAAAATTCAGCAAACACTGGGTGTGTATTTGGCTGTTCTAGTACACTACCATATCCATGTGCTGTTCATATACAGGTACAGTAACAAATGCACTGGTAATTTCATGCTCCTTTTATTGGTCCTTCCAAAACCTTTAGATCAGTTTTAGTATGAGGTCGATACTTGTATGGATTTTAATTTGTTTTGTGATTTAGAAGATGATAAAAAGAGAAATTGTGCTTTCTTCCCCAATCCATTGTATTTGATTCCTTAAATACACCTCTTGAGAGAATTAAGGTTGTCTAATTAGAATGAGTTAGTTCTGGAATTTGGAAAGTCTCAGTGCTGGTGTATAAGAAAATTAAAGTCAAAGTTCTAAACTCAAGTCTGCCCTTTGTATTCAAGTAGTAAAAGTTTTTTTTCTGTCTGCTTTAATTCAGCTGTCAGAGATTTTTGTGGGTTGAAGAAGTAGTATGCTCAGAGGGCCAAAACACCTCTTATGAGGACAGGCTGAGAGAGCTGGGGCTCTGCAGCCTGGAGAAGAGAAGGCTTCCAGGAGACCTTGGAGTGGCCTTCCAGCATCTGAAGGGGGATACAGAAGGGCTGGGGAGGGACTATTGACAAGGTCTTGTAATGAGGGGATGCGGAGGAATGGGTTTAAAGTGGCAGAGGGGAGATTGAAAGTGGATATTAGGAGGAAGTTGTTTGCAGTGAGGGTGGTGAGACACTGGCACAGGCTGCTCAGGAGGTTGTGGCTGCACCCTCCCTGGAGGTGTTCAGGGCTAGACTGGATGAGACCTTGAGCGATCTGCTCTAGTGGGAGGTGTCCCTGCCTATGGCAGGGGGTTTGAACTGGATGATCTTTGAGGTCCCTTCCAACCTAAAGCATTCTGTGATTCTATACAAACCTGCTGCACACCTAAGGGGTTGCTGTTCATTTTTCCCCCTCTGAGATTTCTTTGCAGTTTGGCCAGGGTCTGCTTTCTGCAGTGAGCAGAGCCTCACCCCTCTGTGTTTTTCTCCCTCTGTGTAATTGTTCTAAATCTGAATGCAGCAGCCAGGAAAGAGAGCAAAGCACACATCTTTTTAGCAAAAATAGCAGATAATGTTTGTGCATCAAGTTCCCCGATACACAAGCATCCAGAGCTTCCAAGGAAGATCCTCCCTGGCTTTAGTTGTATCCTGCAGTTATTGAGAACTTGTAGCTAGAGCAGTCCAGGTTTAGTGCTAGGTTTGTGTCAAATGACTATAACAAAGTGCTTAGACAATTTAATGTACTTGGTGTTTATTTTATCCATTACATTAAATGAAGGTGAAATTTGATATATTAAAGTCTAGCTTCTGAAGACTTGGCTGATTTGATGTTTCCATGGTTACCATTCATGAAACCAAAATGATTTTTCTCCAGGGGAAGATATCTCTGTGCCTGTGTCCAGCAAGGTCATGGCAGCTTATATTGAAGCATATTAGTTTGTGTGATGGAGCTTTACCCAGGATTACCAAGGCAGTACTTCTGAAGAGTGCTTAAGGATTGTGCTAGAACAAGCTTTGGAGTCATCATATTATTATATTACAAAAAATTCCCTTTATGTGGTCGTCATTTGCAGAGAATTTGCATACGTAGCATTTTAACATAGGCTAAATTCTCATGAATTCCAGAAGGACCTGCATCTCTCCATTCTTGGCACCTCCTGTTCTTGACCCAGGAGCATTGTCACCATGCTGCCTAGGATCCTCAGAGAACCTGTCTGTGTCTCCCCAGTGTGCAGTGACACTACACTAAGGGCATCTGCTGGTTACACTTAACAGTTTCATCCAGCTGAAACAGGAATGTAAGCATGGCAAAACTAGTCAATGATAGTCCAAGAAGAAAGTAACCCAAGGCATCTCTCTGTACCTTTCTTCCCGTCATGAGGACTGAGCTCTGGAATGCAGTTGCCATCACCAGCCAGCCAATGAGCACCCTCTGCAGTTGCTTTCTCATTTTCTAGAATCAGGGTAGTGGAATCAAGCTGGACTGCTTGAGCCTCTCTGGGTGATTCCTCTCTTTTCCTGCCTTTGTGTGTGTATGTATGCACTATTGACACAACTTTTTTTTCTCTTCAGACTGCTCTCTACTTCAGTCCCCAAACTACTATACACCTTTCTACATTGTGCTTCAAAATCTCTTTTCCTACGTATTAGCCTTTTTTTTTTTTCTCCCTAAACTCCTGGAAGAGAAGAGCTAAGTCTGAAAAACTAAAACTGAGCCAACTATATATTTTTTTTCCCTGTTGTAGTCAGCATAGAATTATGTATGTCCCTGCTGTACAGTATACATCATCATAATCATTAACATTATCTGTAGGTAGGCAATTTTGGTACTTTAAACCTGCTTCTCTCCAGTTGTTCTGTACTGAGTTCTGGCTGCCTGGTGGTATGAAAGCATTTTAGGAGATCCCAGGTTTTCTTGCCTCATTGTAGAGAACATCACATTTGAATGTTTATATGTAAATGTTAATATTGTGTGTGTAAGTACTGCCCATATCTAATTACTTTCATTGAAGCCTTTTTTTCTTTTTAATGTGACATGACTAAAACCAATGACTTTGTCAGTAAACGTAGAGGTATTCCAGAATAGATGTGAATGATAAAACCAAACGCAGGTTTTAATTAAATAATTCTGATCCTCTTGTTCCTGTTAAAAAATAAAAGAAAAACGTGCATTTTAAATCCTGGCAGTTCATATTTCTCTTAACCCTTGTAGTCATTCCCACAGGTGTAGGAAAGAGCTCTGAGAAGAAGTTTCTCACAGTTCCTGACTGTATAGGATTGTGGAAATCCTCTACTGAAGAGCTATATATGCTGAATGCCAGTCCTGTGGGACCTCTGTTGAGGTGCCCTATTGTGGGCTTTTTTCTTGGCTTCTAGACTCACGTTTTCAAAAACTTACACGTTTTATTCTGTCTCTTAGGGTTACCTTTCAAAGAAAAGCTGTGAAAGTGTTCTCTCAACCGTGCTAACAGCTCAGTGCAGAGTCTGGTTTGGTTGTTTTCCTCCTGAGGACTGATGCAGTTAACATCTGATGTGCACCAGCAGGCGCTGAACCTCAAGCGCTTTGGAGGGTCCGAAAGGAACAGGGAAGAAAGGGACAGTTACACAGAGCTATAGCTATGCCTCTACAAATCAGTTCCAAATTGAAAGAAGAAAAAGCGTGGGTGTAGGCTGCATCCTGGTATTTCATTATAAATGGCCAGTATAAGTCAGCTTCAGTTCAAGTAATGACATCCATCTCTGTTCTTGAAGGCAGAATAGAATCACTTTGAGGCTTCCAAATCCTTCATTCTACATAGTTTTCCCAGAAGAAAATTTTCTCTTGCTATATATACGTTTTTCTTTGCCTTCTTTTTGTGGTTGTCTGGGGTGTTTTTTTTTGTTTTTTTGTTTTTTTTTCATTTGAAGTTGAAAAAAAGCAGAACTGCCACTGTCACAGACCTGACCCTTTGGATGTCACAGGCTTTGAACTGCAACACTGCTAAGTGACATCTGGCTGGGATGGGAGAAAGGGATGTGAATCAATGACAGTTAACACAGAAAGCATGGAGATTATGAGAAAACTTGTTGCTGAATATATAGGTAAATTTCATCTTTTAGAAATGTATGAGACAGAATTGATGCCTTCCTTATTCCTAAGTCCTTTCTCTTTCTCACCTGAGCACACAGTTCAATCTCTGTTCTTGCTAAGCTCTTGAATGTACACACTGATAGCGGTGGCCTCTTCCAAAGGGGCAGGAGAAGCCTGTTTCTCTCTGCAGCCCCTAGATGAATGTGAGGAGAATGGATACAGCCTCTGACCTTTTTCTGGCTTTCAGAAGGGTTTGCCTGTGTAGAAATCACAAGCTTCCAGGCCTCTCCTACTTGTCTTCGTCTGGGTCTTGTTATTTGTTACTATTTTATGGGAAAAGGGGAAGCTAGGAACAAAGAGTAGAGCAAAACTAGGGATGAGGAGGAGGTAGAGTGCTTAATGGTAAGAGGCTCAGGAATGCACAGGCAGTGTAAGGAGGGTGAGCTAGGAGCAGAAGAGTGTACAGTAGGACTGGCTGAGCAAATACAAGAAGCCAGTAGTGTATAAAAAAGAATAGCTTGAGATTATAAAAGGAGCTAGGATAGGTGGATGGGAATCGAAGAGATTTAGTTAGATAGATTAGACTAAAGGTATGGAAAAAACCCTTTTTTGTCTTAAAATTGAGAGTATTAGACTCAAAATCTCATTACAAACAAAAGGAAACACACACTATACATGGTCAGGAACTTCTTTTTACTCAAGTATGTCTAAAAGTCTAAATTAACTAAGTCAGAAAAACCTGATTTAAATTGTGTTGTATGCAAGAGAAACTTTGAAGTAGTTGCCCCTTTTCTGTGCTTTTATGTGCATTCCTTCAGCGTTCCTTTTGCGTCGTGGGGGTGACAGCATCAGTCTTTCTGAATAGGAAAGGAGGAACAATTAGAATGAATTTTCATCAGCCTGAGGTCTTTGCTGGGGCAGGCTCATGTAAGAGGTCCTTCTCTCCTTAGTCTATGTAATGTCTTAGCATAGCCTGTCCTTCTCCCTGCTTCCCAGGCAGTCTGGGAATGGCCCCTGGGGGCCTGTTCCACAGTGACTAGGTAGAAATGCCAGCCTTTTGCCCTGGACATTGTCAAAGGAAAGTCAAGGTCGGCAGACAACAGGCATGTGGCCACCAGGCAATTGCTGCCAGGGCTAAAGCTGACTCTCACTGAGGCAGAGCCAGACATATCCTGAAACTCTGTGCTGCCTGCTGCTCCCCAAGGTTGTGACCTTGTTCTAGTGATGGCAAAAATTGTCTTTACATAGCTATGAGAGAAAGGCTGATGGAAAAGGCAAAGGTGCTGGAGTTATAACCAGACTGGAAGGAAATACTGAGAACTGAAGCTATGCAGGGACATCGGGTCTGACATTCCCCACATGGAGAAACAATTACTAAAGTTAGTTAAGTGTATGGAGTAACAGAAGATGAAGAAGTCATATGCAGGGAGGAGATAGAACTGAGAAAAAGAGCTTGATGCAGAGGAAGTCAGGCTTGGGGAGAAGGCACAGGAGCTGTATGGAGTAGGAGCAAATGTCCTTCCAGAGAGTGGGGTGGGAACCAGGATTGATTTTGCACATTCCCAGTTCTTGCTGTCAGCAAGTATCTCCTGGGGAATGTATGTGCAGTCCTGATACAGGCAGAGCATACCAGCTTTAAAATCTGTCAACTACTTACTCTCTTAGTTCAGAAGACTGAAGATCTGACTTAGAGAGCCCTGTCAGACTGTTGATCTGCATGGATCTCAGCAAGGTGCTGTATTTCTGGAGTCAGTTGTGCAATAGGTAACATCTGTGTTTAAGGTTATCCAAGGTAACAGTATTTGATACTTTTAAGAATAACATGGTCAAGGAATGCTTTTCCACAGGCGTCTCTATCGTACTGTGGGCAGGATGGATCAGCTCCAAGACTGGTTCAAAATTATTTTGCAGTTCAAGATAGGAAGAAATGAAATATAGAGGTAAATAAATCAGTTTTATTATGCTAGATGCTCTTAGAAATGGGTTCCTAGTCATCTTAAGTATATACGACTTTGAAAGCATACAGATTTCTTTGCTCTGCTTCCAGTAATAGGTTTTCTTTTTCGTGTCAATGCATTCATACGTTAGAATCTAATGAAAAATAGTATTTGACCTGTGCTTTTGTTGTATTTTGGATATACTTAAGAGAAGACAGTTAAATTTAGTATTCATTCTGTCATAAGAGCCTCCTGCGGTTTCTTTTCTAGGAGGATTTATCAGGAAAAATAACGTCTGAGGCTGAAGCCAAAACACATATTTACAGTGAGAGAAACAAGTTTTGTATTGAGGCTATAGTTCAGGGATTTTAGTTCCACTATGTTAAATGCCTGGTAAAAATAATAATAATTTTGTTTGCTATCAGTACAGTAAAACAAGTTCTTAAAGGAGATGCATTGTGGTTATCTTTCAGAAAAGATGAATTTGCCAACCCTGACATCAATTTAACTTATTGGTAAATTGAGCTCAGGTTCTGTGTGAAAATCCTAAACAATGTGGCACTGATGAAGCAACTTCATGATTTTTTATTTTTTTTTTTAAGAAAAAGATCACTGTTGTGCATCTTTTGGGAAGAAATCCTCGTGCATATACAGCTTTCTTTTGATGGTTTGAATAATTTCAAGGATGCTCATTGTGGCAGAGTAAATGATTCAGGGATGACTGCTCAGACTCAATACTGGGCTCTCTAAAGAGGACATATATCTTGCACATATTGGCTCTTTCCCCTGTCTAGGTCTTTTTGCTCTGGGCACAGAAAGCACAGCCAGGCTAATTCAGCTCTGAAATTGAAGAAAAAATGCTCCTCTTGGGCTGTAATTGAAATGCCAAGAGTGGGGGAAGGGCCCAAGATTGGTCAAGGCAGGGAGAGAAAGTTCAAATTGTAAGTCAGAATCTATTGTGACAATGTTTGAAGGCATTCCCTTTTCCTGACCTGCTGCCCAAGATGACCTGCTGTCCCCACCTTGCATTTGGGGGGGACAAAGGACCACCTTTCCTGGGTGATAGTTATGCCTTTGTTTCAAGCCAGCTGAGCCTCCTCATTTCTTCCCTGACCACAGAAACACCACTGCCATCTGAGCTGGGTTTCACTGCTGTGTTTCACTGCACTTGCTGCTATGTACAGTGATCAGAGAGGAGCCACAGACCGTTCTGTAAGGGCAAAGCTAGAAGCAGTTCACACAGTCAGCTCAGCAGCCCTGCTAGTGTAAGGATAGGGGCTGGGCTATAATCTGCAGTAAGTGTTAGATGCTGACTTTTCTCCGTCAGTGTTCAGGACCATGCTGCCTGTACATAACTTTTTATCTGACAAAACTGTTTGTTAGGAATTTGAAGTGCCCTGAATATTTTGATTGAATGGAACAGGATCTTTGGGGCTATTTTCATCTCTATGTAGTGTATCACAGTGTATCACTTCTTTACTTAAAAAAAAAATACAGTGTTTTCTCATTAATGTTAAATTTCCTTGAGGATAGGGGAAATTTGGTATATATGGCTTTTCTTTTGCTGTCATTCAGGTGGTGACACTGGCTATGGTCAATTGCTGTTTAACTGGCCCAGTACTAAATTTGATCTTCAGAAGCCTTCCTTTGTGATGAGGCTAATCAGTGCATTGGCAGTCAGTTCCTGTCGTGCAGGATCATCCCACACCACAAACAGTTGCAGGGAGCTGAGGCTCTTTTTTGCTCAGTGTCAAGTTGAAGTAGTATAAATTCTGCTTTTGAAATGACTGTTCGAGAGGTTTTACTTTGCTGCTCTGCCAGCATCCCTTACAAAGGCTACAGTGTTTAGTACAAAATAGTATTTCTTACCACTTAACAGGATGCTCTTGGATTTTTTTTCCAATTCAGTAGGGCTCTAACATGGTGCCAGACCTTTATTTTGTGGGTATCCGGTCTGAACTCCAAGTTCCAGCATTACTGTCAGCCCCAGCTAGGGATGGCTGCCCCTCAGGAGTGGGCTGCCAGGATCAGAGCATGCTAACAAGCCTGGCAGAGCTGGGGACGCTCCAGCCCAGGCCCCATCCTGCAGGATTCAAGCAGGACAGGTCTGGAAGTAGGACTTGGATTTGGGGAATGTCAAACGTCATCCAGCGGTCAGTGAAGAGATCAGATGAGTTCACAGTGATGAGGCTCATCTCAGGTGAAGCTGGAGCAAACGTAAAGGAAATACTTTTAAGCTCTTTATGCCACTGGATGTGCTTTTACCAGCAAGGGGATATCTTTTCTTCTTCTGGAAAATCCATAGACCACCTGTCCCTCTTGTGCTATGTGGAAGGCAGTAGGTAGGAAGTGGTAAAAGGTGAGCCAGATGCTCTGTGAGATGCCTCTGTTAGTCACTTTCGTGGCTCCTGGAGGTCAAGTCAACCTATGAAAGCTTCCTCCCCTCTCCTTATTTACATTCCACATACCTTCAACAAAAGAGTTTCTGTAAACCATTAGTGAGACCTCAAATACTGAATTGACCAGATCTGGCACAGATGCTGACCTTAGGTTTAGCACAGGTGGCATCATCCATTCACATGCTCTGAAACAAAATACCTGTGGGATAACTGCATCTTTATTTTTTGGGACTGCTTCTCCACGTACAACAGCGTAGTAAATTTTGTGGAGCAGCAAAAACTCTTCAGAAAGATTTTTCAGGGGAGTATTTTGGGGGCATTTAGAGCAGAGTAAGCTGCCTACAATGCTTTGCAGTGCTGTAGGAAAGCTACACCTCCTGTGCCATTCCTGCTGCATTAGGAATGACTTCCCATTTCTGTGACCAAAAGGCACGAGATAGTTTTTCCCCTACTGGAGTACACTCAATACCCCTGAGGAGTTTGTGTACTCAGTTGTCCTTCATGAAGATTTTTTTGGTCCTGTCATCCTTCATCAGGCAAACTTCCAGAGGTGGCACTTGCTGACTTGCTACCAGAATGCAATAGAATAGATGTTGAGGGTTCAGATCAAGGCAATGTCTTGTGTAGGGGCTGCACAAAGTTTTCTGTATGCAGTGGGGACATTCAGCAGGGCGTCAGCAGAGAGCTGCTGGGCTGTTTTTCTGCTTCAAAGTTTGTCACTCATCCCATCTAAAAGCTGCAGCTGCTAGTAATTTATTAGTAGTTTAATGGTTATTGATCACTGTTATTAGTTGATTAAAAAAAAAGTTCTGCTTTTGTTTGGCTACAATTAGTTACCTTAACGAGAGATTTCCAGTTATAATATCTGAGGACAGTCTATAAATTCTGAGATCAACAGGAACTCTGGCAGGTGCTGGAATCTATTCACTGTAACAGCAGCCCTTTATGCCATGCAGAAAGGTAACAGAAAGCAGCCAAAAGAAGCACAGAACAAGGACACAGCACAAAGCAGTTCAGTAAAAACACAAAGTCCTTCAAATCAAAACTCTGTCTGCATGTTCACTGAAGATGTAAAATGGGTGTCTCAGTTACTGTTGTTATTTTTCTGACTATAATGATCACTGGAAAGAAGTGACTAGGAACAACTATGAGTTATTTCATAGTAAATAAAATAACTTCAGGTTATTTATATAGTCCAATTTACTTGACACTTGGGCTAATACATATTTTTCAGGAGTAAAAGTTGGACTTTATTTTCCAGAGGGCAAGGGGGTACTTGTTTTGAGCAGTAAATGTTTTAGAAGCCAAGTTGGAACATATTTGTTGCTTATGTGGCCTTTAAACTGCTGTACTTAAGTCCTCTTGGTAAGCCTTATTTTGACATGGTAATTTGATTCAAGTGATGCTGACAAATTCCAGGATTATTGCAGTTAATACTTTGTACATGTTGTTGACTTTAATCTGTGAAAACAGTGTTTTAACAGCTTAATATTTGTAAGGGCTATGCAGCCTCAATTGTTTTTTTGGGGAAAAAAAAAAAAGAAAAATATTTTTTTAAATCTGAAAGTGTTAGGACACCCAAATGATTTGTAGTAGTAGTAGTAGATTGTCAAGAATAATGGACCTGAAATGCATATACAGGATAAAGTATAAGAACCTACTGCCCCATCATTGCTTTTACAGCTTCCTGCAAGGATAGGCATTAACCCCAAAACTATGTGATAGCTGGTTTGAGAACCATGCATCACAATAGAACTGTGGTTTCACTGAAGTTACCGTGCCCTGAGAAGATGTACACTGTAGGAGGCTGGGATGAGTGAGATGAATAAGCTTAATCATCTTCCTTAAAATGAGCTCCCCAAAGAAGACCAAAAAGGCTTTTAAATGTAGAATCACACAGAATTAACCAGGTTGGAAAAGACCTCTAGGATCATCCAGTCCAACCTATCACCTAACCCTTCTCATTAACTAACCCATGGCACTAAGTGCCTTATGCAGCCTCCTCTTAAACCCCTCCAGGGATGCTGACTCCACCACCTCTCCAGGCTTCCCATTCCAATGCCAATCACTCTTGCTGTGAAGAGCTTCTTCCTAACATCCAGCCTAAACCTGCTTTGTGCAGTTTGAGACTGTGTCCTCTTGTTCTGTCCCTGGCTGGCTGGGAAAAGAGCCCAACCCCACCTGGCTACAACCTCATTTCAGGTAGTTGTAGATAACAGTGGAAGGGGTGGGGGAGGCGGAAGCAAAAATAAGGGGGAAAACAAAGGGAAAAATAAAAGTTGCTGGAATACTTTTACATATAAAAAATATCAGGTGACTAGAAAAATGGCATAGAAATGAAAGTGTTTCTCACTGCATCATAAGACAGTGCTTCTGAGCTTGCTTTGCACCAGCTAGGAAATGGGGAATATTTACCACTGCTGCCATGAATTACTCCTTTTCTCCTCTTTTCAGCCCTGATGCCTGAGTGCTTCAGGCTCTGTCTTTCTTCCGCTCTTCCCACTGCACCTCACATCCTGTTGTGGCCACCTGCCTCACAAAGCAATCTGCCTTTCAGCATCATCTCTTGGAGTCCTAAGCTGCTGCCCTTCTACCTGGCCAGCCTGGTCCCTTTAGGGGTTCAACAGACCCCTCCCAATTCAAGCTTCGTGGAGGTATATGGTGATAATTTTCCCAACAGAGGCTGAATTACTTGGCGTGCAGCTACTCATTGCTTTCCAGCAATTGCTAAATCACATTTCAGGCCTGGGCAAAACAAAGCTGCCCTTGACTTCAGGAATAACAGGCTGCAGCCTTAATTATTCTTGAATTTAAAGGCCTACTGTTAGCATTAGACAAGCAAAGAGAAGAACACTTTAATGCTCCTCGTGGTATGGGTTTGCTGGTAACTGGCACTTTACAGAGCTGCAATTTCCTCATTTGAGCAAGCTGCCCTAGTTTTTGTGTAGCTTCACACTGCTTCTCTGGAGACAGTGAACGGGGGAGGAAAATTCCTAATTCTGAGCACAGGATTATGGGAAGTTCTCCCCATCAGCTCAGAGCAATTCTGACAGCTTTTCTCCATGATGTTACACCACATCTGCTAATAAGGGTCTGCGTGATACAGAAGCTTGCTAATGCAGGGAAATGACTAAAGGTGCCTTGTGCTAAAGTGGATGCTCGAGTGACTTTTCAGAGAGCCTCGCCAGACCAGGCAGAAGTGGGGTAAATGGCTGTTGGGACTGCAGCTTGAAGGATTTTTCACTAAAAAGCTAACAATGACATTGTGTGTGTTGAATCTTTGCTTCACAAGTTGAGTAAGATGAATCTGTCAAGTATCTATCCAGTAGATAATTGGTCAAAATACTCAAAGTATCTTTTTAGCTTGGCTGGCTTTTTTCCTCCTTGTACAGTTTGCCTTTTAACAAAGTGCCTCTTAGTACCCTCATTTTGCCTTCCCATTTTCAGATAGATTTGCAGAGGTCTTTTAACTTCAGAAATCATTAAATAAGTAGAGCAAATCTATTGCTAACAAACTTCATATTCAAATAGACTGTGCTGGTTTGAACTAATTGGAAGATTTTAATGAGAAATTAGGTTATAGGCTGAGAAAGGGAAACATTAATGATTCTACTTCACTCATAGGCTGCTGAAAAATATATAAAAGTCAGAACCCAAACATAGATAACTTAGAGCTGTTTGAGCCATGCTGGCTGCTGCATTGCTCTCTTCCTGCCTTCTTAGCTGGATCTGTGTAGCTTCACTAACCAGTTTCCTGCCTCTGCCCGCCCTGGCTGTTCTACCTCCCTTATCTGGCACGTAAGACAGATAGTGGGATAAGATAGGGAAGGTGGTAGGGTGTTTGGTAACCCCTCTTAGGGACTCTGATCTCTGGGAGGGCTGTGGTGTTTCTGTATTACCTTTTTACTGTAAATATCTGTGATACATTGTAAATCTCTGCTTGTATATTGTGCGAAGCTGTAAATATAAAGCTTAATTTATTAACTTCCAGCTAACTGCGTCCTAGCCTGGGTTATATCAAAGGTGAGGGGGCAGGGAACTGCTGAACCACCACATAGACTTTATAAAAAATAAAATGCAAGCCTGAGTTATTTCCAGTATCTTCCTCTTGCTAGCACCTCTACCTTTGAAATGTTTGGAAACCAGAACTTTTTTTTTTTAAATTGTATAAAAGATTATTTTGAATTCTTACACGTGCTATTACTTAGACAATATTTCATGTCAAAAGGAATTAAAGATGGGTAAACTGTTGAAACAAAAATATAATACTTAACCACAGTATTAATTGTAAGTATCTGTTATTAGAACTGGGTCTGTGCCTCTGGCCTCCCTGCGTGCTTTTTTTCTGTGCTCACTTACAGACTGTCTGCTTAGATCATGATTGAATCATTTGATCAGTTTCATGCACATTCTGAACAGGAAATTATTTAGCGATTCAAAGTAGTAAGTGATTCGGTGCCTATTTTTGGGTTGTTGCCTAAAAATGCTCTTTGACATTTCTGGAAATGTTTTTCATTGCTTGTCTAAAATAAGGCATTATGTGTGAGATTGTGTTGGGGGTGGCTGAGATGGAGTTAGTTCTCCCCATGGCATCTTTCTCAGTGCTATGTTTTGTAGGGGCAGCTGGAAGGGTGTTGATAGCACACCAGCATTTTGGCTTCTCTTGAGTGCTGCTCTCACAGCACCAAGGCTGTGATTTTCCAACATTTCACCCTGCAGCAGCAGGCTGAGGGCTGGGTAAGATCTTGGGAGGGGCATGGCTGGGCCAGCAGACCCAAACTGACCAAATGAGTATTCTGCATCGTGTGACATCAGCTCAGCTGTAAAAGCTAAGTGAAAGTCTAGGGGAATTCATTAATCACATCTGTCCTCCGGAGCAACTGCTGAGCATATTGAAGTCCTGCTGCCTCGGGGGGTAGATCGACATTGTATGCTGAATGGGAAGCAGAGAATAATTTTTTTGTTTGCTCTTGCTTCTACATGTGGCCTTTGCTTGTGTGTTTGCCTTATTAAACTGCTTCTACCTTGACCCATAGTCCCCTTGTTATATTTCCCTTTCTCCTGTCCATCTAAGAATGGGAGTGACAGAGCAGCTTAGGTGGACATCTGGCCCCACCCAGGGCCAACTACCACAAAAATCTTGAGTGCACACTTTTGGGTTGTTGCTTGAAGAAAATATTTCTCATTTATTTTTCTTAACTTTTGACAAAATGTTTTGCAGTTCCCATCAGTGATGTTTATAGACTATAAAATCTCGAGGGTTGCACAGGTTGCTCTTACCCTTGATAACATTAGGAGACAGAGCAAAAAGCAGAATAGTGTGGGTTTAATTTTCCATGAAAAGAAGATTCAGCTGAACTCTGCTATTGCAGGATAGTGGACAAATAAAGGGGAACGATGCTATGTAGAAAACTGAGAAAAGTGTGCCTAAAAATGCTCTTTGACATTTCTGGTAAACTGCTTCTACCTTGATCCATGGGCCCCTTTTTATATTTCCCTCTCTCCTGTCCATCTAAGAACAGGAATGACAGAGCAGCTTAGGTGGACATCTGGTCCCACCCAGGGTCAAACTATCACAAAAATCTTGAGTGAAAGAGTACACTATAAAAGCAGAGTAAAATTCAGTGGACTCTTTATATGTTTAGTTTACAGTGCCTAACTGTAGGTAAGATGATGTCATCTCATTCAGAAACAAGGTACAAGAGAAAGGGTTTCTTCAGCTGAAGAAAAATCCCTGTAGCTCCATATTGGAACAAATCTAGAAATAGATGTTGAAAGTTTTTTTGTTTCTTTTTTTTTTTAACAGCTATTTGATTTTTTTTTTATTAACAGCTAACTATAACTTCTATGCTGTATCTAGATCTTTTTAAGTGGTCAAATAGAAACTGATAGTCTACTCTCTGAAGATACCAATTTTATTCTTGAGATTTGAGCTCAAGTTTTGTGAAGTAATTTCTGAAATTAGATTAAGAAAAAAAATGGAGTACCTGCAAAATACACAGAAGAAATTAACCTTTTCCCCACTGTACACATCAGTTTTGAAGCCCTTGGGCTTTGAACTTAATAGCTTGGATTTCTAGGCCACTTTTACCCAATTTTTTTCCTTGTTCCGCTTTATTAATAAAGTAAGTCTTTTCATAGCCATATTATCTTCTAAGGTGACAACCCACCTGGAGTACTGTGTGCAGTTCTGGAGCCCCCACCACAAGAAGAATGTGGAACTGTTGAAGAGAGTCCAGAGGAGGGCTACAAAGATGATCAGAGGGCTGCAGCATCTCTGCTATGGGGACAGGCTGAGCGAGCTGGGGCTTTTCAGCCTGGAGAAGAGAAGGCTTCCAGGAGACCTTAGAATAGCCTACCAGTATCTGAGTGGGGCCTACAGGAGGGCTGGGGAAGGACTATTCACGAGGTCTTGTAATGACAGGATGAGGGGGAATGGGTTCAAATAGACAGAGGAGAGATTTGAATGGGATGTTAGGAAGAAATTCTTCACAGTGAGGGTGGTGAGGTACTGGAACAGGTTACCCAGGGAGGTTGTGTCTGCTCCCTCCCTGGATGTGTTCAAGGCCAGGCTGGATGAGGTCTTGAGCGACCTGATCTAGTGGGAGGTGTCCCTGCCTATGGCAGGGGGTTGGCACTGGCGGGTCTTTGGGGGTTCTTCTAACCTAAACCATTCTGTGATCTATGATTGTGTGATCCTCTGGAAGAGATTAAAGTCTGCTGGAAAATAGTTCTTGACAGTTCTTTGTATTTCAGTGAGTAAATGCGTAAAAGTGCAACAAACCTGCCTGATGCTGTTTCTATTTGAACAAATGTTTATCTGTAATTATGCCACTTAATACTCATTGTTGCACTGGGTTGCAAAGTCACTTAAGATTCAAAGATAGTCAAGTCCAGCATGGAAGTTAAAGCCCAGGTGGAGGTGTAGTGCAGTTCAAAGGAGAGAAGTGTTTCTCCCATATCTGAATAATAAACAAGAAGGATTTAAATTTGATTCTCCTTTTGCAACAATTTTTACCTTCTCTTTCTTTTCATACCTTTTAAAACTTTGAGATGAAAAGGAAATTTGCATTTGTTTGGGAGAGTGATCATGTGACAATGCTGTTCCTCACAAAATGCACATTTTTGTTCTTTTGCATACCTCAGTGTCTGGGCGCATGTTTAGCACTATTGGTCTTGTCATCAAGAGGAGTTCATATGCCATATCCACAGAACACAAAGCCTGATCTCTACTGTACATAGGTAGCAGGCAAAGCTTTTCCAAAGCATTCTCAGCATTCCAAAGCTCTTCAGAGCTCTTCTGACTGTGAGTGCTCAAGAGAGAGGAAGTGTAGATATTGAGAGTGTACTTTTACGGCACCTACAGGTTTGTATTGAGGAGGAAAAAGAAAATTTTACATTTCTAAGAAATTAACTATAGCAAATTTCATGCCTGACTGTTTCACTTCAGTTTGTCATCATTCTCTGTACACAGAGGTTACGTTAATATGAGCAGTATTTAGTTTTTATGATGCTGTTCACTGTGTAATCCCATTTTGTGCTGTTGCCAGCTGGTAAATACTATTAATGGTGGACATTACGAAACTCAGTCATGTTACAAAAGGTACTCTGCTTGTCAAGGTAATAAATTAGCCACTGAAGATTGAATGGAAGTCTGTGGATATCGCTGAAATTGCAGCTGTGCCTGACAGCAGTGAATTTGTGACACTTCAACAGTGCTCCAATACTGACATTGAATGTCTTGATGGTCACTGAGTCTATAGCCTTCAAGTAAATCCATCGGATGGGGAGTTATCATGACCTCCTGTCATAGCAACCTAGGATGACAGCAGTGACTCTTACTCCTTTTAGAGAGTAAGAAGGAAAACTCTGCACACTGATTGGAAGTTTAAAAAGAGATTCTATTTACTAAGGCATAGAACCAAAAGGCAATAAGGTAGAACGGATACTCCTGCAAGTTAAGAGCCAAGTCTATCGGATTAAATCCATCTAGAATTTTTCACCCATTCCACCCTTGGTAGGTGTGGTGGTTTAGCAGTTATCTGCCCCCACACAATTTGAAATAATCCAGGCTAGGACTCAGCTGGCTAGAAATTAAGGAAAGAAGCTTTATATTTACAGCAATGCACAATATACAAGCAGATATTTACAATGTATAACAGACATTTACAGATATATACAGTTAGCCAATGTGTACCCTTTAGCTATCTCAGAATTTCAAACACTCTAAAGAGCACATGAGGAAAGTGGTTGAAGCTAGTTTTTATCCTGTCAACCTCATTTGCTTTTCCTTTCCATTGTTTTGTCAGTAACTTAGCAAAAATGTTGCTCTTCTTTAGGAACCCTGAGTGAAACATAACTGGGCCTATTTTTGATCTCAGCTGAAATACTGCAATATTGTGTCAGGGAGTTGAGGAAGATACTCCTCACAGGAAAAAAATTTGAAATTATTTCAAGGACTTTGAAATCCTTGGAAACTTGAATTGATGTGTATGATTCCTGTTTGCCTGAGAGGTGTCTTCCATACATCTGCAATTAGGTGTGCTGAACTAAAACTGTCTCAAGCAAGGCAACTGCTGGAAAATTTCATTGCTACCAGCTTTTTAGTGGCTCCAAAATGTGTATAATTCCTTTATCCATAAGTAATTTTTATTTTTCTAACTCCTTGTGCTTATTGAAAATTGTTTTCTTGAAAAGTTCTCAATTGCATGAAGATGCTGTACTTCAGGGCACACAATTAAATACCAGAATATACAGGAGTTGATTTATACCTTCTGTTATGCCACTAAGAATTTAGTTTAGTAGCAGTTGTGACTTTTCAGAGTGCCAGCTTTATGGTAGAGCTGCTGGACAGAGTAGAGGCTGATGGGGCTTGGAGTTCAGTTGGGAGTGGCTTTCTTATGCTTTCCATTTTGGGACGTTGTTCTGTTTTGCTTTGCTGGTTGCTGGCTTGGATGCTTCCCTTTTCCACTTGCTGGTTTGTTTGCTGACTTTGCTTGTTTGCTCATTCCCACAGTACTCTAAACTGCAGCATTGCATTGGACCTTCCTTATTGCAACCCATGGGGGTCTTTGTGTTGCTTTCCCTCCTGATCTGTGGCTGGGGTCTTGCTCATTAGAGCCAGCTGTCTTAAACCAGAACATTCTGTTTTGGTGCCTGATGCTGGGCCCAAACCAGTTGAGATAATGAGAGATAACAAGAAGATTAAATTAAGGCTTGGTAAAAGAATTCTGTATATTTTTTTCCCCCTGTAGCATATGTGCTCAGGGGCTAAAGGTGGTCTCTGGGCCTTCCTTATCACTCTGAAGGGGTATTGGGACACAAGAGCTATGTGTAATTTTATCTTTTGAGCCAAATAATCAGATACAAATGAGCAGATCTGTATTTTACTAAAAGCAAAGATTGCCAACAACCATTCCATGTTTTAAATATCTCACATGTTACACTGAGATGCTTTCACCAAAATAAGAATCAGTGACTCAGATTGAGTTTACATAGTCCCAGTGTAGTGTGAAGAGTTTACTGTCCAGGTGAAAATTTCAGACGCAGACAATACTGTGTGCTATACTATGGACGTTGTCTGTCATCTTTATGTAACATTAATACAGAAGAATACAGCAATAGAAAAAGTCTTCAACCACAGTGAATTGAAAACAAAGCAAAGCAATAAATGGCACTGATGACAAAAAGCACCCAAGCTAGCAGGAAAAATGTCTTAAGGGGTAGAAAATGCTGAAAGCATCTGGTTTTGCTTCACTGGTATCACAAGCTGGAATTAACTTGGCTGTTTAACTTCAGTTTTGCAGTTTAGTGTGGGCTCAGATGAGTACTTAACTGTTTGTCTTTTTTTCTTTCAGGGTGGGGGGATTTGCTGGTTTGAACTAATTGGAGGATTTGAATGAAAAATGAGGCTGTAGCCTGAGAAATGAAAACACGTGGTGCTACTTCACTCACAGCTTTACTAAGAAAAAAAAATGTTTTAAGGGTTGTAACCCAAATATAGATAAGTGAGACTGCTTCAGAACTCTCTGGGCTGTGACTGCTCTTGCATGGCTGCTTTCTCACTGCCTTTTGTAGCTGAATCTGAATAATTCCACTAACTTCTTTTCCTACTGCTAAACCCACAGGCCGATTTCCTTTGCCTATCTGCTGCATCAACAGCTGGTGAGATAAGATTGGGGAAAGGGGGAAGGTGGTAGGGGTGGTTAGAAACCCCTCTTAGGGGTTTTGATCTCTGAGAGGGCTGTGGTGTTTCTATATATATCTGTAACTATCTGTTATACATTGTAAATATCTGCTTGTATTTTGTGCATAGCTGTAAATATAAAGCTTCACTCCTTAACTTCCAGCTGACTGAGTCCTAGCCTAGGTTATTTCCAAGTGTGGGTGGTGCAGCTAACTGCCAAGCCACTACAGGGGACATGTCTGTGGATGAAACATTTTTCATTGTAACAATAAGTTGTTGCTGGAGAGATGTGAAAGGATAGGATCTTAGTTTGTTATTTCATTTTCTCTAGAGCTGAGAGCACAGAGCCTCAGTGAGAAATGGTTTTCTCAGTTACAGTAAAAGGCTTGAGCGTGTTCTTTGCCTCACACAGGCATAGATGTGTGCTGCATACACAGCTTCTGTCCATGTTTGCTGTTGTGCCCTGTGTCTAAATAAAGTGGAAATATAGAGCAAACATGAAAAAAAAAAAAAAGAAAATGTGGGGAAGCACAAAGAGAAAATGACAAAAGCCAGAAGAGAGAGTTGTAGAAATATGGAATCAATGGTATCAATTGTTGTTGACTTCAAAGAAGAATTAGAAACATAAATACTTTGAGCCTTTCTTCGAAGCTAGAGAATTTGACATATCATCTTAGATGCAAGTGGTTCTTTTATGAGAAACCAGTTAAAAATAGTAATCTGAGAATTCAAATACAATGATAATAAATTATAAGTAAAATTATTTAGTAGGAAGAAGTAGATACTTGTTTTTATTCACTCTTGGTGGACACACACTAATTAGCCTAATTAGATGTTGCCATTTTTTTCTCTTTAGCCACAGACTTGTGAACTAGCACTCTTTTACTGCTTTTTAAGTATTGTATTTAATAATAGAGTAGTTAATGCTGAGCTAGACTTCGTACTGTAATCCTGCATCCTTCGTGTACATGCAACTGTTCAGACAGTGCCTTAAATTTCACAGGTCACACCCAGCTATTAGTTTTCATTGTCATAGAATCATAGTTAGGAGTTGGAGGTGGCCTTGAAAGGTTATCCAGTCCAAACTCTCTGCAAGACCATCGACTAAATGAGGTTGCTCTGAGCCCCATCCTACCTAATTTTGAAAGTTTACAGGGATAGGGCTTCTGCTACCTGTCTGAGCATCCTGTTCCAGTGTTTCACCACCCTCATTGTGGGGAAAAAAAAAAGTCTTCAGCTCTAGATTTATCCTCTTTTTAGTTTAAAACCATTGCTACTTGATTTATTACAGCAGACCCTGCTAGAAATTCTATGCCCATCTTTCCCATAAGGCTTCTCTAAGTAATGAAAGGCCAGGATAAGATCTCCCTGGAGCATTCTCTAGGCTGAAGAATGCCAACTGTAAACCTTTCCTTGGGGAGGTGTCAAGCCTTCTGATCATTTTGGTGTCCCTCCTCTGGATCCAGTCTAACAGGTCCATGTCTTGCCTGTTCTGAGGACTCCAAATGGGTACTCCAAATGGGGTCTCACCAGTGTGGAGTAGAGGAGCAGAACTACCTCCCTCAACTGTCCGTGCTTCTTTTGGTGCACCATAGGATACAACTGGCCTTCTGGGCAACCTGGTCTAGTTGAGGATGCCTCTGCTTACTGCAGAATGGCTTGGACTAGATGACCTTGGGAAGTCTTTTCCAACTCAGACCATTCTGTGATTCTAGGCTGCAAGTACACATTGCCAACTCACGTCCAGGTTTTCATGCAGTAGTATTCCCAAATCCTTTTACGTGGGGCTCCTTTCCATCCCTTCAACCCACTGCCTGCATCGATGCTAGGGGTTGCCTTAACCCCAGACCTTGCATTTGGCCTTCTTGAACCTCCTGAACCTTCAGGGGCTTGGAGTGCAAATAAAGCTTGTAATCCTGTGACCAAGGAGATATTAAAATATTCCATCAAAGAATTCATATAACTTTAAGTACTGCATAATTACTCATGTATGGCCATTGGTGCTCTGAAAGTACTTGATCTTTATTAAAGGAATATATCCCCAGAATCTATGTGGTAAGCCTAGAGGGAGTGAACATTTGGAGCTGTAATTTGTATTTGTCAACGTGGCATCTGCAAAGAAGTCAAGACATTGAGCCATCATTAGAAATGCAAATGAATTCTTATCTTTTCCAAACACTTGATAGTGGATGAGCTGTGATAAGACTGGCTCTGTGCTACACAGTGCATAAATCTGCAAGCTGTGTCAATGTGAAATGGTTGTTGTAGGATCATTTAGGCTGATGTAAGCAGGAATGCAGTTTCCAAAACCTGGACCTCTATTAAGCTGTGTACTCTTTCTCATCATTACTGTCTTAGGTCTCTCTCATATTCACTGAAACTGTTTCTGAGGTGAGTGTTATTCCAAGGTCAGTTTATGTCTAATCAACAGTAGAAGCACCTCACACTCTCTGGCATGATATGTAACTAATAAAGGGTGAAGTTGCTACTCATTAATTTCATAAGAAAAATGGTGGCTTATTAGAAATTGAAATTAAAGCAATTTTAGGAGAATGCTGCTTCGTTGTAATTTTGCCTTGGGTAATTATGTGTGTGCCCTTTAGAGCTGTAGAAAAGGCTGAAGATTTATGGGATTGCAGTACCTACTGAAGACATGCAGGATATAATAGCTCCTAGCACAGTGGAGGATGATATAAACAAGGATCTATTATGAGACCTATTCTGCATAGGTTAGTGTTTAATAATATTACAAAACACAGCTTTAGTTGCATTTAGGAACGTGTACCAGTCTGGAGGTTCTTTTCTTTTTGGTTAACATGTTTGGGTTTTTTTTCAGGATTATATTTCTCCATTGATTATGTGATCAATCTGGTGATAGATCTGACCTGTCAAACAGTTCAGCTGCTCCTTCTGGACTAAATGTGTAAATCTCTTCCTGGCCTTGTTTTATGTTACATACCAGCTTAGGTATCATCTTTCACCTCATATTGCCTTGGTGGAACAATCTCTTTTAAAAAGACCCTAAGTTCAGATTCTTCAAGTAGCCACTTAGCTTCTGTTTGGAGAGAATTTTGCTGTGGGTTTCTTGCACCTGAAGTGACCAGCTCACTTTGCAGTCCCTTGGTGAGAAACAGCTGCTCTTGATGGTACCTGGACTTTCAATTTACATTTAAGGATGTGAGGCTGCATCAGACTTACAGAGAGATGAAGTATTAGGTTTTAAGCAATGGATTGTGTTTTTTTGTTAAAATCAGCCTGTTATGTCACTCCGATATGTCTTTTAATTGTTCTCTTTTCTTCTGGTAAATTAAAAGGTCATTTCAGTGTAATGCTTAGAGATTTTCCTGTATAGTCAGGGCACTCTCTCATTGATACTTAGGACAGTGCAAAATAGTTGTCTTCTGTACAGAGTGTAGTAGTAAGTTGAGACAAAACATATTCTCAACAAATACTGGTATGTTTCTTTTAATTAATCTAAATGCCCTTCTGCTCTTTGGGAAGGTGAGGCAGGGAAGGAAAATCAGCCCAATAGCAATTTTCATCCTAATTGACAAATGTTCCTTCTTGATTCCAGGGTATTGATCAGCTGTCTTATTGTACAGACATTTGTAGCAGTTTAAGAGCTAATGCTCTGTTTTGATTCTAAATTGTAAACAGAGGAACTTCCTGGACATTCTTTTGAATATAGAGTGAATGAGCAGGGCATTGGTTGTAAAAAGAAGATAATGATAAGGTTTGTATCATTCATTGGTTTGCTAAGAGGGATAAACCAGCAATGAATAAACAATTTCTCACTCTTTGTTCCCTTTGCCTTCTGCTTTCCACCTTCTCCACTGCTCCTCTATGCATGACTGAATACTAACCTTGGCTGAACTGCTGACATGTGAGATCTTGCTGCTTTTCTATCTGGGGGGAGAGAAGGTGGTGGTGTTGGCCCCTTCTGGGCTTTTTTTGTCCAAGGGGGAGGATTAAATTTCTGTATTATTTCTGCATTGTAAATAATTGTATTTAAATGTGAACACATGTAAATTTTTTTTTATATATGCTTGTAAATTTAACTTGCTGTAAAATACAGCTTTATCATAATGCCAAGCCATCTGAGCTGGTCTGGCAAATTTTATTTGGAGGGTAGTTTCTCAAACCCACCACAGCGCTCAACAGTATGTTTGTTGAAAACAGACAGCCTGGAGATCAGTCAGTTCTCTGGCTCAAATCAGTCTGGGGTCTCAGTTGTGTTTGCCCAAGCCTGGAAGTTCTTGGGGAGCCAAAAACTGAAGTCCTGGGTGTGCACACAGGCACAAAGCCTAATACCCAGCCACAGAGCAATTAGAATTTGTTTTTTGATTCACAGTTCTAATATAAGCTTCATAGATTTAAACACCTTTTTTTCCTGGAATTGCACATCCTGCATGAGCACTGCAGGGAAGTGGGGTAGGGCATCAGTGAAGCAAAGTCCACTAAAAATACACAGATACATTGCCACATCCATGGTGAACACTTCTTTGTCCTGGAGGATGGAGGCACACATTACAGTAAAATAGGCCTCATTCACAGTCCTGAAAATGTTGTCAGGTTTTCTTCTTTGGCTTCCATTTAACAACCTTGTCTGAGACAGGCTCAGATCCCTTTTCAAATGAGACCCTAGGAGAAAATATGCTGCAGAGCCACTATCAGAGGGGACTGGTACCCAACCATTAGAAAGTTTGCTTTTATCCTTATCACAGCTGTTGATAACAAGCTCTTAAGCCTAAAGCTCATCCTTCAAGGTGGCAAGCCTGTGGAAACCTGTCTGTAAAAGGTTTCTAGCTGTGGAACATGCCTCCCACACATGTTAGGAAAGTCGATTGACCTCAGATGGTACATTACAATGGATTAACACTGAAAATAAGAGGAATTTTCATCTTTTCCTAATAGACTCTTTAATCTTGGAATTTATAGGAGTACATCTTATTTTTTCATCTTCATTGTAGCTGGAGATGTGCAGAGAAGGGGATAGGGGAAAATAGTACAAAATGTACCACTGTCTGTTTGCCTTATGATGGAGATGTGAAAGTGACACAAATTTGATCGATTTTCCTTTTCCGTTAATGTCTCCACACCAACTGATTTCTCTTTTAAGAAAAGTCTGGTGGCTAACAGACAGTTAGGAAAAAAACTGGTACTGCCTGGCTTAATTTGTGTCATGACACCAGAGGATGCAGACTCTTGTTGTCACAGAATGGTTGAGGTTTGAAGGGGCATTTCAGGTAGGGCCACCTAGAGCCACTGGCCCATAAACACATCCAGCTGGCTCTTGGATATCTTCCAAAGATGGAGATACTGCAGCATCTCTGGGCAACCTGTGCCAGTACTTGGTCATCCATAGGGTAACGAAGTGTTTCCTGATGTTCACAAAAGCACCTCCTGTACTTCAGTTTGTGCCCACTGACTCTTGTTCTGTCCCTTGGTGCCAGTGAAAAGAGCCTGTCTCCATCCTCTTTGCACCCTCCTTTCCAGTACTTATATAAATTAATAAGATTCCCTGTGAGCCTTCTGTTCTCCAGGCTGCAAAGTTTCAGATCTTCTTTCTGGTGACTTCTTTACTACAGGGTTATGCCCTTTGGGTGTCTCTTGTTAACTTGAAACACTAATTTGCAATACAAATGGTGCTTGAATTACATGGTAGAATATTTCAAAAAGCATATGTCATAAAAAGCATGGCTTCTCTCAAAATTGTCTCCTAACCAACATTATTTGAGTAGAAAAGCTGATTATGTATCTCTCTTAGTGGTCACCCAGGTATGAAATTCATGTGTGACATAACATTATGAATGAGAGACTTTTTAGGATGTCAGGTAGTGATAGGACTGGGGGGAATGGAGCAAAACTAGAAGTGGGCAGATTCAGATTGGATGTCAGGAAAATGTTCTTCATCATGAAGGTGGTGAGAGACTGAAACAGGTTTCCCAGGGGCATGGTCAAAGCCCCATCCATGGAAGTTTTTAAGGCCAGGCTTGATGGAGCTCTGAGCAACCTGATCTAGTGTGAAGTGTTCCTGCCCGTGGCAGGCGATTGGAACTTAAATGATCTTTGAAGTCCTTTCCAGCCCTGACGATTCTGTGATAATATTACATCTTCCACAATCTGGTGAAGGACCACTTGACCATTATGGTTATTAAATGTTTGGTTCAATAATATTTGGAAGACAGGCTCAGAATGGAAATAGTATATCCCACTGGTTCTTTATTCCATTGCATTCTGCAGGGTTGTGTTTTTGGTTTTGTTTTTTTTTTTTTAAATACGTGGTCAATATAGTAGCATATTTACTACAGCCAAAACCAACCAAGAGATGGCAGCACTGCTTTTACTATTTCGTGTGTGCAATCTGCCTGAAATGGTACATTTGTAAATAATGATTCTGAACTTTCCCTTCCTCTGTGCCACTCGTTTTAACCATACCACGAGTAGATCTTTATTAACAAAAGATCTATTGTAATTAGCAGCTGTGCCTTTTACCACTGCACATTTGCATAATGCTGTATCATCTCTGCAGCAGGAAAAGCCTATTAGACGTAGGAACTTAAATGAAAATGTAAATGCCACATGGCTGCCACAGTCAGTGTGACTGAGCAGCCTCGCTTCATCAGTTGCTTTGCTGCCTTCAGCTTGCTTCCGTTCCCAATTTTACTCCAGAAAACATTCTTTTTCTTGCCAGACGTATATAGAACATAGGGCATGAAACTGGCCATGTCTAGTGGTTTCTTTACCAGTGGTTTTAAATGCCTTCTGCGTCTCTGAAAGGTACTTTAATCACTTCAGTTTAACATTAAAAATCCCCACAACAACAAAATCAACCAATTAACCAACCAAGCAAAGCAGACAAGCAAAACCACAAACAAACAAACAAAAACCCACAAAACAAACAAAACCGAACAAACAAAAACCCCAAACTAAAAAACAAAAACCAACAAAAAACCCAACAACACAAAACAAAAAACCAACAAACAAAAAAAATACCCAAAGCCCAAGGGGACATAACAATCTTAAGATCATCAAGAGATTGTTAATATTTTTAATTAATATTCTTAAGCTGTTTCGAATCACTTCGTTTCTTATGCTGTAATGGTCTCTATGCATATACAAAGACTAAAATCAGTCTTGCTGTGGGGTACAATTAGTACTCCAGTGGAGGACAATCACAGGTATGACAGCAGAGAGGTGTCCTGGTTTAAGACAGCCTGGTCTCACAAGCAAGCCTCCCCCCCACCAAAAAAAGAAGACCAAGTTGAGATAAGGAGTTTTTGATGAAATGACAGGATGCAAAATTACCTTAGCTTTTTTTGCAAAAAAGCACAGCAAAAGCAGAAAGAGCAGCAAAAGTTAATGCTAAAGTGACCCCCACCTACTCCCCAGCCCACAACCAAGCCCACTTGAAAAGACCAGCACCCCAAACTGAAAACCAGAAGCAGCCAACTGGAAACAGGAAGCCTCTCATGTTACAATCTTAAATCCAAGCCCAGTGATACTTTGCTCCAGCCAGCACTTCAGTTTTAAACCTGTCACGATAGGTGGTTTGAGTGCTAATCATCAGATTCAGTTGGCTAAACCCACGACAGGAGGCCAACTGGAATGAGCAGCTCTTGTGTCCTTACCAACCACCACTCAGGTGTTTCTGCGATTAAAATGGCAAAAAAAAACAGTAAAAAAGAATTGTTGGCAGTTGGGCTGAAGAGTTGCTGTCTTCTCCTTCAGTTTCCTCTTGACATTTCCTGTCCTTCTTTTGTGAGTGGGAGGTTGCTGTCCTTAAGTAGAAGCCTCAGGATAATTTTAACCTTTTGAAGGACTTCACAGTCCAACAGACTTTTACAGATGAAGATGAGTGGGAGAACATGGGAAGATGTTTACCTGAATGATATTTAACAGGCTTGTCTACAGGGCAGGCAAGGGACAGAGACATTCATTCTGGCAGTAGTTGTGCTTGAAATGTGATCAGACCATGCAAGAACTTGGTGATGGTAGTACTGGATTCTAAAGTCACCATGGAGCCTCAAAGCTTCACTAACTTGAAAGTGGTGTCTCAGTTTCTCCATAACCTTCAGAGTTGCAAGGATTCCACTTTGAATAATACAGGTCTTGATAGAAACCAAATCAGAGAAAATGATAATAATAATTAATGCCTCAGACATTATGTATTCATGGTAAGTTCATCTACAGTTGTTAAGTAAGCAGAAAATGCAGCCACTTTTAATAAATAAGGGTGTATTTGAGCAAATTAATTGGCAAATTACTTCAAACAAAGACCTGAATACATAAAATGTATCCAGCCAAGTTTAGTGAAAGGTGAAACAAAATAGTTCACATTCACTGCTGGAAAAATAAATAATTATGAATAATCTGTAAAGGGACTTGAGGTATGTCCAACAAACCAATGAAGCCTTTCACAACAGAGATGTGCTGTCACACAATAAAGGAATTTATGGAACATTCCAAAAAGCATTCCAAGTGTAATAGCAGAAGTTAAGAATTCAACTCAGTTTTGGGTTAATAAAAAAACACTTGAGGTTTTTTATTTTTATCAGAAAACATGCAGATGCATTTGCAGATGCAGAAAAAATGAAATTCTATTAAGTAAATCCACATTATGAATGTTACAGTGTAAAAGTTTAGGCTTTTAGTCTGAGCTTTTAAGATTCTTTATAGGGGGTAAAATTCAATTTTAATATGCATATTCATCCTCCTTCCAAAAAAAAAAACCAAAACAAAACCACAAAAAAGAACCCCAAACAACCAGCACACCTGCAAATTATAATTGAGCAAAGTATCAACCTTTTTCATTTTTCTTTGCCTGATATGTGGTGATGAAGGAACGTCAAATACAGCGTATCAATTAGTCAAACAAAGAGACGTGAAGTGGAAACTCTCCAGCATAAAACCTGAGTATTCCTAAGTATTACCTGTATGTACCTTAGTGTAGTTTAAAAAAGGAAAAGCCTCAGTGTCTTTCCATGTGCAAGTAACAAGCTGATTATAGAAGGAAGCACTGTATGTGATATCAGTTTTTAAGAATACAACTGAAAAGACATGCTGTAGAAAACCTCTCTATGGGATGAGCCTCCACAGAAGGAAGCAGTAGATTCCATAGATTTTGCTTTTAAAATAGTTTCAGGTGGCAAAATCTTTCATTAAAATAATAAAAGAAGTCTGATGTAGGAAAGAATGGGTGTTGAGCTGCTGCAGAAGTAGAAGAAGCTTGGGCACCAGGAATTGCTGCTGTGCTGGTAGAGAAGATTCTGCCTCTGGAATGCTGCTGGTGCCTGGAGGAGATTTTTCTGACTCTAGAGAAATTCTTAGAAAGGACACTTCTGCACAGAAGGCAGAATCGAGGAGTGCTGCAAAGCCTCATCAGCATCCCACTGTGCAAGCTTCCCAAGTAGGATCTAATTGAATTTTGGATGCTGAGTGCTCACAGCTCACTGGTGGCTGCACCATCAGGCAGTAGATTTCAGGGAGGGTAAAATTGTATAGAACATTATGTATTGGCAACTGTGCGTTGGCTATGTATTTATTATTACCTATCTGATTTTTTTTCCCTAAATATCTGTGGCTAGATTGTAGGATAGGAGATGAGAGAGGGATTTTAGAAGGGGGAAAAGCAGCTAATGCAGCACTAGAGCTAAACAGTTCACTGTTTTGTTGCCTTAGCATTAAGAAGACAAAAAATCAAGGTGTTTTGCTTATAGACAGCCCTTCAAAAGTTGTAGTGGGTTTGCAATTACCTGCCCCCCCACCTTTTATAAACCCCAGCTAAAACTCAGAAAACACTGGAAGTTAATAAATGAAGCTTTATATTTACAGCAATGCACAATATACAAGGAAATATTTACAGGATATAAGAGATATTTACAGATATATACAGTGAAAAGGTAATACAGACACCACACCCCTCCCAGAGACCAAAATCCTCAAGAGAGGGTAACCAAACCCCCCCTACCACCTTTCCCCCCTTCCCCAGCCTTATCTCACCACCTGTTGATGCTGCAGATAAACTGAAGATCAGTCAGAGATTAGTAATAGGAAGGAGTTAGTAGTTTTACTCTGAATTAGGTAAAAGACAGAGAGACAAAGGAGAAAGCAACCCCAGTGCCGAACAGATGGAAGCCCTTTGCTGATCTGGTTGTTTTGAGAACAGTTCTTAAATCAACTTTTTTTCTTTCTCAGTAAAACTTGGTGAAGTGACACACTGTGTTTAACTCTCTCTCAGCCAATAGTCTAATTTCTCACTCAAATCCTCCAATTAGCTCAAACCAACACAACAGTCTTGGTAAAATAGGAGTCACATGAAGGTGTACTTCATAATCAAAAGACAGACTCAAGTCCAGATAGCAACAAGTGCTGAGTTTTTCAAATGAAAAGTTAAGCCTGTCTTTCTGAGAAGTACACCTTCATGAAAGCAAATGTAATAACCTTTCAGGAAAATTGGTAATGCAAACCTTTCCTGTATAAGTAAAATAAGTAGAATTCTGAATTAGTGATCCTTTCTCAGTGGCCTGAATCACAGCATGATGTTTATATGCAATATCTGCTCTATTCAAGTATGAGGCCATGCAGCAAATAAGTGTTTTTTTTTTTTAGTTTCCATCTTAGCAAGCCTGTTTACCCAGATTATGTGAGCTGCATACAGAGCCTCCTCCTTCAGGCTTTTCTATGTCAGTAACAATAACTTTAGGGTTGCCGTTGTCTCAATGGCTATGTTGGTAATTTGTTATTTAGATTCTCTGGTTTTTCTGTATCTGGCTTAGCAGGTGGCCTCAGAGTTAAATTCTCTGAAGCAGGGACCATACATTTTATCTATGCAGGAACAGTGGGGATTTGATCTTGGCTGGAGCTGTAGGCTATGACTGCAATGTAAATGTCAAATCATAATAGAGCAAGCTCAGGCCATTTCTCTCAGAAATAAAATTCGCTGCTTTCAAATGTCACTAGGCTAAAGAAACTTCATCCTAAACTAATACTGAAGTGAGTGGAAAATGAATTTATCTACAATGTAGCTTCAATAGAATGTATTTAATTGTAAGGCATATTAAGATTCTATTAATCAGGTTACGCTGTGTTCTTCACTCTAGCAGGACTATGCCTTTTGAGAGGAAAAAGCTTAGTTGGATGCCTATGAAATTGCCCCACTTGCCTGCTGGCTCTTGGGCACTTCTTGCAAACTTGGGCCAGGCATAGTCTAAGCAGAAATAAATACAAAAGAATGTATACTATAATCTCTAAATAAGAGGAGGCACACTCTTAGAGAAGTCAAATTCTCCAATGCCTTCTGTGTCATCAGTATGATTTTTGGTTCATTTTCCCTCACTGCAAATTCTGAATAAAATGTGTCACCTTAATGAGGAATGGTAAGATATAACATTTTATTTTCTTTTTTTTTTTTTTAATTAAAATGACTCTTTAGAATACTGACTCAGAATCACTGATAGTTATGGTGCAACTTAATTACAAAATATAAATCCTAACAGTGCAATCTCAATGAGTGAACAGAGAGACCTCTCTGTGCGTGATCTTGCTCTTTTTGCAGGCAGCCTTTTACTCTTGGTGTATGGTTTTTCATTTTTTGGCCATTTAATTTGTTGCTCTGTTGGGAAGAAGTCACCATCCTCTTTTCTGCAGGGATTCTTTAAAGAACAAATTGAGAATTTAAATATGAATAATGCTAGGCCTATGAAGAGAAAATTATGTATAATTCTGTGTAAGATTTTTTTATTTTTTTTTTATGTTCAGTAGTTTATGTTTGTGCTACTTATATAACAGAAAGGTTCTGAGGGGAGAGTCTGAAATGGAGATGCAATCCAAGCCAGAAATGAAGAGTCTTACAGAGGTAACTGCAAAGCTGCAGATCTGTTTGTAACACACTTTATGTCCATAGAAAGGTGTAAGTGATCATTAAGGAGACACTGAAGATGAATGGTGAAATGCTACCATACTAGGGAATGAGCTGGTCAAAGATTTGAGGCCTTAGCTGGATATGAAGGCTTTTTCACATTTTCCCAAAGCTTTGAAGGTTTCAGCCTGTAACCACACTTTCCTCTGAGGGATTCCTTAGGTCAGAGACTGAAAGAGCTGCCTTGCTGGGTCACGTACTGGTGTGAAGTTGCAAGGTATAATGCTGCTTTTCTCACTGCAATTTCCAATCTCTGGCTCCAAAAGGGAATGGGGGAAAAAAAAAAAAAATAAAAAGGAAAAGAGAGAAGTGCAGAAAGGGGAAACAAAGATGACCAATCCTTATATAGCTGAGTTTAGTTTCTCAAAAGAAAATTTCTTCTTGATCATCCCATACTGCTTGAGGTGACAATTTGGTTGATTTCCACTTTTTAATTTGATGCAGTTGAACTGAAAGAATGAAGCTCAGGGAGGCATTGTTGATCTTTTAATGATGTAAATAAAATGGGCCACTCCAAATGAAATGCAATAATCTCTAATCCAATTTGTCTTTACTAAGGAAAGTTCTCTGGTTACTGTCTAAAGGACAGTGTTCTTAACGGAGGACACCAGCATCAAATCCTGTACAATGATGCCTGGACGACTTCATTAATCCTCAAATTAGAAGGCTGATATAATAACAACCAATGAAATAACATTTATTCATTTCAGAGCAAGAAATGTATGTAAAATAAGGTTTACAGAAATGGGAAAGATGCATAGAAATGCTTTAAAATCATTGAGAGAAATGTAAGAACTCAAATATTTAACTAGAATTCAGAAAATCAGTCTGGTTACCTCATAAATAAAAACATCAGGATATCCTTGCAAGTTTCAATAGCCATAAGCTGTTATGCAATGAAAAGAATTGTTGACTTCTTCCTGTAATTTATATGCAAGCAGTGAAAGACACATATTGAAACAACTTGTTTGAAGGAGTGGTATATGTGGGATATCCTACTTTTTGTAATAGTTGCTGGTGTAAATAATACAATGTGTGTATTTGAGTGGAGTAATTATTAACCTCCATCCATTTAGTGCTAGTAAAGTTGTTTACCGGATGACTACATATTACTGCTTCTTCAGAGTACTCTATTCCAGTACCTGTTGAACAAAAACAAACACTCATTCTCTTTTTATTCAGGAAGTTATTTGCCATAGTTTTTTATTTATTAAAAAAAAACCAAACCAAACAAACAAACAAAACCACAGACTTGGAATTAAAATATTTTTTTCCCCTATTAGGAAGTACATTTTTAATATTTGTATAAACCTTGGTAAGTTGTAATAATGATCAATGATGTAACCATTAATGGTGATCAGTAATTCTGATCATGGTTAGTGATGAACTTAGTTCTCAAGAGCGAATGTCACTGTGGCAGAAGGTTACAAACAGGTATTCACAAGGCAACCTCATGGGTTTCAACAAGGCCAAGTGCAAGGTCCTGCAGCTGGGATGAGGCAATCCCGAGCACAAATCCAGGCTGTGCAGGGACTGGCTGGAGAGCAGCCCTGAGGAGAGTGACCTGGAGGTGCTGGTGGACAAGAAGGTCAACATGAGCCAGCAGTGTGCACTTGCAGCCCAGAAAGCCAAGCAGAGCCTGGGCTGCATCAGGAGAAGTGTGGCCAGCAGGGCCAGGGAGGTGATTCTCCCCCTCTACTCCGCCCTGGTGAGACCCCACCTGGAGTACTGCATCCAGTTCTGTAGTCCCTGGGACAAGAGGAATGTGGACATGCTGGAACGTGTCCAGAGAAGGGCCGTGAGGATGCTCAGAGGGCTGCAGCACCTCTGCTATGAGGACAGACTGAAAGAGTTGGGGCTGTGCAGTTCGGAGAAGAGGAGGCTCCCAGGAGACCTTACAGTAGCCTTCCAGTATCTGAAGGGGGCTTACAGAAAAGCTGGGGAGGGACTTTTTAGGTAGTGAGAGGACTAGGGGGAATGGAGCAAAGCTGGAGGTGGGAAGATTCAGATTGGATGTGAGGAGGAAGTTGTTGAGCATGAGAATGGTGAGACCCTAGAATGGGTTGCCCAGGGGGGTGGTTGGGGCCATTTTCCTGGAGGTGTTTGCAGCCAGGCTGGCAGAGGCTGTGGGCAGCCTGATCTAGGGTAGAGTATCCCTGGGCATGGCAGGGGGGTTGGAACTAGCTGATCCTTGTGGTCCCTTCCAACCCTGACTGATTCTATGATTCTATTCTTACTTTAGTAAACAAGCAGAGCTGCATTTATCCTCCCCTCCTGCCCCAGATTCCCTCAAGATGAATGCATTTCATCCTCAACCTACTTTAAAATTACTGTGGCAACCTGGACAGTTTGCACTGAGTAAGTTCTTTGGCCTTTTCACTGCCTTTTCCATATCCAAACCTGATGTAGTCTTAAATCTCGGTTTGCTGACTAGCATTAGTGTCTCTTCCAAATCAGCTGGCACGAAAACTCCTACTCTGTGTTCTAAACAGATTTATGTTCAACTTCAAAGATCTAATGAAAGGTTAGAAACCTTTCCCTGAGTTGTTTTTGCTAGAGCATTACTATTTAAATCTTGATTCTAGATGCTGAAACATCAAATAACATGAAGACTGTCTGAGATGCTCCAGTATAGTTCTGATCTGAACGCTCTGTCTGGAAAGTCACCCAGCCAGCAGCTGAAGTTCTCTTAGCAGTTGTAACATCATTTACAGGGAGTTACTACCATGATAGGAAATGTACTGTGAGGAAAAGTGTTGGTGCTGGTGGTGTAGAATTTGAAAGAGGGGCTTGTGTGCCATCTGTAATGGCTGGTCTAAGGAATTCCTCCTCTCAGAATGAAGGAGGAGAATAAAGTTCTCTCTCCTTTCAAATGAATATGCCTTGATTGAATGCAGAAAAATAGACATTGTACTGGGATCTGAATGGTCTAGAGGAAGAGATTTTGGTCAAAAATTATACTAAAATCTGATGGCCTTCAATGTGAATCTTCATGTCTCTAAGGTATGCTAATAAATTACAATGGCCAGGCATATTGAGCCACTTTGGATATGACTTCTTAAGTTTCCTGAAATACTTTAGCTTTCCATCCATACTTATATGGTACATTTTACTTGGATAAGACATCATTATCTCTGTCATTTTCTTCTTATACCAAATGCACTTCCAGCTTAGCCATCCATGACAGGACAAGGGGCAATGGGTGGAAGATGAGGCATGGGAAGTTCTGTGTAAACATGAAGAGGAATTTTTTCCAGTGAGGGTGACAGAGCACTGGGACAGGCTGCCCCAGGGGGTTGTGGAGTCTCTCTCTGGAGATATTCCAAACCCACCTGGACACATTCCTGTGTTATCTGGTCTAGGTGATCCTGCTCTGGCAGAGGGCTGGACTGGATGAGCTTTGAGGTCCCTTCCAGCCCCTGACATTCTGTGAGTTTGTGATTCAGTTAACAGGACTCTTTAAGTAACAGAATACAATATTCACTGAGGCCTTGAGCGACCTCTTCTAGTGGGGAGTTGGAACTGGAAGAGCTTTGAGGTCCCTTCCAACCTAAACCATTCTATGATTCATCTGAGTGATGCCTGAAAAGACACCTGTGGGACTCCAGTGCTCTTTTTTTTCCCTTCCTCTACAACTATGAACATGCATTTAAATGTGATTAAGCTCCTTGTCTGGGTCTTAAACGTGATCTGAATTTCACTGATTGTAAGCTGGCACCTTAGAGGGACATGCTTCATGCCTGCACTTCCAGCAGTTACTCTCCAAAAGTCACTCATTGCAGCTTTTTATGCATTTTCAGGCTGTGTGCTTTTCCTTAGTATTATTTCCCAGGCTGTGACCCTGTTTATACTGTGGTGGAAATGTCAGGTTAATTGTCTGTGAGAGTAGGTAATAGTTTGGAAAAGGAAAGGAATAGTTAGACCACAACAAAAGAGCTTACTGCTGTGAGGTTTGCCAGCTCGGCTTTTCTGAAGTGAATGGCATTCCTTCACTTGTTGAGGTAAGCATGAAATGTGTCAGTAAAATGTATAAAGGAAGGTGTTAATGTTTCCCAGTTTCCCCTTTTATGAGCAGAAGTGTGTATACAACTGGGATAGGAATCCCTATTCCAGAAGGGAGAAAAGTGGTTAAGAGCAATCACTGCATATTCATGTCAATGCCTGCATATGGCCCTTGCTGTAGTAGAAAATACCACAGCATAGCAAACATTAAAAGAAATCCATACTCACCAATGTTTATCTGGTTGGAAATTGCCTTCTAATTACTCTCCAATAAAAAAATGCTGTGATGGGCTTAAGGTACAGTGATCACTTGTTCAAGGGAATGCCTTTGAATAAGCCAAGGAACTGGAGATTTAGATCTGCTGTGTCTGGATGCTATCCCTCTAGAGTCAGAAGAGATGCCCTATCAGGTTTAATTTTCTGATTCTTTATCCCAAGGACAGCAAGTGATAGCTCAATCAATGTATTAAAGTATTTTCAGGGGAACAATGACTCTCCTGGTACAATAATGCTAGGCTGTTGTCCTGTAGGAAGGGGTGGAAACAAAAGCCTTGTTTATAAATATCAGTCAGACTGATACCTGTCAGATATGATATCTGTGGTCTTTATGAGAGAAATAATAGTTAGAAACCTTT